>CM046871.1:17511381-17953881 GCA_025617745.1 Heliocidaris erythrogramma | reverse complement strand
CAACATTATTGAAGAAAAAGTTTAGTTCTGGTCATGCAATTACCTTGTGAAAGAAACTGTCTCAAAGCAATTGGGAAAGGTTTATCATGTCTATGTATACTCTCAGGTTTGGGAATCATCAAAATGATAAGAAATTGACCCAATCTTACTGAAAAGCACATGCACTGCACACAGATATGGGTATATGGGTGTGCACACACGTGTGGCATGAATGTTCAGCCTATATACCTCAGCCACTTCTCATAATATTTTTAATATGTGTCATTTGCAGATAATTTTTTTCAGGGGAAATTTCTACTATGATATTTTTCCAACTGGCATAAAAGGAATGAGAAAGCTCACAATTTTTTTTCTCACCTTTTCCAGAACTCAACCTTCTCTTAAAAATAGATTAAAAAATCTATGGAAGGTTACCAAATGAATGATACAATAGTATACTATTTGGCAAAAGTGTAACACCAATAGTGCTCATACCAAGAGTGGGGGATTTCTGAAAAAATACCAGAAGAAAATTCTTCCCAACATGGGTAGATGGGTAACTGACGAGTCAATACATCCTTCAAACCTACAAAATTGTTATGATCCTTCTAAGTCATTCCCCTGGAATATAGTAATAGAATATTTCACTCAATTTGGACCAAATGTACAATATTTCCTGCCAAGAAGCCGTGTTATGACGAAGAATTTCACCAATATTATTCTTGCTACACTTATCTTTTGCAGATGACATATAGCATAGCTGGAACATATTGTACCTTTTTAACATCGGGGGAAAAGTCGGAGAACCCTATCTAACATCAGAGGAAAAAAAAAAGAAGACAAGAAAAATTACCTCAATTTCCCTGAGTTTGGCTCTCTTCAATTCATCCATCTCTGATGATTTGTAGAAGTCTAAAGTTTGTACATTATCCTCACCATCCTCATCATTCTCATCTCTCTCTTCTGCCTCATCCCTGGTAATTGAAAAGACATGAGAAAGCGAAATGTAGTCATAATAGCCTGTCTTTATAGAGCAAACATCATTTGCATCGCATGGACTTTGTATCGCATGCATTTTGTATCGCATGCATTTTGTATCGCATGCATTTTGTATCACATGGATTTTGTATCGCATGCATTTTGTACCACACGCATCATTTTTAGGAAGTGATTCATCGTCATATTTATTTGTTTTTTGCATAGCAATAGACGTGTTCACAAATATATTCAAACTTTACGCATACTTTTAAAACAAAGGTTGTTCTTGACAACCTGAAATCTTGTCAGAGGCTTGTCAGACATAACAAGTAATGTATGCAAACTGGATTCCAAGTATTGTCATTCATTCATTAATAACAGGTTAATGGAATACCTCATTACTAGGTCCCCAGGAAAGAAACATCCATAAATTTGAATAACTTTGTGAAGAGATCTATTCAACAGACCGCTTCTGTAATGTATACAAATTTATGCACATATATTCTCTGAGCACCTAGTGACGAGCTTTTCCATGAACATGCTTTTTATAATGCTTGGAATCCAGTTTGCATACATTATTTGTTGCTATGTCCGGCAAGCTTTCGGCAAGCTTTCAGGTTGTCAAGAACAACCTTTGTTTGAAAGGTATGTATAAAATTTGCATACATTACCGAAGCGGTCTATTGAGGAATATGTAGAGCGGCAATATCTTGTTGCGTAATAGTTTGGATATGGAAGTGCATGTTGATATATATATATGTATAAAGAGCGTAATTCTAGCAGGCACCAATTTACTACCTGGATCCAGAGAGTTAACTGGAAATAAAATGCCTTAAAACTCACCATGATTCCTACAGGACCATCTATCATATTTTCTCGCTTTTGTCTCGGTTCTAGAGCTTTCCAGACCTGCATTGTACAACACTCCTGTGATTTTACTATTCAACCATGCCCACAAAAAAAAGCTTTATTCATGGACCATGACTTTATCTCCATATATCTTATCAGTGTTTCATTGTAGGATGGGGGGTTCCATTTCCGGACACTTAACAAAAATTAGCCTGTCAATTTTGCCGTCAGATTTTACGAAGAACATGCATCAACGTAACACTAAAACCAGTGAATATTTGCAATTCACATGATTTTCAACCTATCCTGTGAAAGATTTGGCACAATTTGCATGAAAAGTTGTTCGATTTACTGTTTAAAAATGACCTGTCCGGATTAACAACCTGTCCGGAAATTACGTCTGGGTATATATATGACTGAAATACAAAATAAATATCAGTTCTCTGTTACCTATCTATCTATAGGATCGTTAGAGCTATTACCCATCCATCTATCTATTTCATATTGCATTTTACTCACTCATCATTTTGTTCCACATGCTCCCCCTCTTCCTCTTCTTCTTCTGCCAGTGTCTCCCACTTGGATGTTGTCATGGCCTGGGCTTCCAGCAGGGAGGAGTCAACTGTTTCCCACTTGGAGGGTGCAACCTGTAGAAACAAATCAAAGAAAAAACTTTACTGATCAATAAATAATGATGATGATAATGACAAGCATATTAATAATAATAATAATAATAATAGTGGCCACTTATATAGCGCTCATATCCGTCACGCAGTGACGCTCATGGCGCTTAGACATTATTATTACCTTGGTTATAGCCGAGCTGCCAAAGTAACTAGCGCTCAAGCATATCAGGTACCCATTTACACCTGGGTGGAGAGTGGCAATGTAGATTATTATCTTGCCAAAGGACGTTAGTGCTGTGGTGGGATTCGAACCCCGTACCTTGTGATCTGCAGTCCGGTGACTTATCCACTACACCACAACACCTCTACACCTCTTAATCATAATGACAACAACAATTCATCTCTAGTTGATATCACAGAGACAAACCACAAGCTCAATGATTTCTTTAAACAAAGCAAAAACATGTAGTCAGTTTATGCTCAGTCAGGCTGACGCTGAATAAAGGCAGTGATTGGACAATTGGTCTCCTGTAGTAACCATCAAATATTGCATGGTCATTACACGTCTTGCTAAAGAAAATTATTGCAGGGCTACGATCTTGAATCTCTCCATTGAAAATCAAGGGGAATGAACCACAAAACCATGCCACTTAACAGAGATTCTCTGTTTGCCTATGGGACATGAGGACTACTTCTCTACTCTACTGCCTAGATTAGTATTTGATAGAAATCCTTTGTGTTTATAGTCAGACCAGGAAGAATCTTTAATGAATGCTCATACCATGTGTGTCTGTTCTGTACAATATGGGCTGAATTTTCGATTTATTTCGCCCCAAAATGTTTAGGTGACCACTGATTTAACATGGCACTCCGAAAGTCAGCACATACAGTGTGCGGTGGGCTTAATTCGCAAGTTTCCTAACCTTAAATCCTTTGCCATCCTCGCCTGCTTTCAGACCCCCACTGCTCGTGAATGATCTCTGGTCTTCATCCTCATCCTCCTGGAACGGGGCCCCATCAATAGGGTCTCCATCGATGGGGGCACCATCAAGATCTTCACCTCCCTCTGTGGGTACTGCTCAAAAAATGATTTGATAACAACATCATAGTTAACATCTATCTGAATACTATTTACAATAATCATCAAACTAATCGACTGCTAACATTTGTTTCACCATTCCTCATGTAATACAAATAACTCTGATGGCATTTATGAGAACAGAAAATTTGAAAGAGGAAAAGCTACTGTCAAGATCTTCAATGCCTTCTGTAGAGAACTGCTCAAATAATGTTATGATGACAACGTAGTTACAATTACACAGAACTGAATAAGTTGGGCTGTCAGGGGCTTTGGAAACTGTTATCGGTATGGTCTCTGCTGGGTTCTACTTTACGATAGCAACCTCCATGTGAATTTGTAGCGAGAAAAACCCCTTTCTGCCTGTTCAGCTTCAATATGACTTTGTAGCAAGATAAAACTTTCTGCCTGCTCAGCTACAGATGGATTGCATAGCCTTTTGACTGAGTTTGTAACTTATTTTTTTGTCTTCATATTCATATTGTAGACTCTTTTTACTTATAAAACAAATAATTCATGGTTTGTAGCTTACAAGTGCATTGGTGAAATGCACTACACTCATTTAAGTCACAATGAGACAGAAAATTACCTCAATAAGAATAAATCAATTGTATACTAGATTGTTTTTCCAGATGACACAAAAACTTACATGGGGCACCATCAAGGTCCTGTTCCTCCTCCAGAGGGACTCCATCGAAGTCGGGATCGTCCACCTTTTCCTTCTTTGCCTCCTCAACAGGGACACCATCCAGATCAACCTCAGGTTGGGCAAGGGCCTGGAAAGAAGTGCAGGTAAAGTGGTTACAACCCTATGCCAAAATTATGTTCATGAAAATGTTGAGTTTCAGTAATGATCGAAAGTAAATTCTAACAGAATCAAACACAGTTATCGTGAAATATTTGTATCTATAAATATGTACCAAATCATTCTGAAAGAAAATGTGTATTTGCAGAGTAATAAGCAAAATAAACAAGGCATTCCATGAAATATGCTATGTCCAGATACATATCAGCAACATTGTCCCATGTGTATAGATCGATACAGGCAAAATTTGAAATGTGTGGTTTTCTGCAAGTTTCTAATATTTTGTTTACATTTGGCAGGCCTAAACTATACCACAACATTAAGATTATTACATAATAATAATTCCTGATGATTTCTAAACAAATTTCCTTGAAAGGAGGCTTTACTGCCATTACCTAATATATGCTTTACAAGTCCATAAAGGGTCATAACTATATCTGGTACCCATAGGGCATGGAGAGACATGATACCAGTTATGCTTTTCTTCACAGGTATTCAAATACTACTTCCCAATTATTATTTGCAAAATCTATCTATAGATACTACAAAAAATGCTTAGGATAGACTGCATTTGATTTGGCTTTCAAACTAGCCAATCTAAAAACAAGATGATTCACCTCAGATATGACTAAGAACTAAATTGAACATGTATATTGAATATTATTGAATTAATGAATTGAATCGAATAGTGACTCATTTGCTGGGAGTGGTGAGCGTTTCAGTTAATTTTTAAAACCTTGAACATGAGAAAAGTACTTACTTCAGGGTCTTTGATTTGGATGTCTTCTTTGGCGGTGTCATGGTCTAGGAACCCAAGGAAGATGTTCTGAAGACGGACTAGGAAATCGTTGGGATAAACAGCCCAGTCTTCCCAACTCCTGAAGCAAGCCATTACCCTTTGCTGAAGGTTATAAAGAGGTCAAAGGTCAAGGGTTTAAAAAGCTTTATTTATCATTATTTATTGGATTATTTACTGCAAGAATATTACAATTTTACAACTTTCCTGGACGACTTATAGGTAGAATAAGAATTGTACCGATTTGAGTTGTTAAGCACTTGTTTACAAAGAGTAAAGCCTGAGGCAAAGGTATGTTAAATACTTGAACTACTTATACCAATGGCATAATTTCAGGTCATTGTTGAACAGTTTCTGATGTTGTCAGGGAAAGACTTATCAATGTATTTGAACACTGTGACTACCTAGATATCACTGACACTGTAATTTCAATCCAGGTGAGATCTGGCCATCAGGAAAGACTTATAAAAGGAGGAGCGAACAACATGACAGTTGATGATGAAATGCAGTGCTGTCTGTCTATATAACTTCACTAACCGCAATCCACTTTTAAATTCAAATCAAATGTAGGAGAGTGTGGAAGCTATCTTATCGAACAAAACCCACCAACTGGACACAAACAGCAAGACCTATAATATCAATCCATGTGAGATCTGACCATCTGGAAAGACTTCAAAAAGGAGGGGGCATCCAACAGGAAAGTCAATAACGAAATGCAGCAATGCCTACATATCTTCATTGACGACAATCCACTTCTAACTCAGTTAAAAGAGAGCATTAATTTTATTTTTTTAAAAGAAACATTATCGACAGATGCCTTGTTGTAATGCTAGTTCTATGAAATTCACAGAAGATGTTCCTGATGCAAGAAATTCCCCATGTACTCAACATGTACTCAACCAACGACAGGAATGGTTTCTTCAATTTGGGGTTGCCCACACTCTATTTGGCCTAGTAGATTGTAACTAAGCTAAAAATAACTATATGGCGAAAACCGCTTTCACATACGTTTGCGTGTCTTTGTTGATTAATTTTAATTGTATGGAAAGGAAAATATGAAGAGATGTTATTTCTTTTAATCTATGATATAGTAGAAAGAATATATATATACAATTACACTTTATTACTATGGATATTGTTACTAATGATTATAATAATCCTAAAAACATTTACTGTTGTTAATGAGTCATCAAGGGACGATGACTTTAAAGCGGGGAAGGATGTAAGAAGGTGTGTTTTAAATCATATAAGGACTCAATGTTGCACAATGTTTAACGATGGTGGCAGGCCCAATATCATGTGACCTTGACCGCGCTTACTCCTATCTCTAGTGGCGAGTCCAGGTGAAGACAATAAAGACCTACATTAGAATTCATACTTCCTGTTCCTTCTGTCTGAGTCAGAGATTAACCCCGCCCCCGTCAAGCCCTGCTACTCGGTCCCTCTCACACGTGGGTACCCGAAACCTCAACATTTCAAAATCTAAAGAAGGAGCTCATGTAAGAGACCCTGTAAATTTCAAACTAGACCCCTCTCAAGAGAAAGATTAGTGCAGAGCCCAGGACTAGATTTTGGTGAGATAACTTACCTTGAACTGCTCTGCTTTAAGTCTTTGTTGTATGCCTCTGTACGATTCTCTGACGTCTTGCATGATGACTGGCAGGTGATTCTCAAAGTACTTGCGGAAGAAGGAGGCATTGGCTACCTTGGAGCTGGAGTTGAAGAGGATGTCCGAGACCAGGAACAGTCGACCAATCTGGGGATTTTGAGAGAAGATAATTAGCAGTTGCGGAGTGGTGCCATGTGGGAAAAATCTGCACCTGAGAAGGGCTGGTCACATATCACCAATAACAACTGTAACTCATCTGTTGAGAGCCAAAAGGGCATTGACTCTGTGTTAAAGTATATGAGTTAATGCCCTTCTGGCTCTCAACAGACGAACTATAAAATCGGTCTATGCTGAAAAGGTGTTGGATCCAAGAAAATTGGTGCTGAAGGTTAAAAAACATAAATTGGAGAGAGATAAAGCCAACAAAAGGATTATCATGAAAAGTTATGTAAGATACACGATTTTCCCAAGTAAATTTGCTAGACATCGAGGTACTGAATCTTGTGCACAATGTATAGGAGAGTAGTGTTGACGGAGTAACTAGGTTGGACTAGATTCCTAGCACAAGATATTCTCACCACCTTTGATTTTAAAGACATTCAGTACATTTTGTTCATGTTACACCATGTAAAAGTTTGAGGTCTCTTTGCAAAGCAAGTTTATAATCTGGAGGGTATATTGCTCCAAAAATGACTGTGTCATTAGCACATAGAGCACAGTTGGATGTTATATGTTATAAACCATTAAAAGTTAAGGGCTAACACCAAGTTTATAATAGGGCTTAAGAATGAGTGTATAATCCTCAAAAAAGGATTCAAAAGCTTACCTTTTTGGGGAGAGGTGTCTCGGGGATGGATAAGGATTCTGCGATACACTCCACAATCTCCTCCGCTGAGTCAGCATGATCCAGGCAGTACACCATGGTCTCTCCAATCTTATACCTATCCATGGTGATAGCTCTCAACAGGTCCTCCAGCTTATCCCTTTGACTGAAACAAATATGGCCACAGACATATGATTACAACTAGAGATAAGTCATGGAACTGTGTCAGGGATTAGGCTCTACCTCTTTTGGGCATAGTTATGAGTTGCTCTATTCATGAGCTATATATATATTTTTTTCCCCAGAAGCACATCATGGTCTCTCCAATCTTATAACTGTCCATGGTGATACTTCTTATCCTCAAGCTTATCTCTTTGACTGAAATAAATAAATACTAAGATTCAAACCATTGACGACATATGATAGAAATGTATCAGCAATTGGGTTGCACTCCCTACTGGGCAGTTTTACTGAACTGCATATTTATGTGCCATAATTCATATTCATAATTACATATTCTTGTTTTCTTCTTTGGTGGTTCTGGCAATGCTTGAGGACCTTTAGTGATGGCATGTCTCAGATGATAGCATTGGGTACTCTAAGAAAATGGGACACTAAACTTACTGATTTGTGAGTATTTTCTTCTTTGGGGGTTCTGGAAGTTCTTGAGAAGGTTTAGTGATGGCGTGCCTTGGAGCCAGGGCGTCTGGCATTCCTTGCTGGTATGGGTTGATTGGGGGCGGTCTCCATACGGAGCCGTCTTTGAACATGCTGAACTCATCCGTAGACCACTTGGTAATGGAGTCACCCTGGTGGAAAAAGCAAAGACAAAACATTTGAGATGGAACATGCAATTAACTAGAGTTTCATATATTTTACAGAAAACCTCCACGGCCGTCATTCACATTAATATCTTCCTTTTTTCGGACAAGAGGGCGCACAGTACGCTGCGATTCTGATATTACTATTGTTAATCAGGAACTCAATTGTGAATATTCTATATTCTTGAAATTAAACATTGAATCCTACTTCATTTCTCTGAAAGTCAACTAGTAGTCAGGTTATACGGTGTGCAGTGGCCTTATGGCGATTCATGCTGATGCCTTTTTTTTTAAATAGAACCCCTCCCCCTTTAACCCTCTGCTAAATAACGTAGAAAGACATGGGACAGGCTGACAGACAGTTAAAATAATGTTTCAAGTGCTAAAAAATAATGTTTACCTGTAGAATTGAGAATAGTTTCCACCTGTAGTATACATGGGCTGGTGTCTGGTTGTCAAACAAGAACCTGCAACAGAACCAACATAATTCATAACAGTTGAAAGTAGACTGCGGGCACAGTGCAACGTTACTAATAACTGAAAGACTTCAAATTGACTGGCTCACTATATATTTCAAATCCCCATATGCTCATCTTTGAAGGAGAAAAAGGAAATATCTCAGCCTTTGAGTGCGATGTCATGGAGGACTTCAGTCTTCCATAGTTTTAAGCACAAAAATACTAACAGCTTCCATTTTCTATAAATTCATTTACCCCAATGAAACAATTATTTGTTAAATTTTCAATTACCCACTAGTTTGCGTTTGTTTGATTTCCATCAATATTTCACTTAACACATTGCATACATGTTATCCATGTGTATTTCCTTATTGTATCTCTACCTCAACTTCTTCTTTCCTGATTTCAATGTACTCTGGATTACATTGAATTACAGTTTATTGTTCAAATATTTTTCCAGCGCCTTAAGCATTCTGTGTAATAGAAATGGCGCTCTTTAAATACTCAATATTATTATTATTATTATTATTAACCTGCTATGCTACAATTTTTCATCTTCACTCACTTTATAATTGGGCTTCCTTATTGAAAACAATTACCCAATGTTGATAATGTATTTGAGGAAGTAAATGTTACAATTAAGCTGTACTGTAATAAGAAATTTATCAAGATTCTCTTCTCGACTCTCTAATTCAAATTTACAAATTAGGGCAGTAATTGCCATAATGAAGATAGAAACCAAATTGAATAAGAAACTAACCCCACACCCACCCCACACTCTGGCTGCCCCTTTAAACCCCCTATTTAGACGCATTACCTGAACATCGGGTTGTTAATTTCTCTGTTCATGATCATAGCCTCAAACATGGGACCCTCATTGACGACAAACTCGATCATGCGATGGATAACCTGGAGTAGAGGCCTGTACGGGGAACGGGAGATAAAAAGAAAAACACCCCTTGCTTGTTTGGCACACATCCCCTTTCACATGATCATGTTTCATGTGCTGTAAGAAGAAATGCTGTCTTTCACACTCTGACTCAATGACTTAACTCTCCCCATTCTTGTTTTGGACATTGCTTGGCTAATACAAAGGAGAATAGTGCCTCCAGCACCACCTTCGATGGGCGGAGGCATAAAAAGGGGTAGCTCTCACAAAAAAAAAAAAAAAAAAAAGTTGTTCTCTACACAAAAATATGAGCTGGTATTTTAACGAGTACAGAGAAATAATTCTATCTCATTCTGATATAGAAATACAATGAAAGGATTGTGTGCCAATATCTAATGAATTGTGCTATTTTTTATATAAAAGTGCACAATTATAAAATATCCCCTTCACATTAAAACTGAAAGGTGGAAAACAAGTTTCTCATTGAAAATAAAGAGAATTCAAGAAAACAATTAGGATTGATGACATTATAATCATAATATATAATGACAAGGATGGCATATAAATATACCATGGATTTTTACAGATACTATTATCAATATAAAACCAAATTGTATAAATTACATTTCTGCCTAGCATGTTTATCACAAATTAAGTCCCACATAGATTCTTAAGTTTGCCTAAAATATTTAAATTTCTCAAAACCCCGACTTTCAAATGGTCACCTTTCATAACTTCAGACAAATCGATACTCAAACTTGAACTCTACAGTTGACTAATTATGTCAGCGATACTCAGTGAAATATATCATTTAGGATTTTCCTAACTAGGGTTTTTAATCAACTCTTACTTATACAAGGCCAAAATTCCTCAGACTACACAATTGATGATTTTATGCCTATGGTAATCTGCACATACATACAATTACATTAAACATGCTTTTTAATGTAATCACTATGTTGCTTTTTTCCTGAATTTTCAAAATGCTAGGTAATTCAAAATCAATCACACTTTCAGGGACCACAAGAACATTGTAAAAAAAAAAAGAAGTATATTCCATGGCTCACATGACAAGCAGATTACTTAATTTGTATACAAAAATGTCAGCTCAAAAGAAGAATGTTCATTAGTTTGAAATTTAAAAAAGTTTTGAATTACTTTTGAATGGCCACCACTTTATTCCTTCATTACCTAGGCTGTCTAGTAAAGCTTCGTTTCTTTCCATGGGGGAAATGTCTTGCTACTTTTAACATTTCTATCCTGTGACTCTAGCTTTAAACACCTTCCCCTTTATAAATTCATTCTAAAAATGTTGTTTAACCTTCAGAATATTTCATACTTAGATATTAGTCAACACTTCCAAAGAGGATTTGAAATAATAGATCAAAACAAATGAAAATGGGTATTACGCATACATACCTTTTGAAGAAAGAGCATATCCTAGTTTGACGATCATTTCAAAATCCCTACTTAGTCCCAGGACCACAACCAACTTAATCAAGAGTTTTCTATTCATGATATTAAACTCTCTAACCTCTTTTTAAATTCATGTAATTATGAAATTTGCAATATTAACAAATTCCTTTTGACAGGTTCAATTTTTAATATAAATCACTGTTTTGCTCAAAATGGTCACAAGAAAGTAATATATTCTTCTAATTTAAGATACACGTATATCACAAGCTGGACACTATGTCATTCGCCTTTCAAACCACATTCATATAAAAATGTTCTCAAAATTGAATGCAATCAAAATATGACACATCAATTATCAAAGCAGGTATTTTTTTTTTTGCTAATCGTGTTAAGTTGGTTGTGGTCAATCTTACATCCCCCTAACTAAATTTGCTTTAACCCTCGTAAGAAAAAAAATCTATTTCCTTGTTGTGTCGAAATAAAGAGAATTAAGCTGAAAGACAATATATATGGCAGAGAGATACAAAATCTGCCCACAAAATTATCCAGGCGACGCTCTGGTTGATTGCAGTACCTTTCGGTCGGGATAACCACTTTAACAACTGCTTCTTTTAAGGTCTGGTAGGGTGGAGAGACGATCGAGAAAGGAAGGAACGAACCGAGAGTCGAAACAAGAACAGGAAAAGCGTCAGTAAAATGCACCAACAAAATTGCAATTAATTTCTTGAACCAAAACAATGAATGACGTTCTTGCCCTAACACTGATTCAATCTCACACAGTAATTACTGCCTTATTACTCTTTATGAGGCATAAATCTCTTGCATATTCCAATTACTGTTTGGAAAATTTTGATTGAAAGGGCGAATTAAAAACAAATATGTAGCTTCAGATTGCTATATCTCTTTTTTTCAGTTTAAACACATACTATAAAAACAATAATTTCTTGTAGTAAAGAACTGAAAACTTTCTATCCCTGTATTTTCAAATGCATGACTATCTAATGAGCAGATTTCTTATAAAAGTTAATTATTTCTATCTACGTGATAGAAATCTATCATTCATAAAACACAAGTAAGAAAACAACCTTTTTGAAAGTTATCAATAAATTTTTGTTGTGCAAGAAGCTTAGAAGTGAAATATTGTACACATGTGATATCAAATGTAAAATTATTTTTTCAAGGTAACACAAATTAGCATCGATACAAATCGGTAGAAAATAAAATAAAATAAATCCTATGTGACGGTGCAAAATGTGATAAATCATGAAAAAAAGATGTCTACACATCTCAGTCTCTGTACGAGTCGATTGAAAATAACCTTGCAGTAGCATGATACTAAATAATAGCTCATGGGATAAGAGACAAACAAAAATGTGATGATAAAGCTCTCAACTATGTACTAACTACTCCTCTCAACTCCTGTACAACGCTCTCTCCCTATTCGATAAGTGTCGCTCATGCACATATCAGGCACAGGCAAGATGAATTGCTACAGAAATACATCTCTGAGAAAAAGTGAGGGAAGTGAAAGTCAAAGCTAAGTATCACCTCTTGAAGTTCCTTCTCCTCTTCCATGGTGAGAGCGATCCCTGGGGGTGGAAGAGCAGGCACTTCTCGCTTGGAGCTCTTCTTCAGCTGCGAGTTGAAGGGCAGGCCGGATGGGGGAGGGGGCATGGTTAGCTCCATCATGGCCTCAGGGATGTAGACGGGGTGGGGCGGGAGGACCACCGCCTTACCCCAGCCTAATTTCATCTCATAGTTCATGATTTCTTTGCCTGTAGGGGGGAATTTGAGAATCATGGCAAATTGGCATTCATCACATGTAACAGGGCGCAACAATAAATAAAATAAACTACAAATGTGCATTCCTCGTGCCGCGCAATGCGAAATGTATCCCCCGGCGCTGGCAGCGATTTGAAGAGGGACAAAGACCCTCCCCCATCCCCTCCCTCAAACAAAAGGATGGTGTAGAAATTGCCGCCAGTGGCCCGGAATATTGTCAACACCAGGAGCAGCATTACCAAAACGATTTGTGTAGATTAGAGTATAATGCATTTTTATAGAAAATTCGGAAGAAATATGACCTCAGAGCGCACATAAGACATCCACTAAAATATGACCTTTGATCCTATGAAAGACGGAACACTAGAGGCAGCATCACCAAAAACTGTAGAGGTGTAATCTATAATGGACCTACATACAAAATTTGAATGAAATCCGTCAAGAAATGCAGAAGTAAGAGTGCACAAAAGGGACAAATGAGCTTTGACCCTATAAAGGACGGAACAATGAGGGCAGCATCACCAAACAGTAAAGATGTGTAGATTATACCAAGATACATCTCCATACAAAATTTGAAAGAAATCCATCAAGAAATGTGGCCTGCAGAGTGAACTCACGCCATCCCTTGAAGTATGACCTTTGACCCTATAAAAGACGGGACACTGGTGGCAGCATCACCAAAAACTACAGGTTTTTAGATTACACCAAGGGACACCTTCATGCAAAATTTGAACGCAATCCGTCAAGAAATGCAGAAGTAAGAGTGCAAGAAATGGAAAAATGACCTTTGACCCTATAAAGGACGGAACAATGAGGGCAGCATCACCAAAAATTAAATATGTGTAGATTATACCAAGATACATCTCCATACAAAATGTGAATGAAATCCGTCAAGAAATGCAGAAGTAAGAGTGCACAAAAGGGACAAATGAGCTTTGACCCTATAAAGGACGGAACAATGAGGGCAGCATCACCAAACAGTAAAGATGTGTAGATTATACCAAGATACATCTCCATACAAAATTTGAAAGAAATCCATCAAGAAATGTGGCCTGCAGAGTGAACTCACGCCATCCTTTGAAGTATGACCTTTGACCCTATAAAATACGGGACACTGGTGGCAGCATCACCAAAAACTACAGGTTTTTAGATTACACCAAGGGACACCTTCATGCAAAATTTGAACGAAATCCGTCAAGAAATGCAGAAGTAAGAGTGCAAGAAATGGAAAAATGACCTTTGACCCTATAAAGGACGGAACAATGAGGGCAGCATCACCAAAAATTAAACATGTGTAGATTATACCAAGATATATCTCCATACAAAATTTGAACAAAATCCATCGAGAAATGTGGCCTGCAGAGTGCACTCACGACATGTCCTGAAGTATGACCTTTGACCCTATAAAAGACGGGACACTGGGGGCAGCATCACCAAACACTATAGGTTTTTAAATTACACCAAAAGACACCTTCATGTAAAATTTGAACAAAATCCGTTGAGAAATGTGACCGCCAGAGCGCACACAAGAGTACACACAAGACATCTATCAAAATATGACCTTTGACCCTATAAAAGACGGAACACTGGGGGCAGCATCACCAAAATCTATAGGGTTCCAGATTTTACCAAGAGACACCTTCATACAAAATTTGAACAAAATCCGTTGAGAAATGTGACCGCTAGAGCGCACACAAACTTTCCCCAAAAATATGGCCTTTTACCCTATAAAAGACGGAACACTGGGGGCAGCATCACCAGAAACTATAGGGGTCCAGATTTTACCAAGATACACGTCCATAGGAAGTCTGAAAGAAATTCGTCGAGAAATGTGACCGCTAGAGCGCACACAAGAATGTGACGCGGCGGCGGCGGCGGCGGCGGCGGCGGCGGCGGCGGCGGCGGCGGCGAAACGCTGCTGAATCCAAAGTATCCTCCGGCATACTGCCGGGGGATACAATAAACGACAAATAGGCGCCTCAAATAAAAGTCCGAAACCCCCAAATTTCCCAATTTTAAAAGTATCGGTAGTAAAATCAAAATAGTGCAATAATATAGCCTTATCACTTGGAGAAAAGGCCAAATTGACTTCAAAGTGGGAGCTGTCTTGCGACTGGTCTATTGTCACTAATATTCGCAGTCAATCAGGCATTTTCTCTGCCTGATAGGCCTACAATACCCTGCAAATTTGATTTTACACTTCCAGTGACTATAAGGAAAATCACTCAAAAAGATTTGTGTTTTAATTGTTGTATATATAAACAATGTAACTTCTTCCAAAACTGGATTGTCAGATCACACCGTGTGCGGTGGGCTTTACTCTTACCATTCAGGGCTCTCATGGCCCTCTCTGCATCCCTGCGGTTCATGAAGGCCACAAAGCCACAGTTCCTATTCCTCTGCCTCTCTGCGTCCGTTCTTGGCCACATGATCTTCACGCTAGCCAGGGGGCCATACTGAACAAACTCTTTACACAGCATCTCCTCATTCATCTATGGGCAGATAGGAAGTGAGATTGAAAAGGATGTAGGGAATAGAGCATGACAGAGAGAGAGAGAGAGAGAGAGAGAGAGAGAGAGAGGAGGGGAAAGAGATAGCATGAGAGATAAAGAGAGGGAGGGGAAAACAGAGGGAGGGGAATACAGAGAGAGTCCAGGAATATTGACAGAGAAAGAAAATGATAAAAAAGAGATTCAACAAAATAAAGGGAAGGAAAGAAAATGAATAGGGTGGGGAGAAACAGAGAGTGACCACATTTAAGAGTTGATTAAAACCCTACAAACAATTCTCTGATCTTTCGTATCTTATGCATCAATAGTAATTTGTTAACTTCATCAATATTTCGCTACTTTTATGTCCATAAAATAAATTCACAAAATCAATATCTCTGTCTCTCTCCTGCTCAAAAGAATAACAAAGGGCATTAGTTTAGCTCTAAAAAACATAAATAACTTTAACATGTCGAAATGTTCAGGGAAGCATTTCATTATACTTGAGACTATGAAATAATGTACTTGCCTTTGGATTAATACTTCCAAGGAAGATATTGGTTGTGTTTGGATCACCATAATCATGTGACCCATAACTGTATTCCTCGATTCCGGCTGTGAAAAAGGAAACGATACAAAAGACAACTTGATAGTTACATTAACCGTTTTACCTCCTTACTCTCATACTTACCGCCATTTCATTCCTCAAACATTTCTTCCGATATGGAACAGAGGTTTATAACTATGCTCTAGCAATGATTGAAAGAGTTTGTGAGGACGTTCGTATTATTTTAGCTCCCGTTATTACAAAACCGGCTGGCAATATGCCTAATTCCTGTTATGTTCAGGCAGTCAATCAAAATCTGTCTAATATTTTGAGGCGCTTTGTTCCTTTAGTTTCCGGTATATTGTTTGATTTCGGCTTTCTGTTATACTCCGATGAATGCAAAACGAAAAACTTCAGTATGTCTCTCTTCAAAATTTAAAACATTTCAAATGTACTAATTCAGTTACTATTCCAATTGAATAACTTTGAAAATTGGTGTTTTAAACCGCACACTTAAGGCAAACAATTAATGCTCTTGTGGCTAACTCAGCTACGATTGTTTTTCCGAGTCGGAGTTGTCCCTAGTTATTCTGAATCCTACCTGGTAATCTGATTTCAGATGCTGAAATGGAGCTGGTTGTAGGCGTGGGTAGAATGGGTTCATCAAAAACATCTTCGCTTCCTCTTGCTTTCCTCTGTTTATGCCTCTCCTCCCTCTCTTGCTGCAATCTAAAACAAATGAGTGTAGAGGTGTCGCAGTCAAGAGATTTAGTCACTCACACGTAACTGGGCTTCAGAGGGTTTGGGTGTGACCCCTGGCACTTATCCCCAGAAGTAAATGTGGGCATATTTCGTAGCCACCACTCTGCCACTGAGGGCAGTGTGTGGTTTGAGCGTAATAAAACATACCATTTACTATAGCACATCATACAAGCCCCCTACCTATGGTTAAATTAGGTAGCGGGTCTGCTCAAAACAGTGCCAAACAATTTGTAACTATATGAACATCATGAAAATAAGTTTATAGTCATACTCACACTCTCAATTCTTCTTTAAATAGTTCTAAGTTACTCTTCTTCTGTCTTTCTCTTTCCTTCTCCTTCTTCAGCTTGGCTTTCTGTAAGGGAAGATAAAGAAGATGACACTACATAAAATCTTAATTTGATTTTATTTTCATTTATTCCATATACACCTTTACATATCCACACAAAACGTTTGACAGCAATGACATTGTCTAACATAGAAAGGGGTCATCATACCATACGAGACAGAAAGGGCAATCATTTTATCATAAATTATTAAAGTTCATGCACAATGTAATGATGCATGTTGTTATGTACAAAATGCTATATGCCTTAAGTTGTTCGTCTGTTAAAAAAAAAAGTGCAAACTGGTGTGATAAAATCATCAGTACATGTGATTACATGCACTCTTCTTGAACAACAGGATAAATACATGTTGCATCTCTTGCTATAAATTATTTCTTACATGTCCATGGCTATAATGTCAGCCCCCACCCCTTCTCCCGCTTCTTCCATAGCAAATTCACTATTTTACCTGAGATATTGCATGACTCTCTGCCCTCGCTTTCTGTGCTTCTTCTATCGCCCTCTGCTGTTTAGCATACACAGATTCGGCAATCTTTGAAGTGGGTTTGTACAGCTTACCAGTCTTGCCATCTGACCTTTCAACTTCATAATAACAGATACAAAAACAATATAATACCAACATGCACTCACTGTAATGTTTCACATAAGCTACAGCATCAGGAAATCAAAATCATTGTCTAGATGTCTGTAATTATCAAGGATTTGTGAATTACTCCCTGATATCACAAGAAGAACCATTGTTAAAAAAAAAAAATTACAGCAGACACAATCTATTGTCAAATCATTAGGTTTGTAATGCATGAAATAACTAAACATAATCTAGCAAGTCCTGTCTGGTTAAAAAATAAAGTTGGATCATTTCCCCACCAGGCTCTTATGTAAAAGAATTCTGAACAGAATTGACAATGAAATGTAAGCATGTTTCATCGCCATCACTCTGCCAGTGAGGGCAGTGTGAGGTTTGAGCGTAATAAAACATACCCTTTACTATAGCACATCATACAAGCCCCCTACCTATGGGTAAATCAGGTAGCGGGTCTGCTCAAAACAGTGCACAGAAATACCAAGGTTAAGTGAAAAGCTGAACATCTAACTGCAATCCAGTGTACTTTGATTCATAAAATCAGACCTCCAAAGAAATCAAACTTTATTCTACTCCTCATGAAGGTAACTTACTGATTAGATATTCACCTGACGTAAGAATTAGGGAGAAATACTTCAAAACAAATCAACAACGCAATCAATCTCACTAATATCCAACATCCCACGTCCCTTTTTAAAACTCCTACAAGGCTTGCTGTAAAATTCTTCTGTCAACACAGCTCAAATTTTCTTGTATCAATACAAATGTCGACACAACGGCCCATCATTCTTATGATAGCCTAGGAATAAAGACTTACCTCTTGTCTCTGGGTTAATTGTATTTCCTCTAATGAAGGCTTTGGATGTGGATGGTGTTCCTTCAAATGAAGCAACAAACTCCTCAAAGATTTTGGCAGTCTCTTTCTCTTGTTCCTGAACAACAGTAAAACGCGATTAAAAACTAATTACAGCTGCAATGGAAGGGTATTTACATTGGTCAATGAAAAAAGAAAAAAAAAATATGATTGGAAAAAGAGAGTCACAACCCACAAGAATGAACCACTTTATCATGGTGCTCCTGACATATATAATTTTTTTTTCTTTTCATAATTTTTTTTATTCCTTGATTCATATTTTCAAATGAATATTACAAATTAAGCATTAATTACACAATATAATTCAACATGGCAATAGACAATACAAACAATACCATTCCATAGCAAACCATAGTACAACTAACTGAACAAGGTATAGATTAAAATCATGGGTGACGAATTAAAGTATACAGGGCAATTGTAACAAAGAATAATTTTTTTTAAAGCCGTTTGTAATATTATCTTGTATAATTACTGGTGTCTAGGTAATATGAACTCGAGTGTTGGGAATCACAAACCATATCTCTGTATTTATGTGCTGGTACATAAATATCTAATCAAGGAAGAGACTTTGTTGTGGTCCTGCATTGCAACATGCTTTAAAGGGGAACTGCACCCTGATATCAAGTTGGTTTTAAAAGGAGAAAAATTAAAAAAACAGATCATGAAAGTTTGAGCGACATCAGACTAGAAATAAGTTATGAATTTTTAAAGTTATAATCAATCAAACACAAACTGGCAACTTTGTGACATATCTTGATAGGTCCTCACCCATTTTCCCTGTACTAAAAAAAAAATCTTAAATGTCCACTTTTTCTAAGGAAAATATTTAATCATACATGCAGCCTAGATAAAATTATCGCACATGTTTGTTTAAAAAACCTGTATGGAACAATTCCTTCATCAACAACTAAGAAAATTAAAATTTATGAAATTTTCTGTACTGACCCCGAGAGGGGCAAGCCAGATACATCACTGAGTTGCCAATTTGTGTTTGATTGATTACAACTTTAAAAAATCATAAATCTCTTACTTCTTGTCGTATTTCGCTCAAACTTTCACTTATTTGTTTCTTCATTTCCCTGCTTTTATTCAAATAAACTAAATACAAGGGTTGACTTCCCCTTTAAGATTTAAAATACTGACCTTTTTCTTGATTTCGTCTTCGATTCTTTTGGACTTCTTTTTGGTCAGGTTCATCTGACCAATGCTGAAGGCCTGAAGCTTTGTCTTGGAAATATTCTGGATTAGAGGGAAGGAAATGAAGATACATACAATTAACTGAGTACTGGTAAGAGTGTAGTGCCTCTGCTATTTAGGCAGAGTTACATTGTGTCCCGCACAATTTAAATAGTCCTAGTTTAAGGACAATATTGTGCTTGTTTATAGACCAAATTTACATTTACATTTCGGGTAAATTTGGGTAATAGAATTTTTACCGCCTGTTCAGTGAAAGTGTATTAAAAAAAAAAGAGAGAAAAGTAAAAAAAGCAAAAATACTAAGTAGAAAGAATTAATTAAGTATAAAGTTAGGGAATTAATTAATCTAATGGTTAGGAATAGGTCTATAATTTGATTATAAATCTAGATTAGGTTAAGAATTTTCTTAAGTCATATTCCCTTTCATTAATTATAGGGATTACTGTAATTTGTAGAATATGTCATCTAGGAGTCTTATAACTATTGTTAACTGAATTATTGTTCAGAAAATTCTGAACAGTTTCGTAGTAATTTTTGTTCGGATAATTCTGAACAGTTTCGTAGTGGTAATTATTGCTCAGCTAACATACATGTATTTCATGTATGTATTTCCAAGTAAAAGTAGATGCCAGTCAACGTGAGTATGCTACTCAAAGTATTGATGAGCTAACTAAAACAACTAGAGAGGATAAAGTTCTAGCATTTGTCTAGAGTGGATGGTACGCGCGTGCAAGGTAAGATTTGTGTAGTTACAAGTTACATGTGCAAGGTAAAAAAAAACCTGATCACACCTGCCAATTCTTTTTCTTTTTTATTCATTCAATTTTTACAATGGCCAAAGTCGTTATTATGCCCAGCCGCCATTAAATCCGCCTGAACAAGTGAATAATTAGTCAAGTTTCTTGGTTTTCATTGTTGAAATTCAGTTATTTATAACAGAATAAACGCTATCGTTATCGATTCATAACTGAAAAAAATTATCAGCAAGAAAGAGCGGGATTCGAACCCGTGACCTTAAACGCGAGTGCAGTGTAGAAAGAGAATACTCTGACAGTCTGACCAGACGCCTTTACCACTAGACCACGAGCAATTGACAGCGAATCTGATCTTGCTGCACGCACTAGATCTATTACTTAGTTTATTAAGGCTTTATACCTCTGCTCCAAACAAATCCTATACCTCCGTTCTGCTGTTTTTTTGATATCCTAGGTAGGATTCTTGCCAATTTGAGGATTACTGGGCATATTAGCTATAATAGCCTTTACAATCTTAGTTGATCCTGGAAGGTAACCCCTTTAGCAAACTTTGAGGGTGGTTTGCATGGGTCACAGTATGTGAGAAATGGTGATATTTAGATCTAGTTTTTTTTTTTGATATCTGCCTCCACAAAAAGTATATGGATCCTATGTACAGCTCCGTAGGCCAGTACCAGATTGATAAGCCAAGGAGCTTGTACAGCTAATTATAACTGCAATTCACAACTACTTGTCTAGCATAAAGCGGCTCTGATGCGACATCAGGACTAGCCAGGATTGCATACCTGCCAACATTGGAAAGTCAAAAAACTGAGTCATGCGAGCGCGGCGTCTGCAGCGTGTCGCAACTGGGGGTCCAAGTGCCGCGCCATGGCAGAGGTTCAGAAGGTAGTCATCGTAATGCCCCCCTAAAGCTCCTGCATTATAAGCTCTGTGAAGTGCACTATTAGGTATACTGTAAACTTTATGGTTATAATAATTTATGGCAAGCAAATGAATCATCAAAAATACTTGCTTGATGGTCAATGTACTTGTTTCTAAAGATACAATATATTACCAGGAGATTGAAGGTTTCATTTTTAAGTGGGGACTGAGACTCTGGATCAGGAGATGCACCATAGTAATTGTAGACTATACCTACAATTTACTTAGCTGAAGAACTGCAGTGATGGCACACACATAGTACATGTGATTGCATTGAATGCAGAGATGCCAACCTCTCAACACAAAAAAAACAGACTGGTTGCCTTAAAAAATCAGATTTTCCACACACAAAAAAATTTCCATTAATGCTAACTTTTGAAGTCTCAACTGGCTTAGCGCCATCTACGAAGACTTCAAAATTTAGCATTAATGGAAATTTCGTCAGACATCTCCACCATTGTACCACATCGTATAGTTTCGATCGATTATGGTTGTATCGTCGACATCGACAGTGCCGCCATTTTATATCTGCATGACAAGAGGAGGCATGGATACACGAACACTGATGAGTTCTCTGAAATTTCTTATGATCTTTTTGTGCATTTTTGGGTGAAAATAATGTCAATAAAAAAAAATTCTAATTTCAAACGTTTCCCTAGGAGGAAACGCTGTGGGGAAGGGCCTGTCGGTCGCGGGAGTTATCAGAAAAGTGTGATTTCAGGGCATTTTCATGTTCTGCTAACCCGTGCGCAATCTGATTGCTGGGGATGAATGCCTGGCTTCGTGATGTAGAAAGCGTATAGCCAATTTTTTTTTTTTACACTCACGAAGCCAATCCTGGCTAATCAGGACATGCTAAAATTAGTTAATTGAGCTAATATCTTGCACGCATGTATACTGCCGTACTTGCATGTGACGGTGCGAGATATTAGCACAATTAAATTTGGCATGCCATGCCGGAACCGCTCAGTGTTGTATTGTACCACTCATAGCTACATTCCTATACTTCGTGTGTATAATGTAGGCAGTCATACACCTCATCTTTTTAAAACACCACTGCACAAAAGTCACCAATATTCACTCAAAATCGGCATTTAATTTTCAAAAACCGACCCCAAAATATCCAAGAAATACAATAAATTCAACTCACCAATGTTGGAAAAGATATTTACAAAATGAAATCCGTAATTTACTGTTGATTCTCGCGAAACGAGCTATCGGAGTCATTGTGTACATTTCCTGGTCGCCGCGGCGCTGACATCTCCCAAAAGAGTTTTGTCCTCAAAAATTCGGTCCCTATGGCGTACACGGAAAGTTTCGATTTTCTGTGTGCGCGATCGTAAAGATCGATGTGCCTTGCGATCCCAGTTTCTTCGTGGACAAAAATTATATTGGCCGATTTTAGTCTAAGACATCGGCAGTTTGTAAACAACACGCGATCGCGAAACAAATCGGCGGGAATTTCTCCGGTTTTGGACAAGATTTTGACTTTGGATTTTGCTGTAAATATCAAAAGTTCTTCTAACGGCCATTTGAGGTAGGAGTGAGATTTTTAAGGGCTGAATTTGAAAGCAAGTATTTAAATATTTATCTTATTTCCCCCCCCCATACCTTTAGTACATGCGACAGAAAATACCAACTATTTTACAGTAATGTACCTGTAAGTGTATTGTACTGCCTTGTATTGTAAAAGTGCCGTAGTCTAGATTTCTATATCTGTAAGTGTAATGTAATCATGTTCCAACGGTTACCACAAACAGACTGACAAAGATACAAAATAGAATACATTTACAGACCCTTGATCAAATTTTCAACATCGATTTATGTGATTGCATAATAATTAATATATATAGTAGTTTTCAGCTATTTTCAGCCTCTGAAATACCCCATCACAGTCACAATCACAAAACGACAAATGTAGACCCAGGCTCTATTCACAATTCACACACTGCACTCTGGCATCTGCAGACACACACCCGTAGTACTGGCGCGCGCGCTTACGACGTTTGCAATACAGTCCACTGCACGCCAGCCACGCAATGCACGACTTGTACTTGTAAGATACTTTTTGCTTTTGTATTATTCGTTAAAACTATCAAATTAATACTGCACTCAAATATATCATTCATCAACACATTCACAACATCATAACAGAATTATATTGATTCATTAATGATAAATAAAAAAGTAAGATTGATTAACCTTCGCCGTTCCAGGAGCGAGCCCCGCCATGATGATATGATAACCTTTGACATCGACATCGACACATTAATCGGATAGGCGTGCGCGCACGTAGATGCTGATAGACTTCAGTGCTGGGTTATCTTTTTAAAGCAATAGGTATTTTATCCAACGTGAGGGATTACAATAGCGCAAAAGCGTCCCTTCACCACGTACGTACCATACCATAGACAAATAAAAACATGTGATGAGGACACCGCGTATACCGCAGTTGGGCCTGGGGAAAGGGGTGCCCCGTGCCCATATAGGGGTGCCCCCTGTTTATGTAATCATATTTTCAAGTGTCCTTTTTCCGGGCCAAAAATTGCCTGGGCGCCGGCAGAAATGCGCCAATATTCGCCCGTACATTATGATGCACCTGTCCTATCTATACTTATGGAACGAAAATTTATACCGTCGATATGCAGTTTCTAGCCCATGTACCTCTCACAATTATGATTATACAATAAACTAGTATTAAAGATCATAATAATCATCATGATCATATTATACGAATATTTATGGCATCAAATTCTTTTTCAATGTCCTGATTGGCCCTTGGTGTCTGTCACCCACCCCCTTTCCCACACAGATTCTGTACTGCTAAGAGATCATAAGCCCATGCAGAAGATGGGAGTTAAACTGTCCCACATTTCCCTGCTACGCCATTTTTATGTGTTTTGTTTTTTTGTTACGGTATTTTTTATTCATTTCTTTTCACTGAAATCAACAGTCTATACGAAATAGAAATATTACAATCGTGAATAAAGTATAAACAGAAACTTTTACAATTTACAAGTAAATCTATACGTACATTCATGATTCATGGAAGAACAAAAAATGCACAAACTTGTCAGTCACTTAAAATCTCAGCTTACTATACCTTTACGTATCTGAAAAAATGTATACATCCATGGAAGAACAAAGAATTTATACAACTGAAAATAGACCTTAAATATAACTCTTCCTTTTATGTTGTTTGGTTTTTTTAATGAAAGAAAAATTTATAAAAAGATAAAAAGGAGAAAGAAAGAAAAAAAAGGAAGAAATAAATATGAGAGAAAGAGAGAGAGAGAAGATAGACACACCCACACATCCCAACCGTGACAATACCTCACCCCCTCAAGTCCCTTCCCCACCCCAATCCCTGAGCGCTTCTCTCCGCACTCCGTGACTTGCAATAAGCGTGAGAATCTTCAGACAACCAATGTCATAACAAAAGCAATGTCCCTTGGGAGGCAGGGAAGTACAATCCATTTATACTTCTTAATTAATATAATATTTTATCCATTGCACTTCGGCATCCAAAAGACTTCTCCCTTCATCCGAAATCAAAAGCTTCCCATTTTTTAAAGTGTATAATGACAGGGTATTACGAGCTTTTTTTCAACTTTATTTCCTACCAATATTTCTCTCATTTATCTGTTGTTATAGGAGGTATATTTCTCTTCCTGCATTGAAATATCAAATATTTTATGAACAATATTACACGATTCAATAGATACATTTTCCCCATGCATGCTTCGCCCAAAGTCACACCAAATAAAATTCTCTCCCAGTTTAATTCCTTTAAAATCGGCAAGTTCTACACAATACCCATGATTTCCCAGAGCAACTGAATATGTTCACATTCATGAAATACGTGACGATATGTTTCTTCTTCCCTTTTGCAAAAGGAGCATAAACTACTTGGAGCCAGTCCAAACCTATAATTATGTAAATCATGATTCGTGTAAATAATCCCATGTTACATTTTGAATTGAAATTCCCAGCTTACATTTCCTTGGTATCAGGAAAATGTTCAAAAAAATCAAACATTTTTTATAATCTATTGACTACAGGGAGAATCTTTGAAAATAGTTGTATATAATCTCTTTAATTTCTGACTGCAACTTTTTTTTAAAATATCTTTTCTTTCATTTGACTGATATACAAAATATCGTTACATATAGACTGTTATTAAATTTCCAATATAGGGATTTTTTTTTCATATTATCATTCTTATAAAAGGAACAAATTGATCGCCGAATGATCAGGCGCAACTGATGGATTAATAATTTCACATTTTAAAGTGAATTCCTCTAAATTAGAAGATATAATCCGGTAATTTAATCGGCTTTGCATGAATGGTTTATTTTGTCTATATGAAAATTGACGTCGTAATGTGTTCCTTTGTTACCAAAATATCAATTAAGTGAAGTCGATCCATAAATTTTAATTCTTCCATTTGATGATGGGGTGACCGTGCGTTGGATCCCGATATAACTTTCACTCTGTTATATAGGGTAACATAAGGATAAATTTTAGACATGAGTGAACACATTCGTTTTTCTCTCCCAATTAAGGTTACAGAAGTAAAAATTGCAAAAATTGACAATTTGCTATTAATGTGTAAATGCCCTTCCACAGTCAACAATGGAAACAAAAGATCAAACTTACACGATGGCTTTATCTTTTGAATGAGAGATTTGGTTGAAACCTGAAACTGCATGATCAAGCTTTCTCTCCCTCTCTCTCTCTCTCTCTCTCTCTTCCTCTCTCTCTTCCTCTCTCTCTCTCTCTCTCTCTCTCTCTCTCTCTTCTTTTCCACAAAAAAAAAGAGAGAAGAAGCTTCTATTAAGTCCAAATTTAAATGGGATCCACAAGGGTGGATATATATACTGTATATTTTTTAAATTAAATTGAACGATGAGCAAAAATAATGAAAGTATACATGTATATGGTTACTCAGATGTGTGCATTTTCAGGGAACCATATACAGGGTTGGAAAAAAGTTTGAATATTTTTTTGGCGATGAGTATGTCTGATTTTAAATGCTATAGTTTCTACTATATTGTGATGAATAATTCATCCAAATCGGATTAACTGTGTTGAATGAAGTCTACTGTTCCATCTTGTACCAAAGATTACGTAATATTGTTAAACATGTTACAATGGCTGACCAATGAACCACATGTTGTCAGATTTGCTCTATTTGTGTTTGAACATCTTGTTATACATTTCTGTACTTCACGTGGAATTTTGAAAAAGCTACGTGCAGTTTGCAGTCATTTTGAGGACTTCGGTATAGCAATTAAACTGTATCTGATTATTTAACTTTTTCGTTAGACATTTGCAAAAACAGCAAATATACGCTTCCGAATTCCAAGTGGACCTCTGCACTGTGTGATAAGCCTGATTTTTAATGTTGTGCTTTTAAAGTTAAAAAGGGACACATATCTTTTATTTGAACCTCAAAGAAGAACTTAAAATGACGAGGGATATGTTTAAGACAAGAAATAATTCTTGGAATAAAAATATTCCAAACTTTTTTCCAACCCTGTATTGTTTGGTTCAATAGCGTACCGTGCCCCCGCCACTTCTTGGCCCATGTTTAGATTTGAAGATTGATTGACCCTTCCACAGAGTTCCTTTATTAATTATAAACATTCATTTCACAAAAGATCGACATTTTCACTATTCCATGCCATTATAAATATCCAAACAACATAATATAACAAAATAATGTCGGTCGCATTGTGACATATAAGATAAGACATAGCAAAAATTAATCTTTTTCACAACATTCTTGTTGTTGCTATATATCTTTCCATATCATAATAATATTTAAACAGCTAATATAACTTTTTCAAACAGTGGTATCTGGTTTTTGCATTTAGCTTTGTTTCAATTTTCGGTGCAATATGACAGTGAATTTCGAGATGTATGACTTAAAAAAAAGTTGCATTTTTGCAACTTTTACTTTGACACCTTGGAACAGATAAACGAATGTGTTTGCTCTTGCGTAAGGTTTCACTTGTGTTCACCTACGAGGTTGAAAGACAATTAGATTTCCTTTAATTTGAGATATAATTTATTGATTTTTATCTGAACTTGAAAAAAGTGTTCACTTTCTTTTTGTGCTGAGTGTATATAGCTCGAGATCCCTTGAGGATATTTTTTCCTGAGTGCTTTTCATTCGAGCTACCCATGCCTGGTTATGAACGGGGGGGGGGGGGGGGTGGGTTGGGGGAGCGCGTATAAAATTATAAAGGGCAGTCCAACTTGCAAGGTAATAAGATAATTTGTGCGAAAGCAGAAAAGTACTCAAAATATATTGGAGATAGCATATTGTTATAAGTCCTCGTGAAAGAAAAAGATAATACTGAGTAATACATTTTGAAAAAAAATGACATTTTAATCATTTTGTGTGTTGGAGCGAATAGGGGAGTTGTCTGCAACTACATCACAGTGACATTACCCATTCGGCCAATTGAAATTCCGTATAGCGATTACAACTTTTAATAATTCATAACTTTTTTTTATTACTTGTCCGATTTCGTTCAAACCAATCTGCTTTTCTGATTTTTCCTCTTTCTTTCAGGGCAACTTGCCATTAATTAAGGTTGGATTGCCTTTTAATCCAACCTTAACAATGGGACGTAATAGAACTGAGGATATATAAGTGCTGGGGACCCTTTTTTTTACAACTTGATCTTCAAACAGAAGGGAGGGTGTGAGTTACGTCGGCTTCACAGAGGCTATAATTATATAACGCTATTTTTATTTCTCTCGTTGCTAGCGCAGAAATTTTTAATATGATAAAAAGTGGTCTCGTTTACCTATCGTTTAAGAGCATGAATTACAACAAAAATTTAGGTGAAATGCATAGGTATTATAGTGCGTATAGATATGCAGTAGACTTGATATGCTCGTTCGCATGCTCAGCCACCACCCCCTCCCCACGCCCCCACTCAAAACACGCTCCGACCGCCCCTGAATATGTTGTCAATTTGGGTGACATTTCCTTTTAATAAGATAAAGTTCAAAAGAACCAACAAAAACATTTTACCTGCATGCAGATTATAATGTCGGCTTTAAAGTCGGGAATCATAACTAATTACAATTTTCGGGATTAATTGTATACTATACAACCGAAATGTTCACGTATAGTGTACTCATTGGTGATGACAACACTGATAAAGATGATAAAACAGATAAAGAATGACCAGTGAGTGCTCACATGGTACGGTGAATCGTATGAAATAACTTTTCATTTTTGGAACTAAAAAAAGGAAAAGCTGACCTGCCTTGATCCGTTTTGGAAGGAATTACGACAATACTGGTGTAGCGTGTGTCCTGGCACTGAGGGGGCACTGGCATCATTGGGGAGGGGCAACCGTTCTTACTGGACACACAAATGTAGGCCTGTGAACTTTAGGGAACTGCTTAGAAGGAGATTCGTATTTTTTTCTTCTCGCCAGCCCTCCAAAAGTCGTTTGAGGGGGGGGGGGGGCACAATCCAAGAAAGGGAGGGGGCAGAATGATAATACTTTTCTTTCACGGGGGGGGGGGGGGGGCACGGGCCGGGATTGCCCTCCCCCTAAATCCGCCACTGCCGGATAACCTTCTTTTTTTGTTGGTCAAAAGTTGTCAGCCCCCCCCCCCTCCCCCACTCCTTGGCTCACGCTAGTGGGTAAATTACAGCAGTGAATTCTCGTCAGATTGACAAAGAAAGCCTACCTTGTTTCTAACCAGCGGCGTCGCTAGAAAATCTCAAATTGCTGTCGGCAGATGCCACCTAGCTCTGTCGGATAAAAAAAAGGAGGGGGAAGGAGAGGGAAGAGGAAAGAGAAAGGAGAAAGAAAAAAAAAAGAAAAGAAAAGGAAAGGAAAAGGAAAAGGAAAAGGAAAGTAAAACAAGAACTGAAAAGAAGGAAAGGAAAAGGGAAGGAAAGAAAAAGATGGAAAAACTTGACAATCTCTATACATATGCAATTTTCTTTTATTATCATTTGTGTGTGTGTGGGGGGGGGGGGGAGATTAGGGTGTAATATTTTGTAGGCCTGTCATTAATATTGAGAAAGCCGTAAAACAGCGAAGAGCTTGCTTGCTTCCTTTGGTTGCTCTCATGATCTCATTCTAAACAGTGACGAATAAATTGATCACTGCTCAAAGCTTACAAATGAATTATTACCTCACTGTTATTATCACAATCACCACCATCTTTTTATTGTAGATGTGTGAATGCGTGATGGATTTCTGTCGGTTTATTTGGGTGGGCTACGCCGGCATTTGACCAGTCTCGCTGCCCTTCTCACCCTCACTACATCGATTTTTTTTCTAAATGGAGGGGGGGGGGGGCTCAATCAACTCTTTGCTGTCAACTTGGGAATCTTTTTTTTTTGCGAGGTTTAGGGCCTCTACATAGCAAAATATTCTCAAGATTGGGCATTGTTCCAGCCGTTAATTTGTGGGCACTCTATAGGCCGTGTACTTTTTATAGCGAACGAGAGAGTTGCGCTAACCTCAAGTCTTTTTGTAAATATAGGGTCTGTGCCTGCAGACTAGGCCCCCTTGCCCACGTGTGTGTAATATGCACGCATATACACGTACACTACACACACAGCATTGGTGGTGTACTGCGCTAGCGCTTACGAAAGAAAGGCATTTCGATTGCGTAATTGAACATTTACGAAACCGGTTCCGCAGAATTTCTACACGCACGTCGTCACTGGTCATCGAGCAAAGACAAGTGCAATATAACTTAGGAAATCAATAAACTAACAGTAATGGGTTTGTTGAGGATTTTATCGCCCAGGTATTCATATTTGACGAGGAATGTTGCTCAACTTCGGCAGTCATGGCAGTGCCAGTGTCTGGTGAGTTATCCAATAATATTTTTATATTGGTCCCACTCATCGAAAATCATGTATTGTCCGTCAAGCCCAAGGCTTGAGGCTTTAGACCCCTCTTTCACTTCAGTTTCAGTTTCAGTGTCTTTAGTATCTTTAGTTTTGAGTCAAGCATCGGATAATCGAAATTGAAATGAAGCCTGAAACTGAAAGAGAAAATTAAAGAAACATTTTAAATATGTTAAAATCATAACCAGGCATGATTATAATTATGATGTATGACCACTCATAGGTACATTCCTATACTTCGTGTGTATAATGTAGGCAGTCATACACCTCATCTTTTTAAAACACCACTGCACAAAAGTCACCAATATTCACTCAAAATCGGCATTTAATTTTCAAAAACCGACCCCAAAATATCCAAGAAATACAATAAATTCAACTCACCAATGTTGGAAAAGATATTTACAAAAATGAAATCCGCAATTTACTGTTGATTCTCGCGAAACGAGCTATCGGAGTCATTGTGTACATTTCCTGGTCGCCGCGGGCGCTGACATCTCCCCAAAAGAGTTTTGTCCTCAAAAATTCGGTCCCTATGGCGTACACGGAAAAGTTCCGATTTTCTGTGTGCGCGATCGTAAAGATCGATGTGCCCTTGCGATCCCGAGTTTCTTCGTGGACAAAAATTATATTGGCCGATTTTAGTCTAGGACATCGGCAGTTTGTAAACAACACGCGATCGCGAAACAAATCGGCGGGGATTTCTCCGGTTTTGGACAAGATTTTGACTTTGGATTTTGCTGTAAATATCAAAAGTTCTTCCTAACGGCCATTTGAGGCACTCCCGGGTACATTTCTGTAAAATAGTTGGTATTTTCTGTCGCATGTACTAAAGGTATGGGGGAAAAAATAAGATAAATATTTTAAATACTTGCTTTCAAATTCAGCCCTTAAAAATCTCACTCCTACCTCAAATGGCCGTTAGGAAGAACTTTTTATATTTTCAGCAAAATCCAAAGTCAAAATCTTGTCCAAAACCGGAGAAATCCCCGCCGATTTGTTTCGCGATCGCGTGTTGTTTACAAACTGCCGATGTCTTAGACTAAAATCGGCCAATACAATTTTTGTCCACGAAGAAACTCGGGATCGCAAGCGCACATCGATCTTTACGATCGCGCACACAGAAAATCGGAACTTTTCCGTGTACGCCATAGGGACCGAATTTTTGAGGACAAAACTCTTTTGGGGAGATGTCGGCGCCCGCGGCGACCAGGAAATGTACACAATGACTCCGATAGCTCGTTTCGCGAGAATCAACAGTAAATTACGGATTTGATTTTTGAAAATATCTTTTCCAACATTGGTGAGTTGAATTTATTGTATTTCTTGGATATTTTGGGGTCGGTTTTTGAAAATTAAATGCCGATTTTGAGTGAATATTGGTGACTTTTGTGCAGTGGTGTTTTAAAAAGATGAGGTGTATGACTGCCTACATTATACACACGAAGTATAGGAATGTAGCTATGAGTGATTTGAGGTAGGAGTGAGATTTTTAAGGGCTGAATTTGAAAGCAAGTATTTAAAATATTTATCTTATTTTCCCCCCCATACCTTTAGTACATGCGACAGAAAATACCAACTATTTTACAGAAATGTACCCGGGAGTGTGTATGACCACACCTAGACCGAAAGCTTCAGTCTCTGTTCGTCGGGTGTTCCACTGGACTACGTCTTGCTTCACTACACCTCCTTACATAGACTGAACTCGGTCTCTCACTCTGTACCAGGGACTAAGGACGAATTTTCATTTTCCAATAAATACATTATTTTATTAAAATAAACAACTCAGAATGAGAACAACGGTAATATAATAAGCTTGAATAAATTTCTTACCCAAAATTCCTCGTCTGGTACACGAATCTGATCATTTGAAGCATGGAAGTTGCACGTCAGTAGCGAGTCGCTGACAGCCATTCTTGGTTATAATCACATGACCCAGAAGTAGGCCTAGTCGGAAGCGTATAGAGATTGTGTAGTAAAACGCAGCGAATACTCAGTCAGTCAGTCAGTGCGAAGGGAGTTCAAACCAGAGTAAGTCCCAAATTTTGTTAATTATCTGTATATTTTGGGGGGGTTTTTGTGATGTATTGAAATATGAGAACCCTAGCACCATCTATGTGAAATTTTAGAGAAAGGGGATGGCTTATAGGGATGGAAAATCAGATCCCCCCTTTTGGGGGGATATGCTCATAGGCCATGTATTGTAAGATCCCCTTATCTACCGCGAAGGTTGGGTAGCCGTCTGTGTAGGAGGAGAAGGTAAAAATAAGAAAATGTTAAAGACTCCTCCGAAACAGACGGTTTTCAGCTGTCTAGACCACACCATGAATAGTGGTCATATTCACATCAGCAAGCAATGGTCATATTGACCATTAGAATCATATACATGTGTGTATACTGGGTATTGGGGAAACAGATGTAATTTTGTTTCAAACGGAGGTTTTTGTGGGCAAACTGATACTTATGTATCAGTCTGTATATATTAAGTTATAACTTCGTTAAGATACAAAATGTAGAAAGTTACAAAAACTTACATTTACAGCCCTCTTTTTCCAAATTGTCACAGCATCATTGGCGACGCGACGACTGCTCTCGACATGTTGCTTACTGTGAGGGCGCTGTACAGTATGCCGGATACGGACACAATATCCGGTGGATAAGAGATACGACGGCGGGTGGCTATTTTCTCTCACAGACTTAGTCTTAGCTTACGAGACAAAAAATGGCACGATATGCTTGTTGATACAGCCCCCATGAAAAAGTTTTTAGAACTTGATGGGCTATTCAGGCACTCATCACTCCGTATTATTTTGGGGTTGTTTTCTGCTCTATTAACTATATTATTTTAATGTCATTTATTTTTATCTTTGATATTTATTAATGAGCTTCATGGGCGTCGCCAGGGGGTGCGGAGGTTGCGAACGCCCCCCCTTTTTTTTTGCTTGTCAGGGAATTATGGAGGAAACTGGACCCCCATACCCCACTGAGCGAATTTTTAACGTCTGGAGAAATTAAAAAAAAACATAAATCATTATCATCAATGATCACTTTGAATGCTTGTACAATAAGAACAGAAATAAATATCATCTTTATAATTATGGACTGAAAATAAAACCTACGCACTACTAGTAGGCCTTCTACTTTAGACAGCATGCTCCTGCTATCCCGAATAATCTTACACTAGAAATAAAGTCACTTAACTCAATCAAATACATTGTATCTTTAAAAGAGAACTAAAATTCCTACTTTAATAATGAAGCGTTTGAAATTGTGAATTCTTGATTTTACTGCTTTGTATTGTCCTGTGTTGGGGTTGTGCAGTAATATATTTTTTTGGTATGTCATAAATATATATATACATATATATTCGTAATTATTTATTCCTTTATTAATAGTAATCTATTATCTTTTAATTTTTCTATATAATATTGAATTTTCAGTGCAACTTATTTCAACTTAGTCGTCTCAACAAATCCTTATGGCCGCCCAATTCCAATAATGCTCTATCTTGTGTTGTTATCTCTAGTCTTGTATTGTTTTATTGTCTTATTATATTAAATTATTCTGTACTCTTGATGGACTTTAATATAATGACTGTTATTCTGTCAGGATTGTATTCCTTTGTTGTTGTTATTTATTTTATTTAATTTGAATAAAATTGAATAGAATTGACTGTCTTATCTTATATTTTGATGACGATACATTTCCAGTCTCAGAAAGTGCCAAGATTTATAAATTGGTGAGTTGATAAATATTAGGACGAACCCCAGTACTTAAGTTATGTACCATCAGTGGCGGATCCAGGGGGGGGGGGCACAGCCGGCCCGTACCCCCCCCCCCTTTTGGAAGAGAAGTATGAATTTTTACCATAGACGATCCGCCATTTTTTCGATTGTGCCCCCCTTTTAGAGTGAAGACCTTTTTTTTGGGGGGGGGGGGGGGGGGGGGAGTATATATCCATGACCATGAAGCTACAATGTAGCTGAATGGTAAGACTAACTCATTAACAACCGCCAAAGCTGTGTTGACAACAGGTAAACAACGAGGTGGAGATCGAGGAACCGATCGCGCTGGTAGCACTACGAGCGCTGAGGGCTCCCTTCATCATAATCATGAGAAATACAAAATGGATGCTGACGGGACAGTCTCGATAGGAGTTTTCGACAAAAATTTCCCAAAATTTCAGGAAACCCTCTTCAAAGGTCACCAAACAAACTGGTAAGTTTTAATCATCTATTATTCAACATAATTATTTACATTTAAGTAAACTGCATTATATCAATATTTATGAAATAGAGCCAAACAGGCGCATTCATGCAGTTTAGGTATGGGATGTGTGTTGGCTGCGTTACTACACAGTCGGCAATGGCGTGTACCTATGAGTGGCTGCTCCCACATCAGCAAGCAATGGTCATATTCACTCATAGGTACATTCCTATACTTCGTGTGTATAATGTAGGCAGTCATACACCTCATCTTTTTAAAACACCACTGCACAAAAGTCACCAATATTCACTCAAAATCGGCATTTAATTTTCAAAAACCGACCCCAAAATATCCAAGAAATACAATAAATTCAACTCACCAATGTTGGAAAAGATATTTCCAAAAATGAAATCCGTAATTTACTGTTGATTCTCGCGAAACGAGCTATCGGAGTCATTGTGTACATTTCCTGGTCGCCGCGGGCGCTGACATCTCCCCAAAAGAGTTTTGTCCTCAAAAATTCGGTCCCTATGACGTACACGTAAAAGTTCCGATTTTCTGTGTGCGCGATCGTAAAGATCGATGTGCGCTTGCGATCCCGAGCTTCTTCGTGGACAAAAATTATATTGGCCGATTTTAGTCTAAGACATCGGCAGTTTGTAAACAACACGCGATCGCGAAACAAATCGGCGGGGATTTCTCCGGTTTTGGACAAGATTTTGACTTTGGATTTTGCTGAAAATATCAAAATTTCTTCCTAACGGCCATTTGAGGTAGGAGTGAGATTTTTAAGGGCTGAATTTGAAAGCAAGTATTTAAAATATTTATCTTATTTTTCCCCCCATACCTTTAGTACATGCGACAGAAAATACCAACTATTTTACAGTAATGTACCCGGGAGTGGTCATATTCACATCAGCAAGCAATGGTCATATTCACATCAGCAAGCAATGGTCATATTGACCATTAGAATCATATACATGTGTGTATACTGGGTATTGGGGATACAGATGTAATTTTGTTTCAAATGGATGTTTTTGTGGGCAAACTAATACTTAAGTATCATTCTTTAGAGTTTAAGTTATCAGTTCGTTAAGATACAAAATGTAGAAAGTTATAAAAACTTACATTTACAGCTCTCTTTTTGGAACTTGTTACCCACACCTGCATACGGATCACGATTGCTCTCAATATATGTTGCGCACTAGTGAGGCCGCTCTACATGGTTACGCACCGTTGATACGTACGCAGAATGTTACGCACACAAGCTATTCTACGAAGACCTGAAAGGGCCAAACTGACGACGTAAAAAAATAAAAAATATTACGTACGTACGTAGTAATTATTACGTACGTACGTAATATTTTTTCTTTTTTTACGTCGTCAGTTTGGCCCTTTCAGGTCTTCGTAGGAGATCGACGAACCCATCGCGCCGGTACTACTACGAGCGCTGAGGGCTCCCTTCATCATAATCGTGAAAAATACAAACTGGATGCTGACGGGACAGTCTCGATAGCAGTTATCGACAAAAAGGACCCAAAATTTCAGGAAACCCTCTTCAAAGGTCACAAAACAACCTGGTAAGTTTTAATCATCTATTATTCAATATAATTCTTTGGATATAAGTAAACTGTAATATATTATATTCAATTAAATATAGCCAAAAATGCACAGTGATGCAGTTTAGGTATGGGATGTGTGTTGGCTGCGTTACTACACAGTCGGCAATGGCGTGTACCTATGAGTGGTCATATTGACCATTAGAATCATATACATGTGTGTATACTGGGTATTGGGGATACAGATGTAATTTTGTTTGAAATTGATGTTTTTGTGGGCAAACTGATACTTAAGTATCATTCTTTAGATTTTAAGTTATCAGTTCGTTAAGATACAAAATGTAGAAAGTTATAAAAACTTACATTTACAGCCCTCTTTTTGGTACTTGTTACCCACATCTCCACACGGATCACGACTGCTCTCAATAATGTTGCGCACTAGTGAGGCCGCTCTACATGGTTACGCACCGTAGATACGTACGCAGAATGTTACGCACACAAGCTATTCTACGAAGACCTGGAAGGGCCAAACTGACGACGTAAAAAAATAAAAAATATTACGTACGTACGTAGTAATTATTACGTACGTACGTAATATTTTTTATTTTTTTACGTCGTCAGTTTGGCCCTTTCAGGTCTTCGTAGGAGATCGACGAACCCATCGCGCCGGTACTACTACGAGCGCTGAGGGCTCCCTTCATCATAATCGTGAAAAATACAAACTGGATGCTGACGGGACAGTCTCGATAGCAGTTATCGACAAAAAGGACCCAAAATTTCAGGAAACCCTCTTCAAAGGTCACAAAACAACCTGGTAAGTTTTAATCATCTATTATTCAATATAATTCTTTGGATGTAAGTAAACTGCAGTAGATGATATTCAATTAAATATAGCCAAAAATGCACAGTGATGCAGTTTAGGTATGGGATGTGTGTTGGCTGCGTTACTACACAGTCGGCAATGGCGTGTACCTATGAGTGGTCATATTCACTCACGGGTACATTACTGTAAAATAGTTGGTATTTTCTGTCGCATGTACTAAAGGTATGGGGGGGAAAATAAGATAAATATTTTAAATACTTGCTTTCAAATTCAGCCCTTAAAAATCTCACTCCTACCTCAAATGGCCGTTAGGAAGAACTTTTGATATTTACAGCAAAATCCAAAGTCAAAATCTTGTCCAAAACCGGAGAAATCCTCGCCGATCTGTTTCGCGATCGCGTGTTGTTTACAAACTGCCGATGTCTTAGACTAAAATCGGCCAATATAATTTTTGTCCACGAAGAAACTCGGGATCGCAAGGGCACATCGATCTTTACGATCGCGCACACAGAAAATCGGAACTTTTCCGTGTACGCCATAGGGACCGAATTTTTGAGGACAAAACTCTTTTGGGGAGATGTCAGCGCCCGCGGCGACCAGGAAATGTACACAATGACTCCGATAGCTCGTTTCGCGAGAATCAACAGTAAATTGCGGATTTCATTTTTGTAAATATCTTTTCCAACATTGGTGAGTTGAATTTATTGTATTTCTTGGATATTTTGGGGTCGGTTTTTGAAAATTAAATGCCGATTTTGAGTGAATATTGGTGACTTTTGTGCAGTGGTGTTTTAAAAAGATGAGGTGTATGACTGCCTACATTATACACACGAAGTATAGGAATGTACCTATGAGTGGTCATATTGACCACTACGAATACAAAATGCAAAAATAGTTCATATTTTCTGTCGCGTGTAGTAAAGGTATGGGGGGAAAATAAGATAAATATTTTAAATACTTGCTTTCAAATTCAGCCCTTAAAAATCTCACTCCTACCTCAAATGGCCGTTAGAAAGAACTTTTGATATTTTCAGCAAAATCCAAAGTCAAAATCTTGTCCAAAACCAGAGAAATCCCCGCCGATTTGTTTCGCGATCGCGTGTTGTTTACATACTGCCGATGTCTTAGACTAAAATCGGCCAATAAATTTTTGTCCACGAAGAAACTCAGGATCGCAAGCGCACATCGATCTTTACGATCGCACACACAGAAAATCGGGACTTTCCGTGTATGCCACATAGGGACCGAATTTTTAAGGACAAAACTCTTTTGGGGAGATGTCAGCGCCCGCGGCGACCAGGTAATGTACACAATGACTCCGATAGCTCGTTTCGCGAGAATCAACAGTAAATTACGGATTTGATTTTTGGAATTATCTTTTCCAACATCGGTGAGTTGAATTTATTGTATTTCTTGGATATTTAGTGGTCGGTTTTTGTAAATTAAATGCCGATTTTGAGTGAATGTTTGTGACTTTTGTGCAGTGGTGTTTTAAAAAGTTGAGGTGTATGACTGCCTACATTATACACACGAAGTATAGGAATGTAGCTATGAGTGTGTATGACTATGAGTATGACTCTAATGAGGCATTATCGTCATGATCGTGGAATAAGTCGCCAGTCCATGATTCACTGCCGTTTATTTCGTCAGTGCTGGAGACGGCATTCCATCGAGTCCCAGGCCATGTAACTTAGTCATGACATAACAATTAACATTAACAGTGTGGAGACCTATAGCCATGTATGATTACCGGTACACAATAAGAAGTCCATGCATGTCATATACTTTTAACTTTAACTATAACTATACACAGCGCTATACGATCTGCCCATTCTGTAGCGTTGAGAAACGAGACTACAAAAGTGCGACTACATGCTTTTCGCTGAAATTACACTTAATTTTCATCCAAAAATTAAACTCAATAAGACTTCAAGTTCAACTATTGACTGATTGCATTCATTAAGTTAAATTTAGTTAACCAACTTACAACTTACCAAACACGATGATTTATTGCGTCATTTGCTCACAGTCGAATGGCAGAATGTAATCGCGCTGCACTTTTTGAAAGGTAACTATACACAGCGCTGTCGCGAAGCGGTATCTCGATGGACAGGTTTTGGCAGTCAAAAGTTGAAATTTTATACCCTGTGGACATTGCCTGATGGCTTGCTGGGGATTGAACTTCAACAAATCTGTCCAAGCAATCGATTTCATGTGAGTATAACGTAAAATTGGAAGTTTAACATACATTTCAAATTAATTTTATACATTGTTTTTAGCGACATTGAGGGGTGTCGCAATGAAAGTCTATGTGTCCTTGCCAGACGCCGTGCTTTCGCTTGGCGTCCGATCGGGCTATTGTAACTCATGTTATGAATATGAGTATTAATAATGATAGTAATGAATGAGGCAAATGGTCGATGGTCTAACTCTGATCTTTAGTTGAATGGGAAATTTGCCTGCCCTTGTTTTGCTTACTCAGCTTACATTGCTCATCTTTTTAAAATATGAAGTCTTGACGAAAACAAAAGTAACAGAAAAAAACATTCATATCATTTACCGAATTATCTACTGGACAAGGATAGTAGGAGTAGGACAACTTCTGTTGATGTTGAATAGTGACGGAATATTTTTCGAAGTTTTAAAATAGTAGACTCTAGACTGATTATCTAGTGAGTAGTATAGATAGCTGATACTAGTCGATAGCTAGAAATCAGACGTGACAAATCTGATGTCTGACAGAATATTTGTTAAAGTTACCTTATTCTGTTTCATCGAAATGACAACAACAACTAAAGACAAACACCAAAGAAGACAACATCCATTAACAGGCATTAATAATGACAACAACAACATTTGGATTGATACAAATTCTTATTCAACGATAGAGTTACTTATAAACTTTATTTTTTGTGATCAGGTTATCTGCATTACTGCTTTTCAAAATCTCATTATATTCGTTTCCTACGATTAATAATTTTTTCTTATAATTTACAGGTGTTGCCAGTGACCTCAAGGTATTCCACACTAGTCTCTGAAGATGTAAGTGCTAGTCTTATGTATATATTTAGTTGTCTAATTTTGTTCATCAACATCATGATCATTGATATCTTTATCCGCATTATAATTTTCATCATCTTCATCAATATTATGACATCATCTTCATATCATCATGACATCATCAACATCAATTCATCATCATCATCGTCAATTCGTCATCATTATCATCATCGTCATTCATAAACACCTCATCATCATTGTCATCATCCTTGTCATCATCCATGAACATCGTCATCGTCATCAGCATCATCATTGCCATTATCATTGCCATCATCATTGATTATAAACATCATCATTGATCATAAAAATTCATAAACAACATCATCATCATTATCATCATCATGATCATGATCATCATAACTCATAAACATCATCATCATTATCATCATCATGATCATCATGATCATCATAACTCATAAACATCATCGTCATCATCTTTATCATTGTCATCATTTTCATGATCATCATTATCCAACAATATGATATATCATCATCATCATGAACAACTTTCATCTACATCTTATCAATCAACATGATCATCATCACCATCCCCCTCCTTCTCCTTCTTCTCCTCCTCCTCCTCTTCCTCCTCCTCTTCCTCCTCCTCCTCCTCCTCTTCCTCCTCCTCCTCCTCTTCCTCCTCTTCCTCCTCCTCCTCCTCCTCCTCTTCCTCCTCCTCCTCCTCCTCTTCCTCCTCCTCCTCCTCCTCCTCCTCTTCCTCCTCTTCCTCCTCCTCCTCCTCCTCTCCTCCTCTCCTCCTCTCCCTCCTCCTCCTCCTCCTCCTCCTCCTCCTCCTCTTCCTCCTCCTCGTTACACTTGTCATCACCATATTTGTAATATCCGCACAGGAAAGGTAGTCCGTAATACTTGGGTGTATAATCTTGAATGCTTTTTTTTAATAAAAAAGACATAATTCTTTCATCTGCATATTGTAAGAATGTTGGCAGCTTAGAATTAAAACAATTCACTGCGTACTTCTGTGTTCTTCTATTCATATTTTGTTAATGTTCAGTCATAATGGCAGATGTTGTTTTCATCATCAGATTGTAATACCTCTTGCTAGAATATTATTTCTGCTAGTCTGCTAATCAGAATTTTGGAAGAAGTATTAAGCAGACAAAAGTGATTTGTAAGTAGAACCTATAAATATTAGCCCAGCTGAGTGAATCCAAGGTAACCTAGGCTGCGGTCTATGGAAACTCTTCTACCATAAATCAATTTGTATCTAGTGGCTTTATTGCTGGCTTTCAGTTGCCCAGCACAAGTGGTGTTGCTGCAACATACATTGCAACAAAGTTTCTGTCTTCCTGTTTCCCTTTTATGTCAGGATGTACGGAAGATCAGGAACATTGGCATCTCAGCCCACATCGACTCTGGCAAAACAACTCTGACAGAAAGATTACTCTTCTACACAGGACGGATTAAAGAAATGCATGAGGTAACAGATGTATGATTTTTACATTGCATTTGAAATTGTTAAGTAAGCAAATGTGGCTTAAGTTAAAATCATTGTTTTTTAAGGCTATATTTTATCAAGGTATTTGCTTTTTGGCTTGAGTTGCACTTAGGTTTTAGGTTAGGTTAGGTTTAGGTGTACTGTTGGGTCCAGAGGTGAATTTAAGAATTTGATTAGAGTTCGAAATAAACCAATAAGGCTATCCTTCCTTGGTATCCCCACTCTTATTTTAACTGTCTAATTGTAATGCATATGGTTATTAACTTCACCTTGAATCGTTGTAGTAGCATGTGTTATCATTACATTTATTTCTTTACTTCAACCTTCAGGTAAAAGGAAAGGACAATGTAGGAGCTACTATGGATTCCATGGAGTTGGAGCGTCAAAGAGGCATCACTATCCAGTCTGCTGCCACCTACATCACATGGAAGGACAACAATATTAATATCATTGACACACCAGGTTGGTTTCTCCTCAGGAAAGGGGAACTGTCTGTATAAAGGAATAGATATTTTGTTTCTTAAGTTGTAGAGTTGTTGCAGTCATAGGCGGCAGAACCGGGGGGACGGGGGACGCGTCCCCCCCTAAATTTTGGGTTGGTGGGGACGTCCCCCCTTTCCCATATATATATATATATATATATATAATTTTTATACCATGATGTTTGCGAGGTTAAGAAAATGCGCGCCCTCATTTGACCTCCCCAAGTGAGCGCGGTTGACTGTTATGATGTGCGCCTATGACTGTGTAAATGCTTCTTTGAAATTATGTATGAGAATATGCCGCATGCGCGCCCTCATCGAGTCTTCCTCATCAGGTGAGCGCAAAGGACGGTGGATGATTGAGGCCTGCAAGGGGTCTAGATTTAGCCTTAGTACCTGGATATGGGCCCGATCAGAGGTATGTATACTATATGCGCCATGAAGTAGGCCTACCCTTGTAAACTGGAACGTTTTATTATTAAACTGTAACTTAACTCAAAGTCTTATTCTTAAGCAGGTGACGGCAAGAGTAACGGGTCTAGGAGTACTAGGACTAAGATTAAGAATAACATAATTGTAATATTGCCTCTACAATGTCAATGATACATAGTCATAGTGTATCTCGACACATTGGCTAATACTGTAAAGCGTAGTATTACACATCGACGCGCCGGCACGCCGCCAATGTCACAGGCCCGTAACTAGGGGGGGGGGGGGGACTCAAATGAAATCTGTGATAATGGAATATAAAAGTGAAATATAGAAACCATACTCAGCCCGTAACTAGGATTTGTGCGGGGGCGGGGGGTTCAACATTGGAAAAAGTGGACGTTTCTGAGGGAGCGAAGCGACCGAGTATGGGTGTCGGGTCAGGGGGTGTACCACTCCAAGAGTATGGGCATGAGCGTAGTCAGAATTATTTGACAGGGGTGGGTGAAATGTGAAGCCCGAACATATACTACCACTGTATAGGATTCAAAATATTACTGGAAAAGAGAGAGGGGTATTTAATGTGTCTGTTCACTTTTAAATGGACAATTTTCCCGCTCTCAAGTTGAATACTCCTGGCGGACCCGGTCTAGTCATTCAGGCCCTTAAATCATGGCCCTCTAATACAGCCTGTTCAACCGGAGTGCCATGGGAGTATTTTATAAAACATCGACTTCTTGGAAACTATAATCAGAAATAACAAGATGCCCCAATATAACACTTGGGGTGTTTTGGAAACATTTGGGAGATGGTAAAGTGCGTTTTCCGTCGCTCGCTTCGCTCATTCACAAAATTCTGAAACGAGTTTCAGGCAGCGAGAATATTTCCATAGTATGTTATTGTAATAAAAAAATGTCTATGAATATTCAATGTTATGACAATTTCGGGCACGTCTGCCTTATCGCCATGGCGCCCAGAAATTATGGTTACCTTACTTTCTATATTGAAATGTTATGAGCAACAACATATTTAAGTGCATTTTTCTTCGCTCGCTTCGCCTGCTCGCAAATCTTAGAAATGAGATAGTTTCAGGCAACGAGGTCCATGAATATTTATATAGGATGTTATTCCAATATTCAGGCACGTCGCTGCCCTATCGCCATGGAACCCGAATACTTGTTTGGTCCACTTTTTATATTGAAATATGCAATAGCAAAGTAAATTGCATTTCTCCTCGCTCGCTTCGCTCGCTCGCAAACCTTGTAAACGAGATGTTTCATGCAGCAAGGTCCATAATGAAGTATTCAATGTTATGACAATTTCGGCACGTCACTGCCCTATCGCCATAGCGCCCAGATATTAAGGTTACCTTTCCATAAACGAACAACAGCAAAGTGCCCCCTCCCCCCGTTCACTTCACTTCCTAAAAACTTTAATATGAATGATGCCTGCATATGGCAGCTAGATGACCGGAGATATAGCTTTACATTTCACCTATTGGTGACTAATGCAATAAAAGTTTGCCATTTAAAAGTATATTTTTATTTTTCTCTCGCTCGCTTTGCTCGCTCGCAGTATTGGGAATCCTACACATGTGGTATTATATGTTCGAGCTTCACATTTGACCCACCCCCTGTCAAATAATTCTGACTATACGCTCATGCCCACACCCTTGTAGGGGCACACCCCTACTCGGTCGATTCGCTCCCTCAGAAAGGTCCACTTTTTCCAATGTTGAACCCCCCCGCAAAAATCCTAGTTACGGGCCTGAGTCAGAGTTTTGATCATTTTTGAAGTCTCGTGGTAGGTTAATCGTGTAAGCCAAATTAGACAAAAAAAGTCTAAAAAGTGACCTAGAAAATCAAACCAGGACATGTGTACTGTTAGATCAGCTGATTACTATAGACTAGTCTAGTCTAAATATTTTCCTGGTCTCGTGGGGCGGGACATCCACAGTCAGGTATATATGTCTATACAACATGCGACACGTGCGTCCGATACATTTTCAATAGGTTTCGTAATGCGGATGCGGGGTACATTTCTGAGGGGGGGGGGGTGGCCGCCCAGAATGGCTTTCTTTCAAATCACAATCATGCACCCCTAGATTGCAGGAGAATTTCTCTTTTTGTTCAAATCGTCATAGAAGTAACAACTTTACGTATTCTTCGAATATTACACGGAACTCGCAAAGTTCTAACAATTTGAAAATATTGTTTTATCCAATTTTCTCTTTTTAAAAACAAAAACCAACAAACATGTAGAAAACCAGGAAACTTTACTGATTGTTATTTTGGTCTGGGTCATACTGGGTGTAATGATTCGCGAGGGGATAATTTCGCGATTTTGATAATGTTGATATTATTATAAAACAGAAGTGGAAGTTTTAATTCGCTTGGGTTTGACTCGCGAAATTTGCGAAAATAAAACCATCGCAAAAATTTCAGCTCTTTAAGCAAACCCAAATATCACTGATAAATAATATCACAGAGTGGAGGCGGGAAGACCGCGGGAACATTGCAAGTTCGGAAAGTGTATATAGGCGGGGTGCACTTTTTCACCGCGTTTGATTCTCTTCATGAGCAGAATCAATATTTCATACAGCCCAAGTCCAACGAAAAATATATAGTGGGAGAATTAGGCCTTCTATACCTGACGACTTCCCCCACCCCCCCCAAAAAACAATACAAAACAAAAACGGGTCCTTTTGCAGGGTGGCGCCTCGTCCGAAATTCGGGGGCTAATATTTTAAATTGTCAATTTGGGGGCCTTATCCGTCATAATGGGGAACAAAGAGATGCACATTTGGCCTTGCGTGCATTGGCCTGCAAAGCTAATAATGAAAAATACACCTATATTCGCATTTTTCAGACGCAGATGTGGTATACACCGTACGCGTGATGGTTACTGGTTAGTCACCCCCCCCCCCCCCCGATGGCATAGTGCAATGTGACTGTGTGATACATGTAAACCCAGTCCATTTTATTAAGCTCACCGTCTAACTTCTGATTTATTTACAGCAATAAATCGATGTATCTACCTATTTGCTAGTTTCCCAAACTATGCCGTCATTCGAGAAAACCTAAGTCTAAAACGCGCAGCCCCTGCCTGACAGACGGTGTACTAGTACACTGCGTCGGGCTAGCCCCCGTGTCTGTAGGTGGTTGATTCAACGCGCTTAGACAAGCGGTCTTATCATACATTGTGCTCCGTAATAGGAGTTTATTCCCACTCCGTCTTGTGAGTTGGTTGTTACCTTTATATAGATCTATACTGTTTTGTAATATATAAACTATATATGGTTTTCTATATTGTTGCTTGTCTTTATTTTCAGCCATGTCGAGGTCTCCGTTCGGCTGGCGTTCCCCAGTATTTAATACTTATAAGGGGACTCGCCCAGCCTTGGAAGGGTTGGCTGCGAGAATTTAATCTCGCACCAACATTATAACTTCCACGGAGCTTCGACTAAGGTAAGTTAGGGCCTACTTCGTGTACGGCTCGCCCCGTTATGAGTTCGCCGTCTTTTTTGACGACCAACTCATGCGGGGAAAACCGAGAGAGTGAGTGCTGGGAACGGCCAATACCTCTCTCGAAGATAGAGACTTGTATAACGGTGGGAGTGAGTGCCTCCGGCCAATACCTCTCACCGATAAAACTGTGGGTGTTATCCCTGCCCACAGTTCGTCTCGCTCGAGCATCATTCCTCGCTCTTCAGCCATAGGTGTGATTGCTCAGGGATCGGCTCCTTTTGTCTCTCCGCACGCTTCTAACACAAGCAAGGCGGGTAAGGGAAAAAGAGAGTCGTGATCCTCCAAAAGTACTCCCTTCAGGGCCTACTACGGAGGCGGTGCCCGTTTCTAAGGGTAAAGGGGGCGATAAACATGCCCACCTGCCCAAGAAGCGTAAGCGCCAGAGTACTGCCCAGCCAACAGGCGAGGCGGACTCTCTCCCCCTGACACCGACTGTGTGTTCACCTCATGTGTCAGGGGGGCCAAGAAGAAGAAGGTTAGCCCCCAAGGGGCGACCACTTCTGAGTTAGGCGTCTCCCATGAACTTTTGAATTATCTCAAGATCATTGTGGAGCGGAGTGGTTGGTCAGACTCTGTGTCTGTACTCCCCACCACGCCTGACTCCAACCCCTCCCCCCAAGGGGGAAGGGGGGATACCTGTACCCGACCCGACCCAGGTCCGGTTCGGATACCGGGTCGGATACCGGATCCGGTTCGGATACCGGATATCCGGTTCGGATACCGGATATCCGGTTCGGATACCGGTTCGGATACCGGTTTTTACCGGATATCCGGTTCGGATACCGGTTTTTACCGGTTATCCGGCTAGGAACACTGGTTTTCCCTTGTTTACCACCACTGCTTCTAGTGGGTTGGGATCCGGTTCCTTTTCTCAGGTATCTGGCTCATTGTGTTTGTTTTCCAACACACTAGAGCCTTACCGCCCCACTTCGGGCGTCTCTCGACCACGTTCAGCTTTGATCGTCCGGTCGGGGCTACTCCCATTCCAGCGGCACTTGGTGCTCCGCCTGGGGAGGAATCCTGGGACTGCTTACACCGCCCTTCTTGGGATCGGGTTTCAGTCTGGATTTTCGGAGGATGATGCCTCTCCACAGGCTGAGATTACACCCCAGACCTTTGGGTCCTTGGCGGTAGAGACTCTAGCCCTGCTGGAGAAATTTCTTCCCGACACTTTTACAGAGTCGGGCTGATCCGGGACATCCGTCTCTCCTTTTTCAAGGTGAGCGTCCCTCCAAGGGCATCCCTCTTACGGAGGACTGTAAGCGAGTCTTCAATGACTTCGCCTCACAGCCTCTTGCATCCTTAGTAGGGTCCGTCCCTCGGCCGGGGTTTTCACCTTCTCTAAACAGGACACTCTCGAATTATATTACGAGAAAGTCCCGTTCCAGTGACCTCCTACATGTAGGTGGTAGGCTTGGTGTCTACTTAAGAGTACACCTTGCGCCAAAATAGAGAGGTTCCCGTCCTTATTGGAAGTTCATTCCAGGACTGGCCTGAGGCTGACTGCCTACTTGGGTACGCTCCTTTCCCTTAGCGCTAGGAGCCAGCACCTCGAGATGTCCGACTCGGACATCCTGTGCTAGACGAAGCCCCTTGTCCAAGGACAGGCTCGTTGTAAAACCGTCCCTCGGCTGGGTTTTCACCTTCTCTCGACAGGACACTCGATTTAGTTACGAGAAAGTCCTGTTCCAGTGACCTCCTACATGTAGGTGGTAGGCTTGGTGTCAACTTTAAGAGTACACCTTACGCCAAATAGAGAAGCTCCCGTCCTTAATGGAAGCTCATTCCAGGACTGGCCTGAGGCTGACTGCCCACTTGGGTACGCTCCTTTCCTTTCGCGCTAGGAGTCAGCACCTCGAGATGTCCGACTCGGACATCCTGTTGCTAGACGAAGCCTTGTCCTGGACAGGCTCGTTGTGGTTGGAACTGTCTGTGTCGACAGCAATAGCCACCAATGCTAGGAGGAAGCTTACGCTTTCCTCTCTGGGCATTGCGGATGCGGACATACCTGCCCTCCTGGCCAGGGTCCCGCACTCCGGCCTTCACCTCTTTGGAGGTAAGGGGCCTGATGTGATTCAACTTGAGGTTGATTCACGCAAGCAGGCGATGGAACTTCTGAAATGCCTTAAGTCCTCGGCTCCTAAGCCGCAGGCCCAGGCTGTCTTTCCGCCTCCTAGACGCGGTGGCGCTTCCAGCTGCCCCGTGCACAGGTGCGCCCCGAGCGTTGGAGGAGAGGGTTGGCGGCCGTCTTCAGTACCTTCCCGCCTGGGAAGGAATTACCGACGACGTTTTCGTGCTCCCCTTCGTGCGAGGAGGCTTCTGCATACTTTTCGCAAAGCCCCTCCCACACGGAACCGTCCGCCACAACCCTCCTACACTATCGCCCCCTTTCTAGAGCACATCTCCACCGAGATTCAAGAGCTGCTGGAAAAGGGCGCGATCGATAGGGTAAGAGACCACCCCAGTTGTGCCTCTCCCCTATCTTATATTCCCAAATGCTCGGGGAAGCTCAGAATGATCTTGAATATGGAAGTCATCAATTCCTTCATACCAAGAGAGGTTTTCCACAGGGAAACCTTGGCCTCGATTCTCCCGGCGATCAGACCGTCAGATGTGGCTATTTCGGTAGACTTGAAAGATACTTTCACATACCGATACACCCTTCTTCAAGGGACCTTCTAGGTTTCTCCTTCAAGGCGAAACTTTCCGGTTCGAGGCCTTAAATTTCGGCCTGAAACCGGCTCCTCGAGTGTTACTCGAGCAGTCTCTACCCTAGCCGCTTCCCTCAGGATCGCGGTCTGAGACTTTTCACTTACCTGGACCACTGGCTCCTGGTGGCGAGCTCTGTGTCCGTCCTTCAGTCGCACATGGCCCTACTTCTCCGTGCTACGCAAGAAGTACGATTCATAGCCAACTGGGACAAGTAGGAGTTGACTCCTACCCGCAGACCCATTTACCTAGAGTGCGGAAATTAGACATTGTGAACCAACTTACCCGCCCCAGTCGGGAGAGAATTCACGCAATTGTCTTTCTAGCTCGATCTCTTCGTCTCTTACGTCGAGTTCGGGCAGGCCGATGGCACCAGTTCTTGGACCACTTATCGAGCCATAGGGATGTCCTCAAAGACTGTCGGCTTCATATGGGGCCTTTTCCAACTTCATCTTCTGAAGTTTTCAAGCCCAGTGTAGACTCGCTCAAGGTGTGGATTCCTCTCACCGAGGAGATCAAACGCCTACTTATCGCCCTGTTCGGACCAGGTGGTATCGGGGGACTGGTCACACCTGTGCACCTTGCCCCACTTATTGTGTTGGAATTGATGGCAGTCCTCATGTCTCTCCACCTTTTCGAGAACATGTTTGTAGGTCGCTCCGTCCTGATTTGACGGTCAGCACCTCTGTTGCTGCTTACATCAACAGACAGGGCGGGACTCTTCCCGCTACCCTGAACGATCTAACCGCCAAACTTAAGAGTGGTGTCGGCCTCACCGAGTGATTCCGATCGCCTCCTATGTTCCCGGGCGGGACAATCTGATTGCAGATTTGCTGTCCCGGGACATGTGTCCCCCCTCCGAGTGGTCACTGAATCAAGAGGTCTTCGACTACCTCAGTTCAGTCTGCTCCCATCTGGAGATAGACCTGTTTGCGACAGCTCTGAATCATCGCCTCCCGGGTTTGCTCTCGAGTGCGAGATCCGGAAGCTTGGGCCCTCGATGCGTTCTCCCTTCAGGGAAGAACTTCTGGGGTTACGCCTTTCCGCCGATCTCCTTAATTCCTCAGTTCCTGGGGAAGATTCAGGAGGATCAGGCGTGGGTTTCTGCTCATAGCACCTTGCTGGCCGAGGAGACCTTGGTTTCCTCTTCTTCTGTCTCTGCTGGACGGTCGGCCTCTCTCCCTTCTATGGAGAGCAGTCCTCAGATCAGCCCCTGTCGGGGATCCTCCACCATCGTCCGGCGGCTCTACATTGACCGCCTGGCCGCTATTGGGGAGGAAGCGAGGACTCTCAGAGAGAGCCTCCCAGTTCATAGTCCAGAGCAGAAGAGTTTCTACCCGAGCTGTTGTCAACTCGAGTTTAGAAACCTTCCAGGCTTGTTGGGGAGAAGGGGTTTGTTTTCCTGTTTCTGCCCCGGTGGGTGCTTTTACAACTTTTTTCCTTATTACTCCTTTCGATAAGGGCAGGGCCCTCTCTAACTTTAGTGGTTACCGGTCCGCTATTACTGCGGTTCACCTTGGGTTTTTTTCTGATGGTTCGGGAGTTTCAATCTCTCCCTTCCTGACGCATTTGCTGAGGTCTTTCCTTTGACACGCCCAGCAAATCGCCAGTTGACTCCTGCGTGGAGCCTTCCTTGGTTTTGGACGCCTTGGCCAAACCGCCCTTTGGGCCGTTCTGCAAAGCGTCGTTACACCATCTCCCGATTAAGACCACCTTTCTCTCTCTACGGCCCCCGGGCATATCAGATGGGAAAGGCAAGGTGTACGTCTTGTCCCTCGACCTTCGTTATTGCCAAGAATCAGACGGATTCTTCTGGCTTAATCGAAGTGTTCTTGAGTCCTCTGTCGGAATTCTCTTCCGTCATGGAGGATAAATCTTGGTGCCCTGTTAGGGCTCTCAAATGGTACTTGGATAGGACTACGGTTGTTTTCGTAAGGATGATCAGCTCTTCTCTTTTTCCATCACCTTTATTCCCCAGCATCACGGGAGGCTATCTCCCGTTGGATTGTCGAGGCTATCCAAGCTGCGGGTTTGGAGGCTCTCCTGTCTGGGAAGCCTCCCAGAGCGCATGACAGTAGGAGTGTTCTACCTCCTGGGCGCTTTGTCAGGTTCATCCCTTTGGAAGACTTTTGAGGGCCGCCTTTTGGCGTTCCCCTACTTTCTTCACATCCTTCTATCTTAAGGATGCTCCTTCGGGTGAGGTTGGATTTGAAACCTCTGGGTTGAGAGCTGCTTCGTCGTCTCTGTCTGCCCCGCGTTAGTTACTCCCGTCCTGGGACATGCCACCCGGGTTTTTTATCCGTGCTATTCTAGCAAATAGGTAGATACATCGATTTATTGCTGTAAATCAAGAAAATTATAACTAATTTTGTTATTTACTAGATAAATCTATGTATCTACCTATGTCCCTCCCTCCAGCCCCTCTCCTTGTCTGACATGTCCTAGATTCTGTCTCTGACTGCTCGGAAGAGGAAGAGTATGGCGGTGGCGCGTTTGGATTGGTGGACGGGGAGTACGCGCGCGCAGGCAGGGGCTGCGCGTTTTAGACTTAGGTTTTCTCGAATGACGGCATAGTTTGGGAAACTAGCAAATAGGTAGATACATAGATTTATCTAGTAAATAACAAAATTAGTTATAATTTTCTTGATTTCTCGGATTTATATCACAGTAAACTTAACATTATGATATACCGTGATTCCGTGAATGATGTAACTCTAGACTATTTTATTATTCAAGGAAGGGAAAAAAATACATTAAAGAGCGCCTTGGGAACCTGATGATTATTAGACGCTAAATAAATCGAAACAATAATAATTCTGATTATTATTATAATAATAATTATTATTATTATTATTATTATTATCATTATTATCATTATTATCATTTTCATTATTATTGTCATTATTACTATCATTAATTATTATTATTATTATTATTATTATTATTGCTCCCCTTATTTTACTGAATTATCCGCAATTTCAATTAAGTATTTTAAGTGTTAAAATATGGTCTCGCGTCCCTCCCTAAATTTTGGTGCTTCCGCCGCCAATGGTTGCAGTCAGGTGGTTTCAACATGTAAGTGGAAATTTGGAGGTCATGGATTTGATCTAGGGCATGACACTTACGTCCTCAAGCAAGGCATTTTGTCTGTATTGCTTCTCTCCACCAAGATGTATAAGTGGGGACCTAGTAGGATGTGAATGTTATTGTGTCGACTAGCACAAGGCGAATGGCTGGAATGCTCTCTCTCATGGAGCGGAGATGGTGCACAGCTGTTTTTGGTTGCTTTTTCATGTGCAGAATAGCAATTGCATCCAATAAGCGGGATGGCATCTAAATTGTTTATAGAAATTAAGTGCTGCAATTGAATCCAATAACCAGGATGATATCTAAATTGCTTATAAATGTAGTTAAGTGTAACAAATTATTATTATGCCTAGTCATGTAGATGGATGAATGGTTATCATTTATTGATGTGCTGCCACTTGTGGACTGTGCTTTTTTGATATTTGTTAAACTTTTTTTTCTCTCTCTCTCTCTGTTTTAAAGGCCATGTGGACTTCACAGTAGAGGTGGAGAGAGCCCTGAGGGTACTAGATGGGGCAGTGTTAGTCCTGTGCAGTGTGGGTGGGGTACAGAGTCAAACACTGACAGTCAACAGGCAAATGAAAAGATACTCGGTCCCCTGCATAGCTTTCATCAACAAACTGGACAGGTATGATAAGGATTTTGTTTGTTTGTTTGTTGTTTTGTTGCTGTTATTGTTGTTGTTTTGTTTTGTTTGTTTGTGTTTTTTTTTTTGGGGGGGGGGGTGTGTACAATAAAGTCAGTGTTGGTTTAGTGCACTGTATTAAGGTACAAACTTAGGCACAATGAAAATTTACAGATGAACTGTGTTTTACAGGGGGGGATGTTGCGTAAGGGCTGGGGTGGGGGTAATAAAATCTGCAAGTTGGCATAGTACAGAGTAGGTGAGTAACCTTGCATAGCTTTCCTTGACAAAGTTGATGGGTACAACTAAGCTGCCGATTGGGGGTGGGATGGGATGGGGTGATGAAGTCTGGATATTTGTATAGTACAGCATGGGCTGATTGCATGGGAAGAACACAGTCAATGGAGCTTTATAGCATGGGGAAGGTACAGAGTGCAAATTTGACAGTCAACAAGCTGATGAAGTGCCTTGCATAGCAGTAATCAAGTGGAGACAAAGGGGTGGTGGGGGGGGGGGGGTAGAGTGTAAATGTGATGTGCGACACATTTTCGGAAAACGTCTATTCAATCTTAATCTTTTTGGAAATGTGAATGATACTGCAGAATAATAAATCAAAGCCACAGGCAGGCATCGTAAATTTGTCTATTTTTTTTACTCCACTATACTTTTGTAACAGTAAGCTTTTCTGTGATCCGAAATTTCTGTGCTTTATTTCATCAAAGATTTAGGGTTAGGGTGATAAGGTTTTACAATTGCATTTCAGGTTAGTGTTAGGGTAAGGTATAGTGTTTTTGATCAGGCTTGAATTTTGAAATTTGGTTACCCTTTCAGGACAGGAATTATTTAAGGGCTAAATTGATCATATTTCGTTCTTCAAATTTGCAGCAATATTATTTTTCTTTTAGTGCTACATGGTTCTAATAAGGTGTAATGTCTTTGAAACAATATTCATTGTTATGAATTTTGTTGAAAAGTTGAAAAATTGCTAATTTTGATTAAAAAACATTTGAACCTCTCATTATGTTGCCAATTTAAGGATTTTAAAGCTTATTCTCATTTTAAAAATTCCTGCCATCAAACGCAATATGGTCATGCAACAAAATTTGACATAGTGTGTGCAGAAATTTTCGCTCTTTCTACTCATGCATCTGGTATATTTTTTAGAGCTCCGAATCAAAAGTAATTGAACCAAACCACAAAATGTGGTCAATAGTGTTGAAAGGGTTAATGTATGAAATTATCCTTGGAGCAATTGTCACTTGAGCATGTGTCATACTACCATCTCTTCTTCTTCTTTTTTTTCCCAGAACGAAGGCTAACCCATTCAAGGTTTTGAGCCAGCTTCAGTCTAAAATGAACCACAATGCAGCATTCCTCCAGCTTCCTATCGGCCTGGAGGCAGACACAAAGGGCGTGGTCGACCTCATTCACAGGAGGGCGCTCTATAATGAAGGAAACGCTGGGTAAGAAATGGATGCTACATCCTTGTTTTCTGCTCTCTTGGAGTTTGCAACAAAAAAATGAATTGACGTGTTTAAAACTTAAAGGAAGGTTGTATACCATTTGTTACATGTAAATATTGCAATGTGGACCACAAATACAACAACATACTTGAAGACAGTTTTGTTCATCAGTAGGAAAATAGACATGCAGTATCCAACAAAACTGAGTGCACCCTTTAATACAAAAAGATTTTTAAAAATTCTAGTGTAACTGCTTACAAAAATGTACTCAAAGAACAAGCCTTATAGAAATGATGGAGTAAACATTCTGTTATTTGTCTATTGGTTCAGTAATATTTGTAATTACATAACAACAGTGAAGCATACGATTACAAGTGATATACTGCGTAGAAACAATGACAATGTTGACATTCATTTAAATTTGGCATTTATTCCAGTGTGATATACTACAGGGGTGTACTCACTTTTGTTTCCACCAATTTGAACAATATCCTTCGTATGCTACACTGTTGTAACGGAATAAATATTTTGTACCAATAAACATGTCACAAACTGTCTACTCTACCATTGCTGTAAGGCTAGTGATTCTACTTTTGTTGGACGTTAAGTAGAATTTTTGAATTTTTTTATAAGGGGTGTACTCTCTTCTGTTGGATACTTTAAATGACAGTGTGCAAATAGTTTCTGTAGATTTTGTCATTGAGTGGAAGTGAAATGATATGCATTGCACTAAAATTTCACATATGCAGCACGATGGATGAATTCCAGCAGAAATTACTCATTGTGAAGAATAAACAAAATATATCTTGGGATGTGGTAGAGCAAAATAAATAATCCATCACACCACTATCCAGCAACAAATTACAGTGTAATTATGAATTTCGTATTCTGCAAATACATTTAAGATACATTATATTTTTGGCCATGCATCGCAAACTTTCATTTATAAAGCAAAGATACATTAATTTTGTGACTGACTTTTTTAATGATACATCCAATATAATGAATTGAATGATGCATTCGTTTGGCCAAGGAAGTTGTCTTGATGCAGTTATGTGAACACAGTGTCAACATTGGGAAAGTTATTTATCGACATGTCGACAGAGAAAATTGGTGCTGACAATAGGCCTACTAACACAGTTGATTGTGATAGACATTATTGATTTAAATGTCTTTTCAGAGAAATGATAAGAGAAGCAGAAGTTCCAGAGAACATGCAGGCAGAGGTTGAAGAGTACAGACAAAAACTTGTTGGTAAGTGTGATGTAAGATCCTTGAGATCCCTTTGGCTTCAACTTTCTGTTCTTCTTATGGAAAAGTACAGATAGAGAGGTCATAATGATTGGCAATCATATTTCATATTTTATTCAATTTATTCCATATTCGATAAAAACGGACAATGATAAAACACAATACATTGAAATATACAGAAATTCAACAAGAATAAAAGACACGAAACACAATTGTGATTGATAGAGATAAACAGAAGATATCAAAATGTGAAGGGACAAACAAAGGCCAAGGGCCTATATATTAGGAATGTCTTATGAAAAGGATCTTGAAATGGCCTTGTATGCCAAGTATGACAAGAAATTAAATCTTTGGACAAAATTCAGATACCCATATCTATGTGTTGTACTGCTCTTCATTGTTTGTGGTTTTCAGCAAATATTTAGTCATATTTTATCATTTTATGATTACAAAACAATGCACGATTATTCCTGTCTGCTACATAGGCAAATATTCTAAGTAAATTCTAGACAGGTTTTTTTTTCACAATGCATGACCAGAACTCAGCCTCATCTTTATTGGTTGATGATGATGACAAACGGTCAGCTTCTTTTTATTTTATTTTTTTTACAGAGTCACTTTCGAATGTCGATGATGAGCTTGGAGAGATGTTTCTTGAAGAGAAAGAACCAAATGAACAGCAAATCAGGGTATGGCATCACACTCTCTCCTTCATTTCTGTATTGCTTCTTCTGTTTTCATATCAGACTTGCTTCATGTGAAATATTCATTCTATCTTCTTTTGTTGGACTTTGTCAATATGAACTGAAACTCGATCTCAACCCAAGCCCTAACCATATAAGTTTGACAAAATACAGATCTGGGGCAAATGTCAGATTACCAGCAGGAACAGTAATCTTTTCATGAATTGGAAATTAAATTTATTCAATTTGATAGTCAAACACACGTTCCATGCACATGCATACTCTATAATACTCCATTTTTGCTTTCAACTCATGTGTGACTTTTGTTTAGGATGCTGTAAGAAGATGTGTCCTGAAGAGAACATTCACCCCAGTCATGATGGGAACAGCTCTCAAGAACAAAGGAGTACAGGTTAGTATCAAAGACATTGTCATTGACAGTCACAATGTCATCAGCAGTGTCAGTGAGAATTACAATGACAGTGTGAGTGACGTTGTGAATGACAAACAGTTACAGTGGCAATGTTGAGACAGTGACAATGGCCCACATTCATAAATTAGGACTAAGTTAAACCTGGTTTAGTCCAGATCCACCATTTTGTTGAGCAAGAAGTGTCATCCTCTTCATGCTGTACAAATTACTGTAATTTTTTATGCCTCCGCCCACCGAAGGTGGGTGCCGGAGGCATTATGTTTTCGGGTTGTCCGTCCGTCGCAGCGTCCGTCCGTCCGTCCGTCCGTCCCACTTCTCGTTACCGCGATATCTGAAGAATCATTTAAGGTAGGAACCTCAAACTTGGTACTAGTATGTATCCCCATACGAAGATGAACTGATTAGATTTTGGGGTAAGTAGGTCAAAGGTCAGAGGTCACAGAGGTCAATTTACATGAAATTACATGAAATTACATGAAATTACTGGTTTTTAGCCTCGTTATCAAATATTTCTAGAACAGTTTGAGCCATCAACTGAATTTAGGCGGAGGCATATAGGAGACGCAGTCGCATTCATCTTGTTTTTACTAAATGAAAAAACAAACTCAATCAAGTTGTGATTTAGTCAAGATTAATAAAGTTCATAAGGACATAATTTTTGTTAGCTCATTTAGTTACAGAATCACAATTTTTTTTTGTAACGGAATGAAGAGGTTGGTACTTGGTGCTCCACAAATCAGTGGACTAGGTCTATCCACTTAGTCAGGGTTGTAAGGGCTGGTCACATTTGTCCGATAATGATAGCGCCAACAAGATTTTCAATTAAAGGTACACGCTACTATATGGTGAGTACATGTGCGCATGCTGGTGTCTGTTGATTGTAGGGCAGCTCTAGGGTGTACCTTTAATGAAATATCTTGTCATCATTATCGTACAAATGTGACCAGCCCTTTAAACCTGGATATAAAATCAGTATGCTTTTATGAATATCAGCCATTGTTAGTAACAATATCAGTTGCAGTGAAAATGATATGGCAATGACAGGGATAATGTCAGTGACTATGGGAATAAGTGAAATTTAATGCAAGTCAAATGAAAATTGCAGTAATAAATTACAATAACCTTTGTACAACAATATTTTCATATTTAAATTTGAGTTATGATCATGTGATTACATTGTGAAAGAAATTGTCTCATTGTTTCAATTGGAAATGGTTGATCATGTCTACATAAGAATCAGTGTAAACTGCGAGGTTTTGGAATGATCAAAATGATAAGAAATTGACCCAATCTCGCTGAAAGAACATCCACTGCACTTAGAATTGGTTATATGGGACTGCACACACATGTGGCATGAAAGTTCAGCCTGAACACTTCAGATATTTCTCGTCATATTTCGAATAAGAGGGCATTTGAAGAGCAATCCTTTTCAGGGGACATTTCTACTATGATATTATTCCAAACTGACACAAATGGGATGAAACACTCAAATATTATATTTCACCTTTCCCAGAACTCAACCTTCCCCTTAAAGTGCATAGTGATTTCAGTGGTGTGCATCCCAGAGAAATGTTACGAGAAATATAAAGCTATATCAGGAAATCAGACAAGCTGACTTTATATTATTTAACTCCTGATTCACTGTTAAAATGTTTGTTATTATAAATGATGTTTTCTGTTCTATTTAGCCACTTTTAGATGCTGTTATAGAATACCTTCCAAACCCTACGGAGGTGGACAACTATGCCTTCAATGAGTAAGTCTGATCGTCAATCTAGCTCCTCAAAAATCTATTTTTAGGTTTTTTAAATGCATGAAATGAAAAACAAAAAATACTGACAGCCTTTGGTTTCACAATAAGTCTTTAAATCTACCCAAGTTATTTATTTTTCCTTCACTTAATTTGTCTGGTATATATTGATGTGGAGTCTATAGTTTATTAAAGATGAAGTTTTTGTAATAAGGGTTGAAGAAATTTCATAATATCAGTTTTATGTGACTGGCTTGGATGTTCCTAAGGGAATGCACAGCATTAACTGTAAGTGCTGAATTATAGTAGAACCCAATGACTAAATTTATAATACACTTTCATGTGCTCTCATAAGTCCTCGGAAGAGATCTATAAAAAATATGACGTGATTATCATCGTTATGACAATTTTTTCTTCTTCTTCTTCTTCAAATTTCAGCAAAGATGAGAGGGTGAGGATGAGCCCTGTCCGAGATAACTCTGAAAAGTTTGTCTCCCTCGCTTTCAAACTAGAGGTAAGTGAACCGAGGCTTCTAAAGCTCCACCATCTTTATAAACATCAGAAAGGCAGAATGAATTATCATGAATAATTAATTTTGTTAGATAATTCATCCATGTATCAGCAGCAATATTTCTTACTTGCTCAGGAACATGTGTTTAATCATATCAATAAATCTTCTGTACAGAATGTGTAGATAGTTATATAGGAAGTTAAGATACTATAGCAGAACTTCTTCTTCCTCTTCTTGCATTTGAGGCAGCAGAATCTTGAAATTAATGTACATCTCTGGTGGTCATGGAATCCAAGGAAACCTGACCATGTAACGGAACTACGTTAATACATTTGCCTCACTTCAACTGAAGAAGAAAAGAAAAAAACAAAACAAAGCAAAACAAAACAAAACAAAACAAAACAAAACAAAACAAAACGATTTGTAATTCTCTAACAAAAAGCCAGTTGATGTTTGAAAATCTGTCCTCTTTTCCTTGGAAAGGAGGCAGTTTTTGCATGTAACAAAACATATCAGAGAGGTTTGATATTTTGTTCATTTCTTTTCTTTGTTTTTCTCCCATGTTGTCTCAAATTAAAACAAGTTTTCTTCTGATTGTTTTTTTGTTGCTGTTGCTCTAGGCAGGTAGATTTGGCCAGTTGACTTACATGAGGGTCTATCAGGGCTGTTTGCAGAAAGGGCAGTACATCTACAATACTAGAACTAGCAAGAAAGTGAAAGTCTCCAGGCTCGTACGCATGCATGCTGATACAATGGAGGTACGTATGCTGGGCTCTTTCTTAATCCTTTCAGGTCAGGAATTATTTAAGGGCTAAATTGATCACATTTTGTTTTTCAGATTGGCAACAATAATATTTCTTTTTAATGCTACATGGTTCTAATAAAATGTAATGTCTTGAAAGCAAACACACATGGTTAGGAACAGTGTCAAGAAGTGGAATAAATTGCCAATTTTGATAATAAATATGATTTTGAATCTCTCGATGTGTTGCCAATTTAAGGATTTTGAAGCTTATTCTCCTTTTAAAATTCCTGGCATCAAACGCAATATGGTCATTCAACAAATATGGACATAATGTGCAGATATTGCTCTTTCTACTCATGCATCTGGTGTATTTTTTAGAGCTCTGAATCAAAAGTTATTGAGCTAAACCACAAAATGTGGTCAATTGTCTCAGAAGGGTTAACTGCAGTTTACAGCCCACTGCACACTATACGATCATTCTACGATCCGATTTTGAAAGAAACTGACTGTTATCTTGCATGGTTTATGTTAGTTTATAGACGTATAGCTATGATGCTTATTAGCCCCTCGTCACATGAACATATCCTTGACCTTGTTTTGACCTTATGTTCATGTTTCCTTGTAGGATGTCAGTGAGGTGTACGCTGGAGACATCTGTGCTCTGTTTGGTATAGAGTGTGCCAGCGGAGACACTTTCACCAACCAACCAAAGACACAGATCTCTATGGTAAGTACTCATGTACAGGCAAAATTGAAAATGAATTTTCACCAAGCATCAATGGTGATAGTAGTTACAATACATCACATGTATTTTACACAAGCTATCATGTTAATCTATCTGGTGACCATGATAAGGTGCTCGAGCGTTCAAGATATTTCTTCCTACATCACCAGAGTACGGGCACAAATCCCTGTCATGACAGTACCATCCTTTTGCAAGACACTAATGTTACTGGATATTTCTTTGGAAGGTGGTTCATCTGGTACAAGCACAAATCCCTGTCATGACGATAACATCCTTTATTACCATCGCATACAGCCACCTTTCCAATTTTAGATATGTCTATGTTTATCTCTTTTTCAGGAACCAATGCATGTTCCAGACCCTGTCATCTCTCTTGCCATCAAACCAGAAAAGAAGGTAACATACTCATCTAAAAATTATTTGATGAAGGTGTGGCATTTGATTAACTCAGAGGTACATGTAGTCATCATGAATATGCAGTGATGTGTTACAATTCAGACAGGATGTCAATTAAATTTTTGCAGGGTTTGATATTGTATCAAATCAATGTCTGTATATTGATTGTATGAGATATACTTATTGGCTATTTGAACTCACATAATTATTATTATTTGCATTAAATTGTGTGTTGAATTTATGAAATATTTCCATGAAGCAGAATATGGTAGATTGGTCTTAGAAAGAGAGAGAAAAAAAGTAAGAGAGAGAGAGAGAGAAAGAAAGAAATAAAGGAAGAAAGGAAGAGAAGATGAAGAAGAATGAAGTGGAATAGACCGCTTCGGTAATGTATGCAAATTTTATGCATACCTTTCAAACAAAGGTTATTCTTGACAACCTGAAAGCTTGCCAGGCATAGCAACAAATAATGTATGCAAACTGGATTCCAAGCATTGAGGCTCATTTATAAAAAGCATGTTCATGGAATAGCTCGTCACTAGGTGCTCAGAGAATATATGTGCTGAATTGATGAATAATAGAAGAAAGAATAGAAGCAGCTTATTAAGCTGCTATATCTGTCTATGATAACATGATGTGATGTTCATCATTTTTTTCAGTCTCTCCATTTAAAAAAACAAAAATAAAACAAAGGAGGGGGGAGACAAGATGTGAAGCTTATGAGCAATTACTAACATTTCCTTCTTTATGACCTATTCATAAATTTCATCCTTTTTATTTAAAATCTTTCTCCAAGACTGACCTCGATAACTTCTCCAAGGCCATCAATAGGTTCACTAGAGAAGACCCAACATTTACCGTCTACTTTGATGATGAGAGCAAAGAGGTGAGATTTGATGGTTTAACTAAATTACATTTTTGCATCAAATTAATCAAGATGACAAGTCCTTTTAAGCTTGTCCTGAGGCAGTTAATTATTATTAATTCTGTACTTGCTGTAATGTTAATGATTGTGCAAGGTAGTGAGTTTTAGAATAGACTTGAAAAATGAAATTTTGAAATTTTGCCGATTTGAAAAATGCATGATCTTGCTGAAAAAAATCTAGAAAGTCACAAACAAAGATATGCACACATGGGACTTCACTTTCAGATATATGTCTATTTGGATCTGAATACTAAAATTGAAAACATTAAATGTGACATTTCAAGAGTTAAACAACTATGAGACATCATATATGACACATTTTATCTTTAAAATCGAAGATTTTAGTTTCAAGATGGATAACAAGCTGTAATATTCTTCTTTCTAGACGATTGTATCTGGTATGGGTGAGCTTCATTTAGAGATCTATGCACAGAGAATGAGGAATGAATACAACTGTCCTGTCATCACAGGGAAACCAAAAGTAGCCTTCAGGGAAACAATCACAGAAGAAGTCGAGTAAGTGAAAATCTCTTTCTCTCTTTCTCAATCTTGCCCTTCAGCCTCTGTCACATTTGATGTGGTAAACTGCCGGAAAATATGCAGCGGCAAAGTAAGGTCTACACATATTCACCGATCAGTGTTTTTTTTTTTATATGTATAAACTGTGAAGCGCTCTATGCTTGTTTCATAGGAAAATATCTTTATTATTTTTCAGCTATGAATATCTTCACAAGAAGCAATCTGGTGGAGCTGGCCAGTTTGGAAAAGTTATCGGCACAATAGAAGTGAGTAAAAGCAGAAAAGACTTTCTGTGTTGTCAGTATTTCAATTTGATATTTTGTTGTATCATATTTCAATACATTAATAATTCTTCTGTGTGTATGATTAGTAGGTTTGACTGAATAATACAAAACCTGTCGAAAAAGTGATTTTGCCATTCTAAGAGCATTTCAGATATGTGTAATCTTCAATTTTACTTTTCTGGAAAATATAGGACTGTACAAAAATTAAAAACTGATCTCTTGTTCTTTTAACGATGTGTGTATTATTAATACCATTTTAAATGCATGTACTTTAGCAGACATGTAATGCTCAGGTACACATTTACAATTTAACATGTAGATTGTAATCATACACCTTCAATCCAATCCAATTCAGGAATTTATAGAGCGCCAATATCTAGCTGCCTAAGCAAAACCTTCTGCGCAATTACTTGTGTACTTCTTTTGTGGTCATGAATGTATCATAATGGTACCATCTGTATGATAATGTATATGTAGATCTGACAGGGTTTTATACAAATTATTTTTCTTCATCTTTGTTTTTTTCAGCCTCTGTCACCCGAGCAGTACACCAAATTTGAGTTTATTGATGAGACAGTGGGAACCAATATACCTAAGCAGTTTGTGCCCGCTATCCAAAAGGTGAGAAATTATTCAGTTCAATACAACCAAACTCTGATTTAATATATTAAAATAGTGTAAAACCACTGTGAGAGAAAAATCGTTCAGGTAGACAAGTCAATACATATATGTATATGTGTATTGAAGCAAATATCATACAACAGGATGAGTGCATGGAATTTCCAAGGGATCTAGTCTTCATTATCTGACATTTTCAGCAATTTTTCATAACAAGCATTTAAGTTTATACTGCAATGACAAAGAGTGCAGAATTAATAATAATAATAATAATACAACGCACTTATATTGCGCCATCTATCTAGTTAACTATTCCGAGGCGCATGATGAAAATGAGAGAAGCAAGAAGGTAGAAATAGAATGGACCGAAAAATACTACAAAATCTGTGTTGAATTACATTTCACTGTATGCTTTAGAGAAAGTACTGTCTTCAATTTTGACTTCAAAGAATCCAAAGTGTCTATGGCACGGATATTAGTGCAGAATTACTGAAATGTGTTATAACTGGAGCTTTACATTTCCCTAAATGAAACTTGAATGTACAATTCTAAACTCATTACTTTTCTCTTGTTTGCAGGGCTTCCTGGAGGCAACCGAGAAAGGCCCCCTCATGGGCCAGAAGATCACTGGTATCCGTGTCAGACTTCTTGATGGACAACATCACATGGTAGACTCCAGTGAACTGGCTTTCAGACTTGCTGCCATGGGGGCCCTCAGACAAGGTAATTATAATAGTAATCTGTCTTTTGTTGCACATATCACTCATTCGTCCATTTTAAACTTGAATCTGGAGTTGATTCTAAAAAATAAATTCCCAAACTGAGTCTTGTATAAAGCAATACCTGTATCAAAAACAGTTGGATCTAAAACTTGATAAAAAACGATTTTGTTCATATGGAAAAGGCTAAAAACCGATTTTTGCATCGATCAGGGATGTTGAAGTGAACACACCCAATAAATTCCAGGGAGCTGGATGTCAACCAAAACCCATTCAACAGCTGAATTTGAAATTGCAAATATAAACTGTATCCAAACCTGTAAATTGAATATACAATGTTATCCTAACAATTTTAATTCCTCAGCTATGGGAAAATCTAACAACCAAATCCTTGAACCGATCATGGATGTAGAAGTGAACGCACCCAATGAATTCCAGGGAGCAGTCATTGCCGGTATCAACAAGAGGTCGGGGGTCATCCTGGGCAGTGATGGAGGAGAAGGATACTTCACCCTCTATTGTGAGGTAGGTCAAAGGTTAAAGTTACAGATATTGTGCTTGAAGATGAAAACCGAAAGCATGTTTGTTTGTTTGTTGTTGGGTCTTTTTGTAGTCTGAAACCTCTAATTATTACTGTTTGGTAAAGGCTTATCTTGATGGAATTGCATTTCAAGATAAAGTGGCTTAAATTTTGAATTTTGTATCATGAGGTATATTGGTAGTTTAGATCAGCAAAATAAAAGGAAGAAAAGTGTATATGAACTTACCAAAAATCACATGCACAAGAGCACAATGTGCCCATATGGGGTTATGTTTTCTACTTAACAGCCCAGCTACTTGTGTTTTTCTCATTTTCTATGCACCCTCTTCAGCTAGTGGATATTCTGCCTTATTTTTTTTTTATAGATATGATGTACATAATTGTTTGTATGGACAGAGCTCATGATGTGTATGCATTGAGCAACTCATCTGCTGAAAGCCAGAGGTAGGGGTGTTAACTCTGTAAAAGTGTAGGAGTCAACGCCCTTCTTGGCAGATCAATTGAACTGTGTACTCGATCAAAAACAAAAAGAAACAAATCAACAAAAAGACTGACCCTGACCCTTTACTTTATGTTAGGTTCCACTGAATGATATGTTTGGCTACGCTACTGAGCTACGTTCCTGCACCCAAGGCAAGGGCGAATACTCCATGGACTATAGCCGCTACCAGGCGACGAGGCCAGCAGTCCAGGAGACTCTGGTCCAGGCCTATCAGATGGAACATGGACTTGTCAAGACTGCAAAGAGGTCCAGATGATGATTGCTTTTGAAAATCAGATGATGATCGGAAATGGGAGAGTGCATTTTGAGATGAAAGACAATGAGATGAATTTTGGAAAGGCAGCAAAGCTTTATTGATGGACATTTGAATAGACAGTGTTCTGGTCAGGAACCAGGCTTCTACATTTGGGAGGCGAGGCCAAGACCAGTGTTGTGATAGAGATGTTGGGGTTGGAGTCCAGGAACCAGGAGGACAATATTGGGTTACATTTATTTATTAATAGACCAAGACCAATGTTGTACTCTAGACATGCAGTTCTGTGGCTACAGCTAACGAGACTGACAGTCCATGAGATCGTTGGCTCACGAGACTGATAAAGTCTGTCTCATAGGCCTTGTGAAAACTTTTCTGAGACATACAATGTCACTCCTGTGGGCTGTCCGTCTTCTGGGAGCCCCTTGTCCTCAGTCAGGACCCAGAGTAAAATTTGGGTTTACACTCATTGAACATTAGGTCTTGGAGTTGAGACTGTGATATCAAAACCTTGGTCTATTCTCTACTCTATCACTGTAATGGAAATCTTCTATGTAGAGTGTTTGTAAAGACATGTATATTCAGCATCCAACTAGAGACGATGGGATGAATTTGGACATCCACGATAGTTCTGTACAAGTGACATTAACCCTTTAGGGACAATTGACCACATTTTGTGGTTTGGCTCAATAAATTTTGATTCAGAGCTCTAAAAAAATATACCAGATGTATGAGTAGAAAGAGCAGAAATTTCTGCACACATTATGTCCATTTTTGTTGCATTAAAAATGAGAGTGAGCTTTCAATTCCTCAAATTGGCAACACATTGAGAGGTTCAAGGTCAATGTTTTTTATCCAAATTGGCAATTTTTTCAACTTTTCGACAAAATTTATAATCATGTGTATTGTTTTCAAAGACATTACACCTTATTAGCACCATATAGCACTAAAAGAAAAATATTGTTGCCAATTTGAAGAACAAAACATAAATTTAGCACTTAAATAATTCCTGTCCTGAAAGGGTTAAGTTGAAGCGTAGATTTGTAGAATCAATGACCAAACACATACCAAATAAAGGCAGTGTGAATTCTTGAGATGTAGTAATGGATTTCTTGAGTGACATGGAGTTGAAACATACTGAAAAGTGTCATTTTTTTGCACAGAGATGGTGTTTCAATGAAATATGCATTCTATGAAAAGAGATTATTTTTATTATTCACAATCCAGACATTAGGACCTACTGAACAAATGTCTACATATTCCTTTTAAACTCTTGAACACATTAGGAGGTAAATGTAATGTGTTATTCAGATCATAAGTGCTTAGAAATTGCTGTAAATGTGGAGATATTTCTTTTATCAAGTAACAGGTCTCGAGGTTTATGCATATGGTACATTATGTATTTATACTTGGGGGGATGATGAATAGATTGTTAACCCCCCCCCCCCCCACACACACACACTCTCACAATAGATACACAATGTATGTCTACGCCACTAGTGCACTGTATATCACCTGTGTCCCGTATATGCTTTTAGAGGTCAGATAGTCATAAATTCCGTCTTTCATATATATGATTTTTTGCACGTTAAAGTATAGATATTGTAGATGTCATTTATATCTACTTTCGTCACTGTGGCAACATCATGAATGTCAAAGAGAATTGTATGACATTGAAATACACAACACAGCAAAAAATGTGGGCATGGTTGAACACAAATACTCAAGTTATGAAAAATATTTGGGATGTTATTGCAGTAATAGTTTATATTTATATGCTTTATATGCATTTGTGTAAATATTTGCAACTTCTACTACAAAATTTCCCTCTCTGTCTTTTAGGCACAAATATTTGATGTGTCCCTATTTTTGTGGTAATCTTGTTGAGTACACTGATTCATGTATTTGCCATAGAGATATGAATTATAAAGAATTTTAATATTTAATATACAGAACTGGATATTGTACTGCGATATATGTTTGTCTGTGTGACCTACTGCACAAATGTCCTCTATATGACATTGACATTATATGATGAACTAAATCTTCATTTATATCTTTATTTTATATAATGGGTTATCCACTTACAAATGAAAAAGAATGGACCATAATTATATCAGTTAATGAATGAAATGATAGGCCATTGTTTTATTCTTAAAATCCATCTCTGTGCAAAGGCTGAATTTTGCAGTTAAAATGAGTGATAAAACCTCACACAAAATATTGTGAAAATGCAAATGCAAAGAAAATGATTGAATAGTACTTTTATACACTTTGTTTATAATGATATTTAAATATTGTGATAGGCACCTCCTGATACTTTGATGTAGAATAAGTGTGATTGAAGAAAAGAAAGGGTGTATCTATTGGACAGATGGATAGAGAGTGAGTCAGAGAGAGAGAGAGAGAGAGAGCAAGAGAACAATGGATGAAGAGATTGAGTGCAAGTGAGAGGGAGAGAGAGAGAGAGGGAGAGAGAGAGAGAGAGAAAGAAAGATAGCCAGGAGAATAGATGGATAGAGAGTAAGCTGAGAACAAATGAGAGGAAGAGAGCTAGAGAGACACACACATACACAGTTAAGCCCACCGCACACTACGATCGATCTGCGATGCGATTTCGGAAGAAAATGTAAAAGCATTTGATATAAACATTTAAACACAAGATAATTTTTTATGAGGTTCTGAATAGTCATATACGGTAAAACATGTCTATAAAGACTGCTCAATGGAGACAAAAGCGGTCTTTATGAGCAGGTGGTCTTTATGTACAGGTTCCTTTAATACACGTTTCAATGAGAAACACTTTTCAAGGGAAACAAAAATTGTGGTCTTTCTATACAGGTGGTCGCTAAAGCAGGTTTGACTATATATTAACATTGAAAATACAGCCTATTGTGAGCTTTCTAGTCAAAGCAAAGGCCGAGTCCTGTGAGTCGTAGTGACGTCAGAGCAGTCCTACGATTGTCTACGATTTGAAACTTATTTGGCCCTTATTCCGGGTACATGGCTGACAGTGCACCAAAAACCCTATGTTAAGTAATTCATATCATTGTTCAGAACCTGAATCAGGTAGATTTTATTTGTTAAAACGTCCATATGTAATGCTATTGAGATTTATTTCCAGAATCGGATCGCAGTCAATCGTATAATGTGCGATGGGCTTAAAGGAGAGTAGAGATAGGTAAGACGAGAGTAGAGATAGGCAAGACGAGAGTAGAGATAGGCAAGACGAGAGATGTCAGTGCATTTAGGTAAAGGTAGAAGAATACACAATAATTCTTTCTACACAATTTAGAATTTAAAACATTTTGATAAACATCAGAATGAATCATTTGCTCTGTTGAGCTCACATTTTATTGAATAATATTAGAGCTAAATATGATGTTTGGGGTTGTTCCATGACTAAGATCCTGCATATTGCACAGAACAGAAAATACAACAAAAACTCTTCGTTGACATTTCTCAGGTATACGGTGACAGTTTAATAGTAGGGCAGATATGTAACAAAAAATGGTCGAGTTGCTCGGATCCGGCAGAAAGTATAAAATTTGGTATACTGGGGTATTTTGGGGCGCTGATTTCAAAAATTGCCGGCCCCCAGCGATCAGACCACCGGATCGGCCGCCATCTTGAATTTCAAAATGGCCGCCATGAAAAATCATAAAAAATCGTTTTCTCGAGTTTTACATGACCTGTGGCACAGAAATTTGGCATATAGGGGTTTCTTTGGGTGCTGATTTCAAAACTGCCGGCCCCCAGCGATCTGACCCCCGGATCGGCCGCCATTTTGAATTTCAAAATGGCCGCCATGAAAAATCATAAAAAATCGTTTTCTTGAGTTTTACATGACCTGTGGCACAGAAATTTGGCATATAGGGGTTTCTTTGGGTGCTGATTTCAAAACTGCCGACCCCCAGCGATCTGACCCCCGGGTCGGCCGCCATCTTGAATTTCAAAATGGCCGCCATGAAAAATCATGAAAAATTGTTTTCGCGAGTTTTACATGACCTGTGGCACAGGAATTTTGCATTTAGGGGTATTTTGGGGTGCTGATTTAAAAAATTGCCGGCCCCCAGCGATCTGACCACCGGGTTGGCCGCCACCTTGATTTTCAAAATGGCCGCCATGAAAAATCATGAAAAATCTTTTTCTCGAGTTCTACATGACCTGTAGCACTGGAATTTTGTCTATGGGGGTATTTTGAGGCACTGATTTCAAAAATTGCCGGTCCCAAGCGATTTGACGACTGGTTCGGCGGCCATTTTGAAATTCAAGATGGCCGCCATGCTAATTCATGAAAAATCATTGTCTTGAGTTTTACATAACCTATGGCACTGGAATTTGGCACACAAGAGTATTTTTGGGCGCGATTTCAAAAATTGCCAGCCCCAGTGATCTGAACACTGGGTCGGCCGCCATAAAAATCATTAAAAATTGTTTTCTCGACTTTTACATGACCTGTGGCACTAGCTGTAACTAGGTAGAAATGGGTATTTTCACATTCTAAATTCAAATATGGACTGATAGAAAATATCTAAAAATCATCATAGCCGCCATTCGATTGAACATACGGAAAATCATACCCATCACTTTAAATTATAATATGACTGCCACGGAAATTCGATCTGTTTTAAATGACAAGTGGTTATGAAAATTTGGTACCAAAAGGTATTTTCATGGTAAATGTGTAAGTGTGTACATGTCAAACATTTGACGAACAATATCAACACAATTTTTAATTAAAATATGGCCGACACGAGTAATATCAAGGAAACCCCTATTTATATGGAATATGAAATTTTGATATGGCTGCTAAACTGGAATGTTGAATAGCCCAAGGCTGAGCGTAACCCTTGAATTTTCATTTAAAACTTAAAGACAATGGGCAGTATTCCACTAATTTAAGCTGGGACTAAGTCCAGACTAAGCTGGAATTTTAGTTCATGCTTCTATGGAATGCCATGTTACAACTTCTACATCAATATTTATGACAGAATTATGTTACCAAAGGACCTCCTGAAAATTAAGTTCATACTTGTGCATGGTAACACGTTAACGTCACTGCAACATTAACTTGGTTTGGGCATTTCGTCGCTGAATTAATATGATTTATACGCAATTTGGATGGGGCAACAAATGGCACTCCATAAAAGTGTGGACTAAGTTAAGCCAGGCTTAACTTAGTCTGCGCTATCGGAATACCACCCAATGATATTGTTGAACTGATTGAAATGTAAGATGAACCATAAGAAGACAGCCATTTTGAATTCAAGTTTGGCCACCATTACCATTTGGCCACCAACATTTTTTAGCACTGAACAATATTATAAACCCATTTTCTTGACTCTAAATGACAAAAGCCTCTAGCATCTTAAAAAGCACAAAAATATTATAGTTCAAGTGTTCACAGGCTTAAACCTGGAAAAGAATATCTGAAAAAAGTCCCTTACTAGTTTTACCGTCATTCAGATTTAGCGATAAAAATGGTCCCAAAGTTCTCATCCAATGTACCTCTCCTACTCCTCATCTCGGAAGCATTGCCCAAAGCAGAAACATAGTCCTGTGCATGGCAGATTAGCTGCAAAACATTTGCAATTTCCAGTGCACCGCTTTTTACACTTGCACTTGATCAGTTCTCGGCACCCTTTTGACGCCTCTGGCAGTAGTGTCCAAAATGGATGCCATCCATCATCACCATCCTTCGTCCATCCCCAATCTTCAGGCGAAGGCAGCTCTGGGTTTGCACTTTGTGATTGTCCCCAGATGTGACCTGCTTGAAAGATTGCCCTCTTCACATGTTGACGTAGTGCTTCCTTTGTTGGTGGAATGTTCTCCAATTGCCGATTCCCTTGAGCAAAAAGCTGCTTACGTGCTTCGTTCACTTTCTTCAGAGAGGAAGTTCTACTGTACAGGACAACGAAAAACCTTTCAATGATGTCCATGTCATCATTTGTTACTTCAACTGGTGCATTCGAGAGACGATTGAAGACCTCTCCCAAGTTTGGCATGGAAATCCATATGTCCCATACAGTCTTCTTGCCTATCCCTGCTAAGGCAGAAACGGTATCACACCCAGAAACAGCATGCAGGAACAGAAGTCCCCATGAGCGTTCGGGGCCTAGTTTTGTTGAAATGGTGTGAGCACCGATGTACCTAAGATTCTTTCCATGCCCAAAGGCCGACCACATCGCGATGCCATCCATTTTACTTGCCACTGCGATTGCCAGCACAACCACATCCGTGTCCGTTGCATGGATTATGATACTTTGGTACCCTTGCTGATATGCCTGCCAAGCATGAAGCACCATACGTGTATCTGCTTCTTCATGTGTACATGGTTGAATGTTCTGCCACACATCTGAATGAGGGTTTGATTTTACCTCTTCTCCCTGGGTTGTAAGAAGTGTTTTCCCATCTGGAACATTCATCGTCTGAAGAGAAGCTGCAAGGAAACTGAACAATGTCTTCTTATTAGAATTTACACGAAGAAAACTGCTCCAGTTATGTGGTACCGACGTCTGTTCAGTTACATGGAGTGGTATGCCACTTCCACGACCAAGCCTGGTGCCTCCTTTTAGACTGTCCGATCTGTAGGTATCCCACACAACGTCAACACGTACTACTGTCTCCTCATTCAACTTTCGTGCAATGTATGGAAGAAACTGTTTCTGTGCATAATCACCAAATGTCCTGATCACACTACTGCATTTCTTAGGATCCAGCTGATGCACTAAGGCAGCCCCATCAAAAATGCAGACTTCTGCAACGGGTGTTTCATCAGGACGTTCAGGATATGGGACAAGGGCTTCCAAACAGGGCACAAGATCGGCTTTGCTGGTTGGTGGGCGCATTGTATTAATATCTTCAGCCAATGCCGGAGGCCAACCGTGACATTCGTGTTCGAAGAATGCATCAAGATCACCATCTCTTGCCTGACAAGAAATGTACATTCGAGAGAACAGTTTAACATTGCTTTTCATATTAGTCATCTTCATCAGAGACTTTGCAGGTGTTTTCTTGGGCTTGGATTTGAACAGTCCCAGATTGTTCTTGGAAATGTTGTCATAGAAACTGACAGAAGAATCATTCAGTCTCTTCTCTACAAATGCATTGAATTGTTTGTTGCCAGTTTCCTCCACAGATCGTAGTTGAGCTATCACTTCATTAGGCATGATGACCTTGGTGTCAAGCACATACAGATCTTTAGTGTCTTCGGCAAATGGGTTCCCCAGTTTCTCGAACGAACTGATTGAATTGTTGAGATCTGATGCAAAGGATTTCTGCACACTAGGTAACTGATCATGGTGACGGACATCAGGTTCCTTCTGGCTCTGGAACTGGTCTTCAAACTCACTCACGATTCTTGCTATTTCAGGACCAGCCACCATCCATCGGCGAAGAGCTGCTTCATTCTCAGTAATTCCTATGACTCCACCATCACCTTTAACTACGGCATTCTGCTGCTCATGTACCTGGTCATTTGCTATTGCAGAGAACCTGTGTGATGACTTCTGAGTGACAAATTTCCCATCGACAAATGCACGATGAGTATTCATGGAATTGTTTGGAAGCCCCTGGAGATCTGTGAGATGCACTGTCAACCATCTAGCATAATGGTAATGATCCATGGCAAACATCCATGGAATGATTGCCCTAAGGGTCTCCACGTACAGCATGTAGTTGGCTTCCCTCTGTGATCTTATGAATGCAAGGAGAAGGCATTCCAACTGCAGAACTTTATTCCAGTAACAAAACTGCGGGTAATCTGTGGCCATCTTGAGCTTCCAAGCATCGAATGATTTGATATCTTCACTTGCACAGGTTTTGAGGTAGTCTTCGTATGCTCTTTGCTGTAGAGAATAAAGTGCCGCAGCAGTGACCTGGTGTGCCCATTGGGCCCTGGAAGTTTGCGATCCTTTCTGAAGACTTTCTGCTCTCGCTTCTGTTGTTACACCTGCATTAGTCATCACACTCGTCCAACCACTCCCTTCTAAGAAGTCACCAATTACTTTCAACAATGCCATCTCTATGTGAAGTCCTCCCATCATCACCACAAACTTGTCTTCGCCATATACACTTGGCCATGTCCACTGGATCTTCTTTGCTATAGCATAGAGAGGTTGATCAACTGTGAGAACAGGAACCTGTCCCGGATTCACTAGATCTGTTGCCTGCTTGATTAAGTTCATCCCATGTTTCACCATTGCCAATGTATGAGCACTCTCTCGGAACATAGGTAACAGTCCTGTAATAGCAGGTGGTCGAGGAACTCCAACCTGTAGATTCGCCATGTAGGCTGCCCAGGATATGTTCTCTTCACTCTCTAGACTTCCGTTCTCGTGCAGTCTGTGTACAAAAGAAAGCCATTGACTTTCCTTGTCCTCTATTCTGGTCGACACATTTGGAGTTGACTGACCTTTAGATTTTCTTGGAATGGGCTGATTAGATGGAAATGCTGCAGGAGGGACATCACTGTAAGATGTAGGTAGGGCAGTTATGACTTTCCTACGCTTACTCTTCTCATTCGCAGTGAAGTTCTCATGATTTCTAATCGTACCACTATTATCCTGTGAAACATGTTGTGTAAGTGAAATTGCTGTACCGTGAAATGAACTTCGAGAGGATACGGAGGATGGGTTGTGATCTATGTTATCCAGGTTCCCTGTTGTGAATAACCCACTTCGCAGTTTGGTTGGACACACAACACGGTCTTTTTCGTAGACTTCAATAACCCTGTTCGCCTCATCTGTGGATACTTGCAGGACACGATCATAGGAAACAGACACACCATATTGAAAAAGAACATCAACAAGATCCCGTTTCCTTGTTTTGCTATGAATGAGCAGACCCAGGTAAAGCGGTAGAGATGTTTCACGCTCCACATTGTGACGTACTGCTGCAGTTTCCAACCTGCCTCGTTTGATGGTGTTGAATGTGACAAGTTGGCTTAAGGATTGTACATGGACACTTACACCTTTCTTGATCGCAGTCTGTTTTTTAATGTTTGTACCAGCAAGGATCATTTGCATCAACGCTGTCAATGACGGTGCTGTGTTGTTAGATGATTCATCAAGAAGGGATCCATTAAATTGATACTGCCTCTGGAAAATATCTTTGCGCACAATCTGGGCAGCTCTCATAAGAATGACAGCATCATCATCGGAGCTTTGTCCACAGGCATGCAGTAAAGCTTCGCCAGTGTCCTCTTTGAATGACAAAAGAACTTCATGATTGGTTGTATGTGCCTCAAGACTTGGAAGCTGTCTCAGAAGCTTGTCTTTAATGTGAGTCGAATTAATCCTCTTTGACGCATCGCCTCCCAGTTGCACCAAACGCTCTGTATAAAGCTTTACGAGATCTGCTAACTTGAACACAGTATAGCTACCATCTGTGCACTTCATTTCTTCCAAATAGGACACCAGTTCCGCCAATGCTACTGATTCTAGTTGCATAGTTTCATTTGAACTGGCTTGTACTTCATTCTTCCTTACAAATGATCTGTATCGGGTGTGAAGGGCAGTCAGACACTTCTTGTGATATACAGCACCTGATGCTGTCATATCACCTACTGATAATTTAGCTAGAAGTTCTGTTTCTCTCAGTTCTGTCGCCATCATTCGAACTTTTGAATCTAAATTTAGTGTTGCTGCCCTGTGAACTATTTGATCATTATTAATAACTGTATCGCAAAAGAAACATGTGCTAGCATCACTTTGTGTTACAGATGATGATGCAAAACTTGTTCTTAGTCTTTTCTTAACAGGCGAGAAAACTTCCTCATCAAGTTTATTTTCTGCAGCCCGTTTCCTTGCCCTTGATTCAGCTCGACCCACATTATAACTGCAACACTGCCTGTAACATCTCTTGTGCCATTTGGCAGCATGAGTACCTAGTGTTTCTGCAATACCGCAACCTTCATCCAGTCGGGAAATGTTTATCCCACAAGGCAAAGCACCTACATCATTCAGTGTTCTGAGGTTCTGGGCAAGAGTCTCGTAGACATCTCGACTTGACTGATTGCTGGCTCTACTGGCATCTCTGAGTAGTTCATTTTCTGAGTATTCCTGGCAAAGAGCGCATAGGCTCCAGTCTGTTGGCCTTGCCATTGTTGACGGTGCTTTCTCTGATGTTGACATTTGATCTGAAAGAGAAAGATAATGCAATAAATTATAATTGTTTCGATAATTGTTATTCATTATTATTGTTATCATTATTTTCTTTTATTATCATTATTATTGTTATGGACTTTAATAATATCATCACAGATAGTTATTATTCTAACAGTCCAAACAGCAGCAGTGGATCCAGGCTTGACCAGTAAGGGGAGGGGGCGGCATGAGGGGGCTCACTTTTTCTTCACACCCTCCCCCCCCCCCCCCCCCTTGACGTCAGGGAGGGTCCCCCCCCCCCAAAAAAAAAAAGAAGAAAAAAAAATTGTACACACTTTTCTATTGTCTTTTTAAAAAATGTCACATTATTTCCTGGGGGGGGGGGGGGGTCCGGGCCCCTGGATCTGCCACTACCAAACAGGGCCCCTCCCGCCACCCCGCAAAAGTAAATTTAAAAAAAAAGGAAAATGTCAACTGTTTTTGGAGCTGGTAACCTTATTTTTCTTGCTTGCTTGTCAAATTTTGAGGAGGTAAAAGTTGACCCTTTCTAATTCCATCATGGCCATGGTCGACTGTTTTTGTTGACAAAAAAAAACTTTTTCACTTTTTGACCCCTCTCTCTCTCCAAAAAAAATGTACCGGCTTGCCAAAATAAATTATGGTCTTCAGGCTAGGAATTATTAACAATTCAACATGTGTTGATGATAGTTCATACTTACATGCACTACGATTTCCAGGACAAAAGATATTGTTCTTCAAAATCTCCAAAACTTGTCTCTCTGACTGTATATGCCCATGCTCTCACTAGAAAAGCTTGACGTGTATCCAGTGACAAAATGGCTCACTTCTCAAGGCTGTACATTGTAGACAAGTGCAAACAGAACAAATTTGATTGTTTACAGAAAAAAAATGAACTTAAATTAGTTCAAACTTTTCATAAAGTTGCTAATAATATTGGAGTTATTGAAACACTTTTCTATTGTCTTTTAAAAAATGTCACATTATTTCCTGTGGGGGGGGGGGGGGGTCCGGGCCCCTGGATCTGCCACTACCAAACAGGGCCCCTCCCGCCACCCCGCAAAAGTAAATTTAAAAAAAAGGAAAATGTCAACTGTTTTTGGAGCTGGTAACCTTATTTTTCTTGCTTGCTTGTCAAATTTTGAGGAGGTAAAAGTCGACCCTTTCTAATTCCATCATGGCCATGGTCGACCGTTTTTGTTGACAAAAACCAACTTTTTCACTTTTTGACCCCTCTCTTTCTCTCCAAAAAAAAATGTACCGGCTTGCCAAAATAAATTATGGTCTTCAGGCTAGGAATTATTAACAATTCAACATGTGTTGATGATAGTTCATACTTACATGCACTACGATTTCCAGGACAAAAGATATTGTTCTTCAAAATCTCCAAAACTTGTCTCTCTGACTGTATATGCCCATGCTCTCACTAGAAAAGCTTGATGTGTATCCAGTGACAAAATGGCTCACTTCTCAAGGCTCTACATTGTAGACAAGTGCAAACAGAACAAATTTGATTGTTTACAGAAAAAAATGAACTTAAATTAGTTCAAACTTTTCATAAAGTTGCTAATAATATTGGAGTTATTGAAACACAGTGAAACACAGTTTTCCTTTTTATCATTTTTTTTCCACAAAGTGCTAATTACATTGGAGTCATTGAAGCAATTTTTAAAAATCATTATATACCATGCTCAATTTATAAAATATCAAATAAACTGAATCAACTGCATTTTTGTTGCCTTGTCCAGCATATTGAAATTCAAAAGGGCAAGCATTATGTTTGTGAAGATATTTCAAATTTATCCATTAGTGAATTTAATATGTTGAAATACCTCATTGCAACAAATTCAAGCACAAAGCAGCATTTTGAACTCAAGAGATGGAATTAAAAAATTTCTCTGGGTGGCCATACTGAAATTACCAATTCTGTTCCAAATATTCATGACGTTACAATAAATGGTATATTCTTCAATTAAATCATCAACAAGAGAATCAATAAACAATTATGTTCAATGCCTGTGTAAATTAAGAATTCATCGATGTATAAACATAGGTAGAAAGTATGGAACATTTGAATATTATATTCATTCCATATTTCATTTTAATTTCCACTCACCTGCAATAATGAAGCTTCATTTTGTTTCACTGGAGACCAGCATGCAAAGCCCTTAATTGTCTTCTCCATGGGCTACACCAAATCTAAAAAAGATAAAACAATAAGACAAATCAAAGGGATGCATAGACTGCTACTTGGACAGTGAACATATATGAAATATTTTGTTCTTGTTTTTTTGTTTTTTGTTTTGTTTTTTTACTTGTGATTACTCATTCTGGTAAAACTTGGATATGATATGTGTACCCCGCAAAATAATCTATTGGCCTAATACAAAAATACAAAACTTGCCTGGGGCCATTCTAAAAAAAATGGACTTTCAATAAAAGCAAGGCAAGGAGAAGAAGAAGAGGAAGAAGAATAAGCAGAAGAAGAAGAATAAGCAGAAGAAGAAGTAGAAGAAGAAGAAGGAGAAGAAGAAAAAAGAAGAAAATAAAGGATAAGAATAACAGAAGATGTTAGTTCACTTTTTTGAATGATATCAACGTATGACCCAAATTCTAAAACTGGGTGTATCAGAAAAAAAATAATTTAATGTCTTTTCCGGATAAAAACATAAAATCAGTGACAAGAAAAATCAGATCTCTTGAAATACATCCTGCTTATATTCATATGGAACTTTGATGGTCTTTCTAGGACCACACATCACTGAACACCATTGTTTTTAGAACATACACAGCTGACACAATCATGACAAAGAACAATAAAAAATCAACAAAATAAGAAAATTAAAAACCTCACCACTTCTTCACGTCATACAATCTGTGTTTTTCTTTACATTTAAGAACATTCAATTCAGACACATAATTTTTTTTTAAAAGTAATGTTGACAAAGCAAATGCACAATTCCATTGTTCTAGGGTACACACTCAAAATTTGCCTATCGATGTTCAGTGGAAATGAACCTTCTGCTACTTTGCACTACTTTTTTTTGGAATAGTATTCAGTAATGCTTGGTCATAATAACCTAATTAAGGTATTTTCGGAATGCTAATAGGTCATATTTTCAAGAATTAATAGTTTCATAATTATTTATTTGATAATTTTCTTACTAACAATCATGAAAGTTTGGTTTCCTTTTTGAGACACATCGTAAAATCATACTCATAGCTTCAGATGTTTAAAAAAAGGAAAACACATGAGTGCTTTTGCACACTTACAAATCAGATTTCGATTTTAAAAAAATAATAAAAAAAAAAACCATGATAATCTTAGTGATCACAACACAAGTGTATTCTTAAGATTTTTTTTCCAATTTGGATCGGCCATTTCAAAAGTAAGATTAAAAATATTTGTGCTTTCATAAAGAAAATTTTAAGGATTCCTGCCTTTTTCCCCCACAGATGTGCTTTTTTACCACCTTGTTATAAGTGTCCCTTCATTCACTTGGTCTGGTACCGTAGACTAATTATCTAAACTGTACAAAGCATGTAAAATTGTGATAACTGTTTTGATATTATTCTGAATACTTCACCCATGCATTATTTTCATCAAGTAATTAGATAAATGGAACAATTTATAATGGAATTATAAAAGAACAATGTTTTTGATTAGGAAAAAATAATGATAGACCTCCCCTCCCTTACAGTTACATATTATAACACCAAACTCAACATGTGGGACTAAATAGAAAATTCTATCAAAATAATTTCACAAAAATCATTTTATTTCATTGTTCTCTCAGCCAAACATCTTTGTTCACAGAGTCAATGTAATAAATTAAATAATTTTCTAAGTATATGAAATATAAAGGTAACTTACCATCATAAAATGGTGGACTTGAAGAACTTTATTGTCATACTCTGCAGGGTGAGTTGCTTAGAAATATGAAGGCTCCTTAACTTTTAGCCAATCACGCGCGAGTATTCAGAGGGGAATCCCCATTTATACTCTTTGCTAGTCTTTGTATTCAGACAGCTTATATTGGATTTTTTATTGGATTTTGCCCCCAAAGGATCTTTATATTCACAAAGCTTCTCATTTAGATTTGCTGTCCTAGCTCATCCACATTTCTTCGATTAACAATCAAAATGGCAGTACAAAGGTTTTGCCACCTCTTGTGGTACCTATATCTGACTAAGGCCAAGGACTAGACCTTGGCCTATAATGATGTTTAATTATTCATCATGGCGGCCGTATTGGAATTCAAGATTGCGGCCAACACAGTGGTCAAACCTATTGGAACTGGCATTTTTTAAATTCGTGATATCAAAATACCAGTGTGTACCGAATTTCAGTGCCACAGGTCATTTAGAACTGAAGATAGGGATTATTAATGAATTGGCATGGCGGCCATTTTGCAATTCAAGATGGCGGCCGACCCGGTGGTCAGCTCGCTGGGGGCCGGCAATTTTTTCGAAATCATCACCCCCAAATACCCTTATTTGCCACATTTCCGTGCCACAGGTCTTGTAGAACTCGAGAAAATGATTTTTCATGATTTTTCAATGGCGGCCATTTTGAAATTCAAGATGGTGGCCGACCCGGTGGTCAGCTCGCTGGGGGCCGGCAATTTTCGAAATCAGCACCCCAAAATACCTCTATATGCCAAATTTCTGTGCCACAGGTCTTGTAAAACTCGAGAAAACGGTTTTTAAAGATTTTCAATGGCGGCCATTTTGAAATTCAAGATGGCGGCCGACCGGGTGGTCAGATCGCTGGGGGCCGGCAATTTTTGAAATCAGCGCCCCAAAATACCCCTGTATGCCAAATTTCATGCTTTCTGCCGGATTTGAGCATAAATTTCACATATCTTACACACTATAAATATTAAATCAAAATAAGAAAGGGCAAACGGCAAAAGGGGGCGGGGCATGTTATGTCAATGCGCAGCATGCAGCAGCATGCAGCTACATGTAGCTCGTTGTGCTGCTTCGTGGGCAAGCACCGGCCATGGCCGGCCGATCGAGGTACCGCGGTACCGGTAGTGCAGTGCAGTAGTACGAGACCGAGACCGACCCTGGAGCTTGAGGATTTGATCGAGTTGATGAACGTTTTACTTTGTTGCAGAAAAGAATTGAAGGTAATTTTTAAGACTGTGAATGTGTTGCAGTAAATAAGAAGTGATATCATCAGGGAAGTACCGGTACCGTACTAACGTTAGAATCTCCTAACTAAAGACGTAAAGTCAAAGAGTAAAAAGTTCTGATTCTTCTGTTCAGCATCAGGGACAGTCCAGCCGGCCAGGGAGCTGCGCCGCGCCCCCGTCCTTTGGCGGGACGCGACGGCGAAGCTCCGTCGTGTACTGTAGAGAGATGTTACTTGTTAGGTTACCTGATGGGAGTTGAGACATCAGCTGGGGTAATAATCCATTCTTGCCCAAAGCTCTTTGGAAGGGCATAGTCGAATAGAGATTAGAGACATTGCTAATTATATACTTATTTCACTTAACTTAATTTAATGCAACAGTTTTTTTAGGACTCTCCCTGTTCATCAAACATATGAATGATTAATAAATAGAGACCTAACTAAGAGCAAAGGGCCAAAGGCTAAGGCACACACCACGAAAAATCGTGAGTTTTAGCAGTCGAAATTATTTTTAGGTTGCTAACTTCAGCATGGGAAAAGGTTAGGGTTAGGGTTAGGGGGTTAGGCCTAGACCTTAGGAAGTCCAACGCTGAAGTTAGTAACCTAACATAATTTAGACTGCTAAAACCCTGGATCACCAATGGCAAGGAGATTATTATTAGTAGGATAAATGAAATTGAACACAGTATCATTAACTTGGTCTCGGCTCAGCTGCCTCTTGTTTGATATTTCCACTGATTCCAGATTATCACCATGGCAACATATTTGATCAGAAAGGCTCTACCTGAGGATTGTGAGGACATTGTGAAACTTATCAAAGAGCTTGCTGAGTATGAGAGTATGCCAGACCAAGTTGACATGACACCAGAGAGTAAGATGGTCTTCAAATTCGATTTAGAAGAATATGGAAAGTTTCAGTTTGATTTGATTTGATTTGATTTGATTTGATTTTATTCGTCAGGTATATTGCAATACAAACATAACCAGGTACCATGACAGGATAGCCCATGAAAGCCGAAATGGCTTATTTCCAATGGGGTCCTTATACCTAAATAACTGATTAAAAAATACACTAAGAAAACACATTAATACGGCTACAAGACTATCGTACACGTACGACAAGTAATAAGAATGTACTAAAGTAGCAAAATAAAACATAACATTTTTATAAAGTAGGCGAAGATTACATAAATGTGAAAACAAGACTTACTCAATCATAATGAAACTATCGATAATAAACGTTGGTTACATAAGTCATATAATATAGGAAAAAACCATCTGAGCTACAAAAAGGAGAGGAGAAATATAGTTATGGAGTAGACACATTTTTCAGATGATGCTTCAATACCCTTTTAAAATGTAAAAAATTCTTAACTGACTTAACATGATTTGGGAGGGAATTCCAGAAAAGAATACCGTTAAAATAAAAGGAATTTCCAATTTTACCTTTCCGCTTAGGCACTACGAAATTAAATTGACTATTTCTAGTGTCATGCCCATGAACACTTGAAGAGCGAGTAAAATTATTTGAAATATAGTGATCTGCATTAGAGTAAAAAATCTTATGTACATGGTGAATTAAAAGTTGTTGTGATCTAAGGTTTACATGAAGAAGACCAGCTATTTCAAGTTCGCTCTTCCCAATGTGTGTTCTTGGTGGTAAGTTATTGATAAATCTTACAATCTTATTTTGAATTATTTTTAACTTGTTTTGATCCACCTTGCCTAGACTGCAGTACCATGCCGCATTAGCATAATCAAATAAATATTGTATTAAGGAAAAACTTAAAATGCGTCTTGATTTTAAGTTCATGCAATTTTGATAACGATACAAGAATTTTAGACGAGCATTAGCTTTTTTGACAATACTGTCAACCAAACTTGAGCAAGAAAGATCACTAGCTATATTTAGTCCTAAATACTTCGCAGAATCCTGTCTCTTAATGAGTTGATTGTTATAACTTATATTGAAATCATCAGTATACTTCAGCCTACCCCGCGAACAAAACAAAATACTTTCGGTTTTACCAATATGTAAGCTAAGCTTATTTGCTGTCATCCAATTAAGGGGTTCATTGTCACCGTGATAGAAAATTAAAAAAAAGAGGGAAACTAACATGACCAATTTGCAAGCAGGACATGATTTGTATGCAGTCAAGATTCAACTCAAGGTTCACAAAGGTTGACAGAAAGCTGTTGTGGGCTGTTGATATCATCATGGGCTAAGGTTTTGCTCTACATGATACAAGGTTAAACCAAAATGAATTATAACTTGATATAAAATGAACTTGGTTCATTTCATATATGCATTTACAGTTGATAGACTAGCTTTTCATTAAATGACATACTGGAATATATTTGATTTGGAGATCAGTTCATTACATGGTTTCACTGTATTTCCTTTAATGTAGTTACATGTAGTAATGACATGTATTGGATAAAAGTGAATAAATACAGTATCCTAAAAAAGTGAATACACCCTTTAACACAGCTAAAAAATCCAGTGTAACTTCTTACAAATATGTACTAAAAGCACAAGCCTTATAGCAATGGTAGAGCAGACATTCTGTGATATGTCTATCAGTACAAAAGATTTATTCCATTGCAACAGCAGTGGCAGATTTGGGGTTGGGGGGGGGGGGGGGGGGGGGGGGGTTGCCCCCCCTTTTCAAAGAAAAATGTACATTGTGCCCCTCTATTAAATGGTGCCCCCCCCCTTTCGGAACTGATACCCCTTTTTTTTTGCTTGTCAGAAAATTTTCGGAGATTTGTGTGCCCCCACCCTTTTACAAAATCCTGTTTCTGCCCCTGACAACAGTATACCATGCTAGGGATGTTCAATAGATGGCAACAAAAGTGAGTACACCCCAGCTTTCATGTGTAGATGGTCTATGGTGTTTTTACAGTGGAATATGTCATCCTGAAGGAAGAGATGTTATTCTCATTGTAAGAGCTTGGTCAATTGATATAATGCTTAGAAACCATGATGGCCATACAAAATTGTGACATTTATTTAAATCTGAAATTGATTCCAGTATGATATACTACAGATGTGTACTCACTTTTGATGCCACTCTTTTTTTCACAAATTTCCTCACTACACTACACTATTTTTCACAGAATAAATTTTTTTTTTTTACCTACAAAATGTATCACAGAATGTCAACTTTATCATTGCTTTAAGGCCCGTTTGTTTAATTACTGGCATTTTAATATATTACATTGGAGTATTCATATTTTAGTTAAGGGTGCACTCACTTTTGTTGGATACTGCACCTTGAACATAGCCACTTTGTTAACATAGCCTTTTGACAAGGCCTCGTGACTTGGCTATTTTCCTCATTGCTGTGCCTGAGATGAGACTAGCCGGTGATGAAAAGAATCAACACGGCCCTGGTGAACGCGCGATCGAGCGACTTTAGTCGCGAGGCCTTTTGGAACCTGGGTTTCCATCGTCCGATATGAATTATTCACGACTTGACATTCGTATGCTTAAACACGCCTACCGAGGATTATCGACCAATCACAACGATATCTGCGGGGCTTGCTTTCCATGATTGATGTAGCTTGCACGGGTCGCAGCGCCGGGTGCCGAGCGAGCTAGCTCGAGATGAAGGCGAATTTGCATACCAAATTTATGCTGACGTCATGCGAAGATACGTTCGCTGATTGGCTCCTACCTATAAGGTAGCAGATCCTCGCTAGGAACAAAGGATAGCATAAGAAATACAGGCCAGGTTCCAAAAGGCCCTCGGACTCACGTCGCTCGATCGCGCATTCACCGGGCTGGACGGCTAGTCTGGTTATGCAGCCACTAATAGCTTACTTGCCGAGAAAAATAGCCAAGTCACAAGGGCCTTGTCAAAAGGCTATTGTTAACAATGCAATTATAAACTTACGATTAATATTGTTTTCTTTATTGATTTTCAAACAGAATTAAGAGGAGATGCATTCTGTGACCAACCCTTTGTAAACCTGTTAGTTGCTGTCTGCACTAAATCCAATACAGTAGTTGGTTACAGCTCATTCTCCTACATGTATAGTACCTGGAAGGGACGTACAGTCTACCTAGATGATGTTTATGTCACTCCAGCACATAGAGGTACTAGTATATCAAACAATTTTACAGTCATTTTACGTCACCGTATAATTGGTTAACAAGTTCATACATTTGTTTTTTATTATGCATATATGATCATATAAACGTGTTGATATTTTGTTAAAAGTTAACATGCAGACCCAAGCCTTTGATTTTATCATCCATGATATAATATTTATTGCGATAATTTTCTCTGTTTTTATAATATTATAAGCTTGCTGGGTAAAAATTCCCTAATAAATTTTGTTTGTGAACACAATGTATGCCATAACATCATTAGAACTCCGTAAGGTTTAAGCTCTGGAAAAGTCTCTGGCTCAAATATTGGAAATATTGATGGTGAATAAGTTGAGGGCTGATTTTGAATGATATGAATGCTCTTACCCTTTGAATTTTCATATGGCAGTACCACTGTTTGTGGACATTAAAAATAAAATAAATTTACTTCGTAGTCAGTTTCTTGAAGGATACAGAGTGATAAAATGCAGGCATTTCTGTGATTTTTTTTTTATGCATAGGTACCGGGCTTGGGACATCATTGATGCAATCAGTTGCAAAGGTAATTTCAGCATTAATTTGAGAAATAAAACAAAGTTATGAAATACATATGTATTTCTTTTGATTTCTATATTGTATGTTCCTTTCATTTTATCTATCCACACAGAACAAAATTACTGTGGCGGATCCAGGATTTAGTAAACGGGGGGGGGGGGGGCACACACCAAAAAAGGCTTTTTCCCCTCCAAAATTCTCTGACAAGCAAAAAAAAAAAAAAAAAAAAAACCTCAGTATTTTGGTGTCTCTCCGGACAAGCAAAAAAAAAAAGGCTTTTTTTTTTTGGCCGGGGGGAGGGGGCACGTGCCCCCTGTGCGCCCCCCCCCTCCTGGATCTGCCACTGATTTGGGTTTTATTTTTTCCTGATGCAAACATTTAGGGAGCGTATGAATAAATTCTTGAATGTCATATATTTTGTGCATTTCATAATTTTCTGTAAATTTTGAAAGTTATCAGTGTTTGAATCTGATAATTGTTTCAGATTTTCAAACGGGTAATAACTTAGAACGTTCTTAAAAGATCCTTTACAAGTTTTCTCAAGAATATTTCATTTCTTGAAAGAGTATTTTCAGGGTTTAAATGTAATGCCATAGTTGCATTTAGTTAGATAATAAATGGTATTGGCATGCAAAAGTAAAAGAATTTCAAAATTCATGCTTGAAAACCCTGCCCCAGTGGAAAGTAGTCGTGTGGCTCACTAGTGTGATGCAATTAGAAACCAAACAAGTTTCTGAATATTTCCTCCCAATTTTTTTCCTCTATCCATGCCTAGTGTGCCTATGAACAAAGAGGATGTAATCGTATGAACTGGATCGTCCTTTCTTGGAACGAGCGTCCGAAGCAGCTTTATGCCCGACTTGGAGGAGAGAATCTGACCACGAAAGAAAGTTGGGAAAATATCACTCTATTTCAAGAACAGCTGAAAAACTTTGCAACCAATTATAAAGTCAAATTAGGTGAAAATACAACAATAGATATGCAACTATGATTTTATATGAACTTTTAAAAAATCTTTTATGTCCTCCCTACAAACAATTTTTTTCTTTGAGACCCCAACATATGTTATTTGAGACACAAGTGTGAAATGTTTTTTGTCTATAGGATTTTAGGTGTGTATGTATGACCCATCTGTCTAATGTTTTAAGTTTTATAAGACTCTCATTTCTGAAATATGGTATTTGCCTGAATTTCATCAAATTGGGAAGAGAGGGACAGTTTATACCAAATACAAATATTCTGTTTTGTAACACTGACATCCTTTGGCAAGATATTAATAAAAATTTGCCACATTCAACCCAGGTTAAGTAAGTGGGTACCTGGTATGATTAATTCCTTGAATGCACTGAGTGCTACGGTTACCAGAGCTAAAGCCGTGGTAACAATATCCAAAGTCCTTTGGAAGCGTATAGTGACGTTGTGTCATGATGTAATATGGCTATACAAGAACAGGATATTATCATCATTGTCATATATTTTACAGTTCTCTTGAGTATAGAGAAAGTTGATCATGATAAAGAAAGGTGAAACACAGCATTACAGCTGAAAGAGTGTCTCGTTTATTTACAGATGAAATGAGATGATGTACAGGTTAGGATATAGCTTATATTATATCCATCGTTAATGGATAATGCCGATGACGAAGAAAAATGTGCTATACCGTGACGTCATTCATGGTAGTGCACTATACCGTGAATTTCGTCAGATATGCAATCGATCAGTGGTTTTCATTGATAACGTGTGAAAAGTGCTATCAGTATTGGCCTCATAAACTACTATGTAAACCGCGGTACATGTTTATCATTATGTTTTTAAAGATTTGTTGGAAGAATATAAAACAAATATATCATGCACTGTTTCGAGCCACTAGTAAAATTATGGATTCCTCGGTGACAGAATTAGCACTATTTTCTGAGGGGCGTAGCCCCAAAGAAAATAGTGCCATATTCCTGCCACCTCGGAATCCATAATTTCAACTAGAGCCTCTCAGTGCATGGTATATTTGTTTACTACAATAACTCTGAGCTGAAATTGTAGATTGAGTTTATAATAGTGACTGTACTTTCTGCTCAGGTATTACATTAGTTTGATAAGAATGGAACGGCTGGGATATTAAGAGATACATCTACTAAAATATTGTACCTGTACTGCACCCTGAAGTTGCCCTCATTTACATTTGGGTATTTACAAGATGATTCTAAATGAATTTGCCTTTTTCCTTTACTTTTATAAGTGTACAATTTCTAATAGCCTTTGTAAATATAATCTCTGCAGCTGACAAAGTATTATATATGTAGTTTATTGTCAGTAAGCTGTGATCAAATTCAATTAAAGAGAAGGTTGAATTCTGGGAGAGGTGAAAAATAATTTGTGAGCTTTCTCATTCTTTTTAAGTCAGTTTGGAAGAACATCATAGTAGAAATATCCCCTGAAAAGGATACCTCTTCAAATGCCCTCATATTCGAAAGATGACGAGAAACAGCTGAACTGTGTATGTGTATGTGTATGTAATCCCATATACACATTTCTGTGTGCAGTGCATGAGAGTCTCGGCAGGATTGAGTCAATTTCTTCTCATTTTGGTAATTCCAAAACCTTCATACACCAATTCTTATGTACTATGATAATTATAATCAACTGTTCCCAATTGATTTGAGACAGTTTCTTTCGCAATGTAATTGCATGACCAGAACTCAACTTTATCTTTAGTTTGTGGAGCATAAATATGTACATGTATATAATCATGTTACATGAATACTCATAAATACCTAAATGCTGAAATATGGAGTTGCATGCACAATTTTTTTTTCAGTTGGAAGTGTTAAACATTGAATACTCTTATCAGGAAGTTTAGATCATCATTACCTTTTTTTATATAATTTACAACTTTGAATACTCTTTTTGACAATTGAAATGATGGCATAATAAAAGTGTAAATGGGACAGACTAAAAAAGAAAAGAGAGAGAGAGTGTTTAACTTAGTGTATGTTAGATAGTGAGGGAGTGAAAGAGACAGAGAAAGAGAGCGAAGCAAGAGTGGCAGGTCGTGCTAGATATTTTGTCAAGAGAGAGTGAGAGAGTGAGAGATAGAGGAAGAGGCCTTTTGAATGAAAGAGTAAGACTTGATAATCATGTCCCTCTGTTTCCCCTTGAACATGTATTGGATGTTAAGCTACAGTCCCATATGGGGACACCCCGGATCTGAAGCACCGGATCTATCACGGACTGCCGGGACCTAATCCGGGATGATTTTCATCCCGGACCACGAAAAAATGCAAGATTTCCTCTCAGTTGCATACCGGCCCGGATAGTCCCGGTAGAGTAACGGACCTTCCAGGCAGAGTCCAGGATCATCCCGGCAGAGTCCAGGACCATGCAGGCGGCTTCACGGACCTTCCAGGACCGATACGGACCTACCCGGCGGATTCCAGGATGTGTCCCGGTTTTGTCCAGGATGACTACGGATGAACGCTCGTCACGGATCATCCCGGAAGTTTTTGACAGTCAGAAACTTCCGGGACTACCCCCAGGACGTTGGCGGATGCCCAAGGATCATCCCGGACATACAAGGACCATTCCGGACCATTCCGGCCAAGTAACGGATCGGACCCCGGATCGCTACGGACTAATCCGGGGTTATCCGGGGCCTATATGGGACTGGGGCTTTACTTGGTATTTCTTCAAACCAGATATTAAAGAAATAATTTGAAGTCTACATAGTACATGATGTATCATATTGGTAGGAAAGTTGTATGTCTTCCAATCCCACATTTTAAAGTCCCTTTACTCTTTATTTTCTTTAAAAATTTCTATAATTTCTGTAAAATTGGCCTCGGTTATATTATGTAAAATAATCTCTTGAATTTCTCTGTGTATTGAAGTAACTCCATGATTTCCTTCTTCTTTTATGTTGTTTACTTACATTTATTTCTACCTTTATAATTTGTATGTTCATATTGTACCCTATCATCATTGTTTATATTGTATCCTATCACTACCTTTTATATTGTATTCTTTTATTATTGCAAATGTTTGTATCAACAGTGGAAGAAGAATTCCAGTATAATTATTGGACAATAAATAGGCCTACATACTTATATTGTTTTGCTATAAAACTGCATTACTTTTCTGTCCGTCTGTCTCTCACTCGCCTGACTCTCACTCGCCTGACTCTGTGGCCTGTCTGTATCACATTTCATACTTTATATATTTCTCACTTTCTATCTGTCTCTCCTCATTCACTTTCTCTCTATTTTTCTGTCTTTTTTTCCTTTCCTTTTCTCTCTGCATATATATGTTAAGTCCCTCTACATATATGTCAGTGTGTGCGATATGTTAATCATGCTTTAAATCCTAAATGAATTGTTGATAATGCTCTAAAAGAATTGTAGTAGCTAATATATTATCAACAAAAAGATATCACTAGGTAAATTATCTTTTGGTTGCTCTACAACCACATCAAGAGTCAAACTGTGACATAGATTCCTCCTTGTTTACCCACTCGGTGTAGCTTTCACAGCCCATCAACATTCATTACTTGTACATTTCATCCTGCTTGGAAGTCAATTTCACTATTTGATTGACAGGTGGAATGTGGAATGATGATTTGTTTGTTGATTTCTTGTCGATTTCATGACTCGCATTCATTGGTAGTATATTTCATCCTGTCTTGTAGTTTTCAAGATTTCTTGATTGATAATTGCAATGACCTTCGACAAGGTTAAACTACATATTGGCAAACTAAAATTTCTCTATTTACAAACCATAATTTATTTGTAATAGAAAATGTAAGATTTACTTTCACTCAGTTCATAGAAATAGTGTTGAGGATTACATGAGATGTGTACATGTAATCAAATAAATAGGTATTAACATACATTATAAATACATGATGTGGAAACTTTTTATATGTTTTGTGTTGAGAGATTATATTTCTGTTGCAATGTTGCAACTTCTGTCCAAAGTAGCTATTGCTATTCTTTTCTGTAATTCATGTAGCCATTTGTATATGGTTTAATAGTAGCAACTTATTTCAGTAGTTGGAGAACCAATTACTCTTTGTCAAAATATTTCATTTACCCAAGCCTAAATAAGTATGATTAAATTACCCAGACCTTGGGGAAAAAAACAACATTCTAAATTAACAGACATGGAAAAGGCACTACCAAAAAAAAAAAAAAAATACAACACAACAATTTCTATAGAGATATCATTGACATTTTATTTACACAGAGAAATGGACGGAAAAAATATATCAGGAGTGGATACATTCCATTTCAAAGTATGCTTTAATTATATTTACTATATAAGTTATATTCACAAAGGATATTTATAAGTGTTCCTGGAATATCTTTTGCTTGAAAAAAATATCCAATTGTAATTATGTAACGAGGACAAAATGTATTCCACTTTTTTAAAATGAAGATTGAGAGATTAAGAGACCTCATGGAAATACATGTATGTGAAAAGAGAAAAGAAATCCAGCTCCTTTATAATGACTGATTAATATGATACATGTATTAACTTGAGATAGGGCATGCCAATATATTCCTACACAATAACCTTGTCTCAAATTATTACAATAATCACAATGGAAGTCAAACATCACATAAATAATTTGCTATTAATTATCATAACGGTGTTTGGCATAATACAGGACCTTCCTATACACTTCCAAAGTAATCCCGCTTCCCCAAGACTATAAATAGTACCAATAATAGAGTTGGCATTCAAACTCAATTCTGCTCATTAAGCTGTTATCATTCCCAACATATTACTTGTTAATGATGTGATAAGCAAATAATGCTAGAGTTACTTGATATTCATAAGAGGTATACAACAATTTACCAAGCATTTGGACTTTCTTTTGCATCCATTTGATATACCCCCGGTCGAACATTAACCCAATCAGTGCAACAACTGCCCCCAGACAGCCACACATGTTTGTAATAAAAATCTCAGTATCTGCACAATTAAAGTTACAATGTGTGTAGAGGGTCACAGTGAACTGAAGCATTGGTTTGAAATGAAAATTGATAAGACGGTTTTGGATAGGGTGAACGATCTACTTCTTCTTCTTTCCCTTCTTCTTTCCAGACCCCTTCTTTCCTTTCTTTCCCTTCTTCTTCTTCTTCTTGCTGTATGGACCCAACTGCTTCCGGACCATGACACCTCGCCACCAAGACTGGAGCTGCGGAGAGAAAGGATGAGAAGAAGCAAATACATGTATATTAAAGTACTCTGCAAAAGATAGGCTTTGTCTGTAAAGGTTACATGCCAGCAAGAAAAACTCTCAATCTTCATCGGATTTAGACCGTTAGCTTAAAGAGAAGCTTGAGTTCTGGGAAAGGTGAAAAATAATTTGTGAGCTTTCTCATTCTCTTTATGTCAGCTTGGAAGATTATCATAGTAGAAATGTCCCCTGAAAAGGATTTCTCTTCAAATGCCTTCACATTCAAAATATGACAAGAAACGGCTGAAATGTTCGGACTGAACAAGTGTGTGTAGTCCCTTATGCACATTTCTGTGTGCAGTGCATGTGACTCTCAACAGGACTGAGTCAATTTCTTGTCATACTGGTGATTCCAAAACCTTTACAGCATACACCAATTCTTATGTGCTATATAATCAACCTTTCCCAATTGCTTTGAGACAGTTTCTTTCACAATGTAATCCCATGACCAGAACTCAAATCTACCTTTAATCTTGGAGCAGAAATTAAATATTATGTGCTTGCCATGACCATTTACCATGACACAGTAAATGATCGTCCCCAACCCCCCCCCCCAAAAAAAAAATAAATAAATAAGACACCACACACACACAAACAAACAAAACAAACAAACGCTACAGCAAAGTAAAACCATTTTACGTGCAAATATGGGAAGTGGGGTGAAAAAATGAAAATAAGTTTGTCTGTTTATGTGGTTGCCAACTGCTTTTAAGATCAGTTGGTAAAAAGATATCTGCATGCAATATAGGTCCATAGGTGTAATCACTTATCTGTGTGTTATAAAATACAGAAATGTCAAGTGCACTACTCTAATGTCCTTTTATCTTTACTGCATCATCATGAGAATGAATCCTAGATCTGTATGTATCTTACCATGACGCATGATTTCAGCTCCTCCTGTTCCTGTTCTGCTTTACGTCTTGCTTTCTCTTTCTCTATCCTGTCCTCTACACACACCTGTTCATACTCCACATACTAGGATACACAAAAGATTAAAAAATAATAAATAATAATAAATAATAGTGATGATACATGTAATATGATTTCTATTTACCCAGGGTAGCCTTATCAGAATTAGTACAACTGTAAAACCAGAAAATTTCACAACATAAAACTTGCACGAATTGTTAATGACAGCCAATTTTGCAGCGAGAAACTTTTGCCAATTGCAATAATTTTATGTTGTTTCAATTATGATTTTATTATTTCGCGGGATGAAACTTTCGCGAATCTTGACCACCCGCGAAATTCGCGAAAGTTTCGTGCACGCGAAAATTTCCGGTTTTACAGCACTCCTCATCAGGGCAGTGCAATTATTATAACCCAAGCATTGCTAGGTACCCATTTCATACATCTGGGTCTAGAGGGACAAACGTGGGTAAAACACCTTGTTTAATGATGTAAGCAGTCTAGCAAGGATCGAACCAAGGACCTCTCATGAGGGTCAAGAACCTTCATTGATATATCACAGTGCTCCTTCACTTAAGTTCATGGTCAATCAATTTGCTCTCCATGTCAGAATAAGGGCTCACTATAAAAAATTTCAAACATTGCACAAAATAATTGCACTGGAGTGGATCAAATATAGGCCCGATACACATGTATGCAGCAAATAATAAAAAAATAACAAAACTGTCAAAAATATTTTTGATGTGGCCCAGTTTGAGTTTGAAGAAAATATCTATTCACCAGTATTTATCCAGCAATTCTGAACACTTAAAAAGATTTTTTTTATCAAACACCTTTATAACCAAAACACTAGACAAAGGCCAAAAATCTACGACAGGTTCTTACCAATTTTGTGAGCTCTTGGAGCCTTGCTAGATCATTTGCCTTTGAAGCCTTGAGGACCTCCAGCTCGTGAGTCTTAGCTTCTACATCCTTGTCATACTTCTCCATCCAGTACTCCACCTTCTCTTCCATTTCCTAAAGGAAAGAGAGAGAGAAGGACAACTTAAACAGATGTCCATGGTAGCAGCGTCATAGCCAAAGAGGGGGTAGGTTGCATCATTTCTGAATTTCACATACATTTCAACTTTTGCTTGTCTATTCTCGAAAATTCATGAACTAATCCAGGATCGCTTATTCATAAAATATAAGTGCACTCTATACTCGTTAAATGACTATATGGTGGGACCCATATAACAAACTCGTTGGGACCAAGGAAATTAGCTCTTTATATCGAAACCTTGTTATATCAGGGGGATGTTTCATAAAGCTTTTCCTAAGTTATGCACGACTTTACGCACGACTGGTGATCAGTTCTTGTGCTAAATGATTGAGAATCTGATTAGTATAGCACCAAAGAACATGTTCCAGTCGTTCGTAAAGTCATTCATAACTTTACGAACAGCTTTATGAAACACCCCCAGGACTAAAATACAACAGAATACAAAGAAGTGGGACCGGAAAAATTACCTTGTTATAACAGTGTTCTTTATAATAAGGTTCAACTGTACTAGGTACTAAGCTCTTATAATGGTGTGTTAAAAAATGATACACTACTGATGTAATTTGCACTTACAGTTTGATGCCTCTTGAGATATGTCTCTATTTCTGTATTAACCCTCTGCTCCTCCTCAACTTTCTGTTTCAAAAGCTGCAACATAAAACGAAAAGAAAAAAAATATTGTGACAGGTACTCTTCCAATCTGCTTCATCAAAAAGACTAGCACCATAATTATATTCTCAACATTTCCAATTAATGAAAATAAGTGTTGGAATGACTATACCACTATACTTATCAGCATCTTCACTTTATTCTCCTCCTCTCCTCATTATCATAACCATCATCTCTTTATACTCCTGATCATCATCATATTATCATTATCACCATCTTCATCATTATTATCATCATCATCATCATCACCACCACCACTACCAATACCACTGTCACTACAACCACCAACACCACCAGCCCTATATCCTTCATGACCACTTCATAAAAGAATCCCTACCTCTATCTCATCCTTCATTTCCTTCTCTGTGAGAAAGCATCTCTTCTGCATCTGTCCCACGGCAACCTCTGCATCTTTCTGCACATACTTGCCCTCCATGCTTGTCTTAGCTTTCATCTCCTGAAGTTGATCTGAAATAATCAGGTAAAACTTTGTGTTAAAACATGTAGGACCATGACATACATCTTCTGGAATGCATTTGCTCTCTCTCTCTCTCTCTGCCTCCTAATATCTTGGTAATTGATATGCCTTAATTAAAACTAATACCCGGTTCTTGTATAGCGCATCACACATTTTAATCAATGTCTCTATTCACTTCCAAAGAGCTTTGGATTATTAACCCTTTCAGGACAGGAATTATATTAGGGCTAAATTGATCACATTTTGTTCTTCAAATTGGTGACAATAATATTTTTCCTTAAATGCTACATGGCTCTAATAAAATGTAATGCCTTTGAAAATAACATACATGGTTAGGAACTTTGTCGAGAAGTTGAAAAAGTTGCTAATTTGGATTTTAAAACTAGATGAATATTCGACCGCGCGCGGTCGGAATTTATGCCTCCGCCATCACCAGATCGGAAATGTATGGCATACATGTACACTCTAAAAAGGATTGGTCCAACAAAATTACAAATCATTTCACTTAAAATGCACAGGAGACAAAAATTTATTTCATTTCATTTTCAAACGAGGCTAAAAACCAGTAATGTCATGTAATTTCATGTAAATTGACCTCTGTGGCCTCTGACCTTTGACCTACTTACACCAAAATCTAATCAGTTCATCTTTCTATGGGGATACATACTGGTACCAAGTTTGAAGTTCTCACCTCAAACAGTTCTTGAGATATCGCGGTAACGGTGCTAAAAACCAAGAATTTCATGTAATTTCATGTAAATTGACCTCTGTGACCTCTGACCTTTGACCTACTTACCCCAAAATCTAATCAGCTCATCTTCGTATGGGGATACGTACTAGTACCAAGTTTGAAGTTCTTACCTCAAACAGTTCTTGAGATATCGCGGTAACGGTGCTAAAAACAAGAATTTCATGTAATTTCATGTAAATTGACCTCTGTGACCTCTGACCTTTGACCTACTTACCCCAAAATCTAATCAGCTCATCTTCGTATGGGGATACATACTAGTACCAAGTATGAAGTTCTTACCTCAAACAGTTCTTGAGATATCGCAGTAACGGTGCTAAAAACCAAGAATTTCATGTAATTTCATGTAAATTGACCTCTGTGACATCTGACCTTTGACCTACTTACCCCAAAATCTAATCAGTTCATCTTCGTATGGGGATACATACTAGTACCAAGTTTGAAGTTCTTACCTCAAACAGTTCTTGAGATATCGCGGTAACGGTGCTAAAAACCAAGAATTTCATGTAATTTCATGTAAATTGACCTCTGTGACCTCTGACCTTTGACCTACTTACCCAAAATCTAATCAGCTCATCTTCGTATGGGGATACATACTAGTACCAAGTATGAAGTTCTTACCTCAAACAGTTCTTGAGATATCGCAGTAACGGTGCTAAAAACCAAGAATTTCATGTAATTTCATGTAAATTGACCTCTGTGACCTCTGACCTTTGACCTACTTACCCCAAAATCTAATCAGTTCATCTTCGTATGGGGATACATACTAGTACCAAGTTTGAGATTCCTACCTCAAATGATTCTTCAGATATTGCGGTAACGAGAAGTGGGACGGACGGACGGACGGACGGATGGACAACCCGAAAACATGCCTCCGGCACCCACCTTCGGTGGGCGGAGGCATAAAAATGATTTTGAACCTCCTGATGTGTTGCCAATTTAAGGATTTTAAAGCTTATTCTTGTTTTTGAAATTCCTGGCATCAAACGCAATATGGTCATGCAACAAAAAAAGGACAGAGTGTGTGCAGAAATTTTTGCTCTTTCTACTTGTGCATCTGGTATATTTTTTAGGGCTGTGAATCAAAAGTTATTGAGCCAAACCACAAAATATGGTCAATTGTCTTGAAAGGGTTAACCGGCTCAGCACCTGTATGCACTCGTAAACTCTTAACCATTAACCATTAACCAAAAGAAGGTGAGGTAAAGATTTTATTCTAGCTGTGCACAAATTATTTTATAGGAGACTGGTACACTTTAAAGAAGCCCAAGAATCAAACATGCCTTTCAGATGAGCTATCATCTGGTTCCTCTGCTGTGTCTCCTCTTCTCTCTCTACTTTCACGGTAGCAATCTGTTTCTGTAGTGACTTGATTTTCTTACGGCCTTCCTCTTCCCTGATGACAAAAATAAATAAATTGAAATACAGTGAAACCTGTCTATAAAGACCGCTCAAGGGAGACAAGAAAAGCGGTCTTTATGAGCAGGTGGTCTTTATGTATAGGTTCCTTTAATACACGTTTCAATGAGAAACACTTTTCAAGGGAAACAAAAATTGTGGTCTTTATAGATAGGTGGTCTTTCAATACAGGTGGTCGCTAAAGCAGGTTTGACTGTATATTGAAATTGACTCCCTCTACAGAATGACACTTCACTTACTGTATATTTCTTAAATGTACATAAAAATGTTCACTCTAAACTGAAGAAAATTAATCAGGGTCCTCTTCCATAAAATATTAAACACACATCCATAAATCAAACAAATCTACCCTTTAACCAATCTCGATTCGCAAGCAAAATTTCCCTTTGATTTTTTTTTTGTTGCCTATTAATCACACATTCTACCAGGAGGCGAGAGGCCCAGGTTTTTTTAATGTTGCAATAAACAAGAGCCCCAGGGGGCACGACGCTCACCTGAGGTGGATCAATTCACATCTGGTGTATGTTCTCTCTAGCACATGAACAACTTTCATTCTTCATCTATAGAGGTATCTCTATACACAATACCAAGTCTGAGCTTCCTACCAAGTTCGGTTAAATTCCAATCATGGGTTTTGGACAAGAAGCTGAAAATGCAAAAAGTTTATGGATGGCGGACAACTTGCCCCAACCCCCCTCCAGTATGTTACCCCCACAGACCCCCTATAGGGCCACCCAGAAAAATTCCTGAACAACTTTCATTTTTCGTCTATAGAGGTATCTCCATACACAATACCAAGTCTGAGCTATTCCTGGTTCTGGAGAAGAAGATGTTTGAAATTTACATAGCTTTTACACTTGAGGGCCCTCCCCCTGGGCCCCCCTGGGGCCACATGTACCATTTTAGCAACTTTGGGTCCCCTACCCCTAAGGATGATTCCTTCCAAGTTTGGTTGAATTCCGATCATGTGTTTTGGAGAACAGGATCAGAATGTACATTTTGCCTGGCAGCGGCCCCCCCCCCCCTCCAGTATGTTACCCCCACAGGGCCCCTATAGGGCCACTCAGAGAAATTTCATGAACAACATTCATTCTTCATCTATAGAGGTATCTCCATACACAATACCAAGTCTGAGCTATGCCTGGTTCTGGAGAAGAAGATGTTTGAAATTTACATAGCTTTTACAATTGGGGGCCCTCCCCCTGGGCCCTCCTGGGGGCCACATGTACCATTTTAGCAACTTTGGGTCCCCTACCCCTAAGGATGGTTCCTACCAAGTTTGGTTGAATTCCGATCATGGGTTTTGGAGAAGAAGATGAAAATGTAAAAAGTTAACGGACAACGCACGACGGACGCCGGACAAATTTCCATCGCAATAGCTCACTCGAGCCTTAGGCTCAGGTGAGCTAAAAAGTCTGTAGTAAGAAATTTGGGGTTGTAAAGTAATCCACACAAATATATCAGACTTGAAATGAAAAATCATTTTCCTGACAATTTACAGTTATAATATGCCCTTTTAGCTGATATTCTGTCCTCATTTTACTAGCAAACTGGTGCAAGAAATAAGCTGTTAAAAAAATATCACAGTCTGGAATTAAAAAAAAAAATTCTTCAAAGTGAAAAATCAAAAAGTGATTAGTCTGACTTACTTGAGGATGGTTTTCTGAAGCTCCGCCTTTTTGTCTTTCTCCATGGTAACGGCTTGGATGAGAGCAGTAAATGTCTTCTCATGATTCATCTCGTCTAGTGCTGCACACAGGACTTCTTGAAGAAATTGCCTGTGAGACAGAAAGATAAATCAATTTATATGTTAACTAGGCCAGGGGTGGATCCAGGATTTTGTAAATGGGGGTGGGTCACAAATCTCAGAAAATATCTGACAAGCAAAACTAAGGGGGGAACATTGTACACTTTTCTTTCAAGGGGGGGGGGGCACGGGCTGGAAGTGCCTCTCCCCCCTAAATCCGCCGCTGACCTAGTCAAGAAAGGAGGAGGAATGATGAGGTACCTAAGGAAGAGCAACAGAAAAGATGATAGAGAGAGAGAGGGCAGACTGAGTCACTCAGATGATTTGGACATGGGACAAGTGATGATCAGACAGAAAAAGCTTCAGGTCAAAGGAAGGAGATAGAGGGGCCAACCAAAGAAAGGATGGATAGACTGCGTAAGTGGAGAAGAAAGAACAGTTGAATGAGAATTGACCCTAAAAATTAATTTCCGCAATGTTTCCGCAATTTCTTTGATAAATCTACTATAGTAAAGTACAACTGGTAGGATTTATCCATCATGATGAACATCTTGTGTTAAGGCTAATATATCTCACCATTGAGATCGTTTCTGATGTTTGCTCCATGATCAATTTCCTACATTAACTGAACTCCAAAATTCAACCCTGGACTAAACGCTTTAACTAAACTTTTCCTTTGCCTAACCTAAAACCCAACAGCGATCGAACCCTAACCCAATATCTTTGACAGAATAAAGCCCACAGCAATACTGTCGCTGGAGCAAATGTCGGATTACCATAGCGTCGTGGTGTGAATCAAGAATAGCTTCATCAACTATCAACAACAACTTTGAACATATTTTTGAAAAATTTGTTCACATTCCCCCTTACCTGTCCTCTTGCATCTTGTACAGATTATCAGATGTCAGAGGACTCTGCTTCAAACTCTTGGCAAACGTCTGATTTGTCATCCGTAACCCGCCAACCACCGACCCAATCTCCTGGTTATTGTCCTGGAGACGGGCCGCATCTCGTTTGGGCCCTGCCCGGAGGTTGGCCCTCTGCTGCATTAGGTTTTCATACTTTGACTCCAGGTTCTTCTGACTGTCCAGGATCTGGGTAATTTCATCTCCAACCATCTGATTATCAATAATTAAGAGTGAATGTGGTTAATTTGAATGGAAAGTGACGAAATTAGCACAATATTTAGTCAAAATTCTAACACCTACATATTTCATTAGATTTGAAACATTAATATTTAGATTATTATTGATCAAAAATCTAATCAAATATAAGTAACACTTTGAATGCTATACCAGGAGTCCAAGACCAATGTCTACATGTATTGTAAATGGATTTTTTTCTTGGTTTACCATATTCATAATCTCATAGCAGTATACATGTAGCATCTCCTTTGTCTTTTAGTGACTTTTTTGCATTATATTTTGATCCAGAATGCAGCACTGAGAATTTTGAGTCTATTTCTAATGCAGTACATTGTACCGTTTAGGAATAAGGGCGTTTTAATTGTAACTAATCATTAAACTCTCTAACTTGGCAATGCAGTGTAAAATACACAATCACTATTTTCGTGTGCAAATTGGCAATTTTCTGTTTAAATTTTTTGATTCACATTAGTTCATGTAATAACTTCCTTTTTGATCAACTATGTAGGAGTGGAAAAAATAAGAATTGGTCCCGATTTGAGGAGGGAAAACTTATTAATGTAGACCATAAGAAAACTCTAAACTGCTACAGGTTAAAAGACAATTCCATAGTTATACAACATACAGTTCTATGATTGACTGGTGTTAATCCGGTATCAACAATTTTTATGACGACTTTGAAAAAAGAAAAAAGACTAACATTATCATTATACTTATCATGACTGTAAAAAAGAAATGATAATGACACTTTGATTACAAAAATTTCTAATGCATTTGAATAGTACACCAGCTTTCTGACACCCCCTCATGAGAGAGAGAGATAAAAAGAGAGAGAAAAAGAGACGGGTCAACAATTGATTGTACACAATTGTTATCAAATGCCTATCAAGTGGTGATAAAAGAAATCTGAACAAAATCTTTGTTGCAGGACACTCACAAGGTTTCTTTCTTCAAACCCTTTACATCTAATTTTTGATTTACCTCATTTGCATCTTGCCTTCCTTCAAAAGTGGATGGCATGATCTTCCCCAGCACCGCCAACTGATCCACAGTGTCAGCCAGCACGGTGCTAAGGTACACCGAGTCCAGAGATGTAAGCTCCGACATCTCACCTCCCTTCTTTCGCTGCTCTGTCTCTTAGAATTTTGTTTCTTTCAGGATTTATGCTATCTGAAGCAAAGTAAAGTAAAATTGCATTTATCATTTGTCAAGCAGGCAAGCAAATGGTTAGTAATTTTCTCTGCATATCTTGAAATAGGTAACCACTCACTAGGAAATCGACTCTGCCCAGCAGCCTTAATTTTGTAGACAGCTAGGCGAGCTTGGATGAGTTTGTGACTTTGTCACTTTTCAAGGAACAACAGTTGATAGTGAGAAGGCTCTTGTCTCTTCAGACTCTTGACTCTCATACAATTACAAGAGGACGTGGGATTGATCCTCCTCCCTGGGTAGCCTGGAAGGCTCCTTGAAGAGTAAAAATTTAAAAAAACTGATGAGCAGCATCAGTTTTTTTCTTTTGTTTTTGTTTTTACTCTTCAAAAAAGCCTTCCAGGCTATCCCTGGGTCAGTGAGCGCTTATCCTTGTTTGGGCAAGATGTTTTACCCACATAAATTAAAGACGTATATAATCATATATGATTTCCCACTCATAGGCCCTTGCCTGGGACTGTGTCCAACTGTTGCAGCAGTAAAAAAAGACAACAAAATTGCTCTAAGCAAGATTTAATTTTCTTAAATTTGCTAGAATACCTGATTCAGGGACTGATCTAGACTGGAAAAAGGCCTGCTGATACACACAATAGCTAATGAAGCCTGTTCACCCGTAAAATCTATTATGGAGTACAAGCTTATCTTCAGATAAGCTTGGACATGTATAAGTGATGATTTCCTGTCTGCACTTGAGAGACATAGGGATTTTCCCCGAAAAGCCTTTGTAAGACACCTCGAGCAGGTTTGTCAGGATAGCACTAACAAAAGGACAGGGGTGGTATTCTGAAAGCTATGTTAGCATGAAAAGTATGTTACCTAACATAATCGGTATTCTGAAAAGTATGTTAAGTCCCGAACTATGTTAACAGAGTTTTTTGGCGGGAAGATGCAGCGCGCATACGCATATCTCAGCCTCATGCTGCACGGACTTAACATAGTACCTAACACTGTAACATAGCTTTGGTATTCTGAAACCTCTTTAACTTCAAGATAAAATTTAACATAAAAGATAACATTGGTCTAGGGGTAACTATGATACATCAGTCTATTTATACATGTACGTGAAATGCATAAGAAATTTTCTTTTCTGTGTTTTTCCGATTTGGTTTCTGTGATAACTGTCATAATCATTCTGCAAATCTACAACGTGAAACACACATAGTAAACATAAAAAAGAAAGGAATAAAGTAGCGTTTTTGACACTTTCGCAAGAAAGTTAGTGCGTATGAAATGATAACTCAATAAATGCGCGCCAGCCCATATTTGACATACTTGTAGGCGTGATCAAACGAGATGCATGATTGGCTGAGAGTACACTTTAACAATGATTATAATTGGAGAATCAATGATAAATGGGTGTGTCGGGGGGGGGGGGGGGGGGGGGGGGGGGGGGTAACCTAAAAAAAGATAACATACCCTTAACCACACCACGATTAGTGGTCATATTGACCACTACGCGATATGAATGCAAAAATACTTGGTATTTTCTGTTGCATATGTACTAAAGGTATGGGGGAAAAGTAAGATGAATATTTTAAATACTTCCTTTCAAATTCAGCTCTTCAAAATCTCACTCCTACCTCAAACCACTGATGTCTTAGACTAAAATCGGCCATTAAATTTTGTCCACAAAGGACCTCGGGATTGCAAGTTCACATCGATCTCTACTATCGCGCACACATAAAATCAGGACTTTTCTGTGTACGCGATAGGGACCAAATTCTTAACGACAAAATTCTTTTGGGGAGATGTCAGCGCTCGCGACGACCAGGAATGTACACAATGACTCTGATACCTCGTTTCCCCAGAATCGAGAGTAAATTACAGATTTCATTTTTAGAATTATCTTTTCCAACATCGTTGAGTTGAAATTATTGTATTTCATGGATATGTTGGGGTCGGTTTTTATAAATAAAATGCCGATTTTGAGTGAATGTTGGTGAATTTTGTGCAGTGGTGTTTGAAAATGTTGAGGTGTACACACAAAGTATAGTCATGTAGCTATGAGTGCCCTTAACCCACCCATAGCTACATTCCTATACTTCGTGTGTATAATGTAGGCAGTCATACATCTCAACTTTTTAAAACACCACTGCACAAAAGTCACAAACATTCACTCAAAATCGGCATTTAATTTAAAAAAACCGACAACAAAATATCCAAGAAATACAATAAATTCAACTCACCGATGTTGGAAAAGATATTTCCAAAAATCAAATCCGTAATTTACTGTTGATTCTCGCGAAACGAGCTGTCGGAGTCAATGTGTACATTTCCTGGTCGCCGCGGGCGCTGACATCTCCCCAAAAGAGTTTTGTCCTTAAAAATTCGGTCCCTGTGGCATACACGGAAAAGTCCCGATTTTCTGTGTGCGCGATCGAAAGAGCGATGTGCGCTTGCGATCCCGAGTTTTTTGTGGACAAAAATTTTATTGGCCGATTTTAGTCTTAAGACATCGGCAGTATGTAAACAACGCGCGATCGCGAAACAAATCGGCAGGGATTTCTCCGGTTTTGGACAAGATTTTGACTTTGGATTTTGCTGAAAATATCAAAAGTTCTTCCTAACGGCCATTTGAGGCACACCACGAATAGTGGTCATATTGACCACTACGAATACAAAATGCAAAAATAGTTGGTATTTTCTGTCGCGTGTAGTAAAGGTATGGGGGGAAAATAAGATAAATATTTTAAATACTTGCTTTCAAATTCAGCCCTTAAAAATCTCACTCCTACCTCAAATGGCCGTTAGGAAGAACTTTTGATATTTTCAGCAAAATCCAAGGTCAAAATCTTGTCCAAAACCGGAGAAATCCCCGCCGATTTGTTTCGCGATCGCGTGTTGTTTACATACTGCCGATGTCTTAGACTAAAATCGGCCAATAAAATTTTTGTCCACGAAAAAACTCGGGATCACAAGCGCACATCGCTCTTTCGATCGCGCACACAGAAAATCAGGACTTTTCCGTGTATGCCTGCGGCGACCAGGAAATGTACACAATGACTCCGATAGCTCGTTTCGCGAGAATCAACAGTAAATTACGGATTTGATTTTTGGAAATATCTTTTCCAACATCGGTGAGTTGAATTTATTGTATTTCTTGGATATTTTGTGGTCGGTTTTTGTAAATTAAATGCCGATTTTGAGTGAATGTTTGTGACTTTTGTGCAGTGGTGTTTTAAAAAGTTGAGGTGTATGACTGCCTACATTATACACACGAAGTAGGTATAGGAATGTAGCTATGAGTGATTTGAGGTAGGATTGAGATTTTTAAGGCCTGAATTTGAAAGCAAGTATTTAAAATATTTATCTCATTTTTCCCCCCCATACCTTTACTACACGCGACAGAAAATACCAACTATTTTTGCATATTGTATTCGTAGTGGTCAATATGACCACTATTCGTGGTGTGCCCTTAACCACTCATAGGTACACACCATTGCCGACTGTGTAGGAATGCAGCCAACACACATCCTATACCTAAACTGCATCACTGTGCATTTTTGGCTATATTTAAGTGAAACTCATATATTGCAGTTTACTTAAATCTAAATACTTATGTTGAATAATAGATGATTAAAACTTACCAGTTTGTTTTGTGACTTTTGAAGAGGGTTTCCTGAAATTTTGGGTACTTTTTGTCGATAACTCCTATCGAGACTGTCCCGTCAGCATCCATTTTGTATTTTTCACGATTATGATGAAGGGAGCCCTCAGCGCTCGTAGTGGTACCGGCGCGATCGGTTCGTCGATCTCCTACGAAGACCTGGAAGGGCCAAACTGACGACGTAAAAAAATAAAAAATATTACGTACGTACGTAGTAATTATTACGTACGTACGTAATATTTTTTATTTTTTTACGTCGTCAGTTTGGCCCTTCCAGGTCTTCGTAGAATAGCTTGTGTGCGTAACATTCTGCGTACGTATCTATGGTGCGTAACCATGTAGAGCGGCCTCACTAGTGCGCAACATATTGAGAGCAGTCGTCATCCGTATGGAGGTGTGGGTAACAAGTACGAAAAACAAGGCTGTAAATGTAAGTTTTTATAACTTTCTACATTTTGTATCTTAACGAACTTATAACGTAAAATCTAAAGAGTGATACTTAAGTATCAGTTTGCCCACAAAAACCTCCATTTCAAACAAAATTACATCTGTATCCCCAATACCCAGTATACACACATGTATATGATCCTAATGGTCAATATGACCATTGCTCGCTGATGTGCCCTTAACCAGTTAACATAGTTTTCAGAATACCGATTTAGAGGTACATGTATCTTAAGGGTTATAGCGAAAAATCAGTCTATTTCATTCTGGGATATGCTCCGCTGAGACGTACGTCTGGCTTTGCGGAATCCCTCTCCTACATAGTGATAGTCATAGACCGAAGTCTGCCCCAGCCACTCCTGAGTGTTGGGGTTCATTGCTATGTGCTTTCCTATGGTGCTACAATATTGGGCTCATCAAGCATGTCAAGTGTTAGACAGAAATAACCGTCTGTTATGGGGAAATCTTTAATATTTCTGACATTTCTCAACCTTCCCCATAGACAGACGGTACGACCGTGTATCACCAACAAGGTGGACGATCAGCCGACCTGAGCCTTAGGTCGCGTTGCCGTTACGTATACATACTGCACGAGTACGCCACTGAATATATGCTACACACACAAACACACAGAGAACCACTTCCGGTTCCGGATATGATCGTCCACACACTACGCGATATGTGATCATTCAGTCTCTATGTACGGAGGTCTAGTGGAGCCAGACGAAGTCTCAGCGGAACAACCGACGATACAGAGTCAGAGAGACTGAAGCTTTTGGTCTAGACTCTAGTCAAGTGTAAACTGTAATGTAACACTAACAGTATGGTAAATTGGCAATAACAATAGTCAATATCTGACTGGTTGCCACTAAAATTAAACCACCCAACAGCAGCAGCAACAACAACACATCTGTAATTTTTGTAAACCAATTACACACACAGTGCAGTCAACAGCATGCAGCATCGAGCAAGACGGGTACGAACAAGAGCCGAGCCTACGAGCTGCCGGGCCTGTTGGGTCGGCAGGGAGGGCTAGGCTCGGTTCGGTCCGTGCCGCGGTATCGGGTTCTTTACTACTATTACTCCATATATCACAAAAGTAATATCAAGCCTTTAAAAAACTGAATCTGCGACAATAATTGAACTACCATAGTCACAACTTACAATTTATTTTCCACAAAAACACCATACAATGTGACTCTTTGTGAGGAGGTTTTCAAGGCAAGGATGCGATTTCCGAAGCTTGTTTACGTTGTTTCTAAGCTCTGTGATGTTCTTGGATCGATCACTAAGATTCAAATGTAAGTGATATTTTTACAATTTAAAATATTATATTAAAAACGTTCGATCACCCATATATTTTTAAAACTTAGTTTTATATTATTTTGCTAAAATTTCAATAATTGTATTGGTTGAATGATACATGATAATAATGTGAAATATCCTATATCTTTCTTATTAAAATCCTTTTCCCCTTATTTCTCGCCAGAAGTGGTAATGCTCATTTTATTATTAAAAATTTCCTATCTTACATCTAAATGACAGAATATGAGACGTACATAGGATGAATGATTCTAAAAAGCTTTGTTATTATTCTTCAATATGAAATGTCCCTTAGACTGTGATTGCTCATAAATAAGTAGATTTTGTCCGATTATGAGGAGTGGTATCCCCTATCTCCCCATGTCATAAACTACAATCATACAGCGTCTATTGTCAATACATGCTATAGGGCCTACACAGAAAGTCTACGCGTTACGTTTGGTCCTTTCTAAATTCTTCATTAATTGACTCCACATCGACAGGGAGCATTGAAGGTATTGGAGTGAAATCCAACATGCCCCATTAAGCTACTTTAGATGGCTTATTGACGTGTTTTTTGCAGTTGAGTCGAAGAAAAAGTGTCCAGGTTGAGAACTATTTTGTCTCCACTCGCCCTCGCCTCGGCCTCGCCACCCTCATCATCGCCACTCTCATCATCATGCCCCTCCTTCCCCCATGGCCATGCAGCTGCAGTGCAGTGTTTGTACTTTTTTGTGGTGATGGGTGGGATTTGTAAAGAAATTTCATCAAAATTAGAGCAGGAATAATGCCATTTTCACAAGAAACAGCAGCTGTGTCATTTCAACGTTTCAAGTTAGGCAGTGTATACAGCCACTCATAGGTAGGCACGCTCACATATTTTTTAATGCTCATGAAAATCTAGTGAAACTTACCTTAAATTGAAGAGATTTTGTCACAGAACATGAAAATGTATTGATCTAGATGTAAAATTTAATATAACTATAGTTATGATTTTTTATATGCGACAACCTCGCCAATGGGCAGTCGGGGCAAATTCGTCGGCATTTTTGATGTCCGAGAGATCAGCTGATCAGTGCGCATGCGCGTGTTGCATTCGGTTCAAATTCATCAATATACGGGACTACACGTTGCAATGTAGAAAATGCCCTCGCAGGCGCTCCGAATCTGCCCGCGCGAACTCCGCTGTATATGCGTGCAATGTTGGAAAATTCACCGCGAAACTGGCTGACAAGGGTTTTTTTCGAGCCGTCTTGGCAGTTAGTGGCAAAAAGAACCGTCACGAATTTGGTATCAAATTAATCCTTACAATTTATATTTTATAGTAGAATATGTACTTTTGATGTAATGTGTCTGATACTTAAATTATATTCACGAAATCGGACAAATTGAAGCAAAAGTGGTACTTATAGACATATTCAGACGCAATTTGCGTATGGATTATGATGTCGTCGTCGGCGAAAAATACTTGCATTGTAAAGCTGCAGTCGCAAGGAAAATGACGTCATATTTCTTTTAACCATTGATCTATATACTACCCCTAGAATGGGAACTTTGAAGGGGGTGTGCATGATAGCGAATGGACAGGTGACCGATCTAGCGTGTCGCAAGTTTTGTACAGCAGAAATGAACACGGAGAATGCGCCCTCTCGTGTTGGATGAGCGTGCCTATCATAGGTCAATCACTCATAGCTACATTCCTATACTTCGTGTGTATAATGTAGGCAGTCATACACCTCATCTTTTTAAAACACCACTGCACAAAAGTCACAAATATTCACTCAAAATCGGCATTTAATTTTCAAAAACCGACCCCAAAATATCCAAGAAATAGAATAAATTCAACTCACCAACGTTGGAAAAGATATTTACAAAAATGAAATCCGTAATTTACTGTTGATTCTCGCGAAACGAGCTATCGGAGTCATTGTGTACATTTCCTGGTCGCCGCGGGTGCTGACATCTCCCCAAAAGAGTTTTGTCCTTAAAAATTCGGTCCCTATGTGGCATACACGGAAAGTCCCGATTTTCTGTGTGCGCGATCGTAAAGATCAATGTGCGCTTGCGATCCCGAGTTTTTTTGTGGACAAAAATTTTATTGGCCGATTTTAGTCCAAGACATCGGCAGTATGTAAACAACACGCGATCGCGAAACAAATCGGCGGGGATTTCTCCGGTTTTGGACAAGATTTTGACTTTGGATTTTGCTGAAAATATCAAAAGTTCTTTCTAACAGCCATTTGAGGTAGGAGTGAGATTTTTAAGGGCTGAATTTGAAAGCAAGTATTTAAAATATTTATCTTATTTTCCCCCCATACCTTTACTACACGCGACAGAAAATATCAACTATTTTTTGCATTTTGTATTCGTAGTGGTCAATATGACCACTATTCGTGGTGTGTATACAGCCACACACGTGTAGCCAGGATTAGCTTTGCGAGTGTAAAAAAAAAAATTGGCTATAGGGGTGCACGCCCGGTATTCGGTCACTAAAAAAGAAATCGCCGCTGATATGAACACCCATCTTTAAATTGACAATCTACCATCAAAAGAACCGCAAAATTGTCCTTTAGGCCTAATTAATTATCAAAATAATTTAAAACATGGAAACTTAGGCCTAGGCCTAACTGTTAGGTAGGCACGCTCATCCAACACGAGAGGGCGCATTCTCCGTGTTCATTTCTGCTGTACAAAAGTTGCGACACGCTAGATCGGTCACCTGTCCATTCGCTATCATGCACACCCCTTCAAAGTTCCCATTCTAGGGGCTTTTATTAGGGACACCAATACGAAAATCTAACTTTTAAATTAAGCTAAATTAAGAGTTAAAACCTATCCCTGATGAAAGGCAATGTCAACACAAAACAAACTCACCAATTTGCTGTCTCAGAAATGGTCTTCAAAGAGATATTTTGCTGTAAAGTTGGTAACTCCGGCTACGCCAAATTGAGCCTTTCGCCTTGACAAAAACTGCAACGTCATGCTGATATCGTTACGTTGGCAATTAGAAAGGCCGAAATGGGCAAAAAGTTACCTAATTACAATAACAATAGCGAACCTGCGCGATATGAAATTCAAATTCCCCGCCCCAGCGAGCTCAATTTCGGTAGCTAGTCTTGGAAAAATGCGTAAACAGTATTTTAAAATTCTGTATTGTGAGACCGAGCACAAAATGGAAGATTTCGAGCTCAAACGATTAAAAAGAAAAAAATTAGACGATCCATTCCAATAATCAGGCCCTAGACCTAAATTTTTTAGTAAATATCTGAAATCTTACTGGCCTTATCTGTGGTTTCTCACCATTTTCTTGTCTTGTCGTCATTCGCTCACGCTCAGTCTGACACTGGGCCGTCGTGCATATCTAAGTTAGCTGCCTAGCACATGCACAGTACAGAGTTCAATAGGCACTGAACTTAGCGTTTCGCATTCGCTCGATAGAGTCAGCTTGTCTTGCCGATTTTATGTAGGTCGGTAAATTATGATTGTAAGCATTCTTAAAAATATTTTATGACAAAAGAGAAGTATAAAATAAATAATATTCACAAGTATAGATATATATTATCGCTTAAATTGTTTTATTATTAACTTATTTTTAAATTAAAAAAAATAATATTACTAGGTAAAAGAATGCAGTCAGCAAAACCGGCAACGCCGAAAACGAAAAGCATGTACCCGTAACAAGGATAAGACATTTTGGCAATGGTAGGCACGCTCACATATTTTTTAATGCTCATGAAAATCTAGTGAAACTTACCTTAAATTGAAGAGATTTTGTCACAGAACATGAAAATGTATTGATCTAGACGTAAAATTTAATATAACTATAATTATGATTTTTTATATATGCGACAACCTCGCCAATGGGCAGTCAGGGCAAATTCGTCAGCATTTTTTGATGTCCGAGAGATCAGCTGATCAGTGCGCATGCGCGTGTTGCATTCGGTTCAAATTCGTCAATATACGGGACTACATGTTGGAAAATTCACCGCGAAACTGGCTGACAAGGGTTTTTTCGAGCCGTCTTGGCAGTTAGTGGCAGAAAGAACCGTCACGAATTTGGTATCAAATCAATCCTTACAATTTCAATTTTATAGTAGAATATGTACTTTTGATGTAATATGTCTGATACTTAAATTATATTCACGAATCGGACAAATTGATGCAAAAGTGGTACTTATAGACATATTCAAACGCAATTTGCGTATGGATTATGATGTCGTCGTCGGCGAAAAATGCTTGTATTGTAAAGCTGAAGTCGCAAGGAAAATGATGTCATATTTCTTTTAACCATTGATTTATATAAAAGCCCCTAGAATGGGAACTTTGAAGGGGGTGTGCATGATAGCGAATGGACAGGTGACCGATCTAGCGTGTCGCAACTTTTGTACAGCAGAAATGAACACGGAGAATGCGCCCTCTCGTGTTGGATGAGCGTGCCTAGCAATGGGTCTTTCTACCCCGTTTTGGACCTAGAGGTCTATTTCATGATTGATTGTCTTGTTGCCGTTTTGGACCCTTTTTCATGATTCATTGTTTAATGTTTAAAAATATAAGATGAAAGTCAAAAGTTTAATATTCATCAAAAAAAAAGACGACTTGCAACTAAAAAGCTGATGTTTGTTTTCACAAAGTTTGTACAAAATTGATCACATCATAATGAAAACAATAAAATCAGAAACAATTAACACCAGTTTTCAAGAGTCTGTTTAAACTCAAGACTACCAGCATCTTTACTCTAAGATTATACAGATTATAAGATTATACGATGTAAACCGAGCGGGAAACCGAGTCATGAAACAGAGAGTTCTTTGTTCTCCCAAATTACATGTTTTGGTCATTCTGGAATGCATGATTGTTGAAATGATGCTTGCTGAAAGGTCTGAGTTTATACATACTGTAGCATATATATTTTTGGACGTGGTGGAACAGCTACAAAGGCCCATTTCGGTAAGAATATATAATATCTATCTCTAGCTCTATATAGTTTGGTAGAATATGATAATACTTAATAGGTGTAGACAAAGATAGAGTTGTGCCATCGTCATGATCGTCATGATCGTGCATGCTGCAATGATAGTGCAGGATAGTTGAGTTCTTTGTCCTTCATGAAAGAATTACATTACTATAATTTTTTAGTGTTTTAATTCGGCAAGTATTGTTGCAATGATCATTGATGTAAAGAATCATTTGTTGATGGAGTTTCATGTTTGATATATTGAGTAAATTTATGTTTTAGGAAAGAGACAATTTCTCATTGTTATTAACTGATATATTTATTCAAGCTTATCATATGATTGAAATAATTTAGTAGTCTGTTGCGTCTTTTTAATATTTTATATAGACCGAATTTCTTAAACATACTTGAAACAGTTACTATTTATTGAATTGAAAAGTACATAATTAATGTGGTTTATTTTTCTCAGATATGATTAATATTTTCTTATATTATATCGTTATATATATATTTCACATTTTTAGTTATAGGCTTTTACATGCTAACAGGATGAAACATTTATTAGTTGGACAAAAAAAAAAAAAAAGATTTCAAAAGGCTGCCACAAAATGTTTTTCTTTTAATTTATGTGTATATTCAATAAAAATATAATCACAATATTTACAAACGTTTAAAAAGATTGGCATGAACAGAACAAGATCAAACATAAATCAAAGAAAAAATATATATAAAGAAAGGAAAAACATATAAAGAAAGGAAGAGCATGACCTGCACAAAGTTATAGTTATTATACAGGTATAATCATGTGAAAGTCCCTTGCATTCTGCAGCTCATTTTCAAAGTGTAAACTGATGCAAAGGAATGTTGCATCCTTGAGTTCGAAACAATGAAAGCTCTATGGACCTTATCTGTCCTAAATTTGTTGACCTCTGCGTGTTTGTAGAGCGAATGCAAAACACATGTCTCTCTTTTCCTCTCTCTCCCAAAATACCCTACGCTCATCCAGATTATATCCGTACGTGCTGCACAATAATTTTCTTCAGAGATCGACGGCGAAGAATGGACAGGCAGCGCATGCATTATGCATCTCTCTCTCTCTCTCTCTGGCCTACGCTTCCATCCACGTGCGCAGTCTGACTGTTGTGAATACAGTATACAGCCAGCCACACACAATCTTCCACTATACAACGGGTTCAAGAATCGGCTATCAAAGGTCAGGACTGGGTAAGAGTAGACTTATTATTCAGTCATATTTACTAAATTATCCTTTTGAACACTTCTAATACTCATAGGGTTAGTATTGCACTCTATGGACGATCTTGATGCCTGTGTGCACTGATATGAGAAATAGGGTCTTCGTGTGAGACTAGGCTACATGATTTCCCTCGCGTGTCACGTAAGAAGCTCATCAATATTCATGTTTCCACGCCGATATAAACTAGATATTTCGCAATAACGTTGCAATAATTATCTTTATTCATGAGTTAGAGACCTGGTCGGCGCGAAAATATGACGTCATATTTCACAGTTTTCCCTCTATTTTTGAGATGGCTATAGCTATGGAGCTCAAACCAAAGTACGTTTGACTTAAAAATCATCTTCTATCTATACCTTTATGTCAATAAAGTAAAAGTGTAAAATAAGGAGCAAATCCTCTATTTTCTTTATATTTTCAAGTCTATAGGGGTACCATACATTGACATCTCGTGAATTATTCCCTATCAAAAGTTCTTTGACTGAAGCTATCACCCTTATTTTTTGTGCCTACTTGTTGCCAGTTAGAAGATTTTTAGTGATCAAACTTGCAGGCGCCCTCATTTCGTTACGCATTGCGATGTGTGTACGTTTTTCGTGAGCTGCTATGGAAATTATTGGATTCAAAACCGCCAAATTCTGCAACATCGTAACTCAAACGAGTAAGTTCTGTTAAAGATCGTAATTACAGGGATGTTTTTGTGTGTGTCATTGTCTTTGTTTCAGTGATGAAATCAAAGACGGGTTTTAAAAAATAATTTTGTAGTCATCAATTATCACTGATTATTTTCCAAGGCCTAGGGCGACGACGAGCGCGTATCAGAAGCAAAGCGTAGCCAACGCACCCTCGACGTGTTGGTGTCCCTACTTTTATATAAATCAATGGTTAAAAGAAATATGACATCATTTTCCTTGCGACTTCAGCTTTACAATGCAAGTATTTTTCGCCGACGACGACATCATAATCCATACGCAAATTGCGTTTGAATATGTCTATAAGTACCACTTTTGCTTCAATTTGTCCGATTCGTGAATATAATTTAAGTATCAGACATATTACATCAAAAGTACATATTCTACTATAAAATTGAAATTGTAAGGATTGATTTGATACCAAATTCGTGACGGTTCTTTCTGCCACTAACTGCCAAGACGGCTCGAAAAAACCCTTGTCAGCCAGTTTCGCGGTGAATTTTCCAACATGTAGTCCCGTATATTGACGAATTTGAACCGAATGCAACACGCGCATGCGCACTGATCAGCTGATCTCTCGGACATCAAAAAATGCCGACGAATTTGCCCTGACTGCCCATTGGCGAGGTTGTCGCATATAAAAAATCATAACTATAGTTATATTAAATTTTACGTCTAGATCAATACATTTTCATGTTCTGTGACAAAATCTCTTCAATTTAAGGTAAGTTTCACTAGATTTTCATGAGCATTAAAAAATATGTGAGCGTGCCTAGCCTAGGATGCGCGCCCCGGTATTCGGTCATATTCCAGAATTCGGTCACGCAGCTCTTTGAACAGCTGTGAAGAACTCATGAATAATTTTTGAGGCTCGAAACCTGTACATAACAGACACATGAACAAGGTACCTCTAATGTTGAAAGCAATTCAGGTCGGACGCCCTGGAAAAGATCTCCAAATACCCTCGAAACTGGTCAGTGTTACCCAAGTTTCCGCACTTCCTGGTTCCGTTAGCGCGTGAGTTAACACGCATAGCCATATGTAGACGCCTTTGGTGAAATAACTATGTGTGCAGGTGCAATGAATTTAGTATGTGTGTGAAGAGGAGCTTCCGGGTCTTCCATCTATCGCAGCGAATTTGCAAATGGCGATCTCAGCGATGAGCAAGAGAATATATACCTCACCCCTGCCAGTGAGATGGCGCTCTTCCAGTATTCGGTCAGGCAACATTGAGTGCCTTGCGCCAACGCGCTTTGTGTGCAACTTGTCGCTTTGCGCTTCGCCGACGCGCTTTGCGCTTTGCCGACGCGCTTTGCGCTTTGCTGACGCGCTTTGCTCTTTTTAGAAATACATTTTGTGCATTATTTCTGACCCTAGAGCTTCGATTTGTGGATTTTAATGGATAAAAATTCTCATACATTTAAGTATGAATATATAGAAGCCACAGAAAATGCCTAAAAACGCAGAAATGTGACAAAAATGGTTATATAACTCTCCCGAGATGCAGCGCACTATCGCGTGACCGAATTGTGGGCGGCGCCGACCGAATACTGGGCGGAAAACTTCTCCTCCTTCTGTCGGCGATATTTTTGGGGGTAAGTTTCCATGTTTTAAATTATTTTGATAATTATTTAAAGGACAATTTTGCGGTTCTTTTGATGGTAGATTGTCAATTTAAAGAGATGGGTATTCATATCAGCGGCGATTTCTTTTTAAGTGACCGAATACCGGCGCGCGCACCCTACCCCAAAAAATATCGCCGACAGAAGAAGGAGAAGTTTTCCGCCCACAATTCGGTCACGCGATAGTGCGCTGCATCTCGGGAGAATTATATAACCATTTTTGTCATATTTCTGCGTTTTTAGGCATTTTCTGTGGCTTCTATATATTCATACTTAAATGTATGAGATTTTTTATCCATTAAAATCCACAAATCGAAGATCTAGGGTCAGAAATAATGAACAAAATGTATTTCTAAAAAGAGCAAAGCGCGTCGGCAAAGCGCAAAGCGCGTCGGCGAAGCGCGAAGGGACAAGTTGCACACAGAGCGCGTTGGCGCAAGGCACTCAATGTTACCGGACCGAATACTGGAAGAGCGCCATCTCACTGGCAGGGGTGAGGTATATATTCTCTTGCTCGTCGCTGAGATCGCCATTTGCAAATTCGCTGCGATAGAGGGAAGACCCGGGAGCTCCTCTTCACACAAATACTAAATTCATTGCACCTGCACACATAGTTATTTCACCATAGGCGTCTACATATGGCTATGCGTGTTAACTCACGCGCTAACGGAACCCGGAAGTGCGGAAACTTGGGTAACACTGACCAGTTTCGAGGGTATTTGGAGATCTTTTCCAGGGCGTCCGACCTGAATTGCTTTCAACATTAGAGGTACCTTGTTCTTGTGTCTGTTATGTGCAGGTTTCGAGCCTCAAAAATTATTCATGAGTTCTTCACAGCTGTTCAAAGAGCTGCGTGACCGATTTCTGGAATATGACCGAATACCGGGCCGCGCATCCTAGGCCTAGGCCTAAGTTTCCATGATTTAAATTATTTTGATAATTAAAGGACAATTTTGCGGTTCTTTTGATGGTAGATTGTCAATTTAAATACCGGGGCGCGCACCCTACGCCTTTTACATCACAAAGCCAGGCGTTTTTCCCCAGCAATCTAAATGTGCACAGTTTAGCAGGACATGAAAATGCTCTGAAAAACACTTTTGTGATAACTCCTGCGACCGGCAGGCCCTTCCCCACAGCGTTTCCTCCTAGGGAAACGTTTTGTATTAGTATGTCTTTTTGATCGTTCATATTTTTACAACAAAATCCAAAAAAAGATCATAAGAAATTTCCGAGAACTCACCAGTGTTTGTGTATCCATGCCTCCTCTTGTCATGCAGATATAAAGTGGCGGCTGCGTGCGACGGTGCACGATACAACCATAGTTGAAACTGTACGTCGCCGACCTAGTGTAAAAGGCTATTAATATTATAGCTAATATGCCCAGTAATCCTCAAATTGGTAAGAATCCTACCTAGGATATAAAAAAAACCAGCAGAACGGAGGTATAGATGGAGCGGAGGTATAAAGGGGCTTAATAAACTAAGTAATATATCTAGTGCAGCAAGATCATTCGCTGTCAATTGCTCGTGGTCTAGTGGTAAAGGCGTCTGGTCAGACTGTCTGGAGTATTCTCTTTCTACACTGCACTCGCGTTTAAGGTCCCGGGTTCGAATCCCGCTCTTTCTTGCTGATGAATCGATAACGATAGCGTATTCCGTTATAACTGAATTTCAACAATGAAAACCAAGAAACTTGACTAATTATTCACTTGTTCAGGCGGATTTAATGGCGGCTGGGCATAATAGCGACTTTGGCCGTGTAAAATGGCGTATAGCCCTTTTTTTTTTTTTACGCTCTGGAAGCTATCCTGGCTAGTCATGATGGTGTCCATGTCTGCGCACTCATTCATTTTACACACAGTTTGGGAGTTTTGACATGAAAGACATTTTGAGTTTTGTGAATAACATGTCTGATTGTGAAATGAGACCTTTTTCCAATGTTTTGACTCGTTTTTCGCAAGAAAGCTATAAAGATGGAGAGTTTGTGGTCGTTCAGGTTGCATGTTTTGTTTCATCAGAATCATACAGTTACACGTGTGCGCAGACATTGGCCCTCTGGCCATACATACTTGACAGGCATGGATGCAGCATGGAGTGTTAATTGTCATTTTCCCTCATGCTTGGTTTTGCCTTTTGGTGTGCTGGCCAGGAGTATGGCATCCAAAGTCTAATGGGGTGTTGCAAGAAAGTTGCGATTGATTGCAAGTTGCAACTGATCAGTACTGACCAATCAAAATCATTGTTGCAAGCACATCTTTTTGAATGAGCAGACCGTGAACCATTCAGAATGGTTGTTCTAATTTGCTTTATAATTTGCAATTGATTGCAACTTTCTTGCAACTTTCTTGCAACACCCCATAAGATATGAGGTAGTCAAGACTACAACTACATCTTTCCTGTAGAGTCTAGTATGGAATCATCCTCTCAACTTTCTGACTTTGCACAGCACTTGGCAAATTGACTCTACTCCTTGGCCATAATTTGTATGGGGAATTCTTTAATATATATTTTTTTTAAAATCAACCTTCCCCCATTCTTGGATAGCCTGGAAGATTTCCCGGACTCTGGAGTGTAAAAAAAAATGCAATCACATACACTCCAGTGAAGCCTGGTGTTTTTATCTGCCTTTGCAATTTAGCTTGGCTATTACGTTTTGAAAATGCCCCTGGAAAACCACTTTCCCACTGGCCGACGGTACTGACAAGATCTTTACCTTAGTGTTTCCTCCCAAGGCGACTTGAAATACCTTTTTTAGAAATCGTTCCATAAAATGTTGTTTAGACAAAAAAAGGGGGGGGGGGTTCAGCTCTACCTTTTTTTGTCTAAACAAGGATATTTAATGGAACGATTTCTAAAAAGATATTTCAAAAGTCTTTATAGGAAACGCGATGGTGAAGAACCTGTCAGTAGCGTGGGCCAGTGAGAAAGTGATTTTCCAGGGGCTTATGAAGAACATTTGAACCCTACTCTGAAGGAGAGTTGGATTAAAACGCTGGGCTTCAGAAGAGTAGTGTTGGCTTTTATTCTATTTTACTCTTCTCGATGCTATTCTGGGATGCTAACTTGATCTACAGCAACCATTTCTGAATAGTGAGGGATGATAAAGTATGAAAATCACTGATTGCTGTTGGGTTTTGAAAAAAAAAATTGCTTTGATGGGGCAGCTAAAGCTAGATTCTGTAAAAGTAAGATATTCCACATTGAATAAAGTGGACATACATGTTGATCAGAATATGAAGACTGCCATTGTGGACGTTAAGTATACTGTATTTACAGTGGGACCACCAAAATTATCTTGGTGTAATGAGAGGTTATAACAGTGTTCTTTGTAATTCAGTTCTACTGTATAATGAATGCTACTCACTGTTATTTATGGCAATTTTGGATGTTGTTGCGATAACAAAATTCATGTTCCTCTTTCAGAGTTGGTGGTTGGAGCTAGCAAGATGGTAGCATCCAAAAGGTGAGAATCTCTCTTTAAACTTCATTGTTAAATGCACTAGTGATCAAAGTTTGATTGTTTAGTATAGTAAAATGCCTACTAGAGAACGTTCTTAAGAAATTTAAAGCAGATATTTGGCATGCTGATCTTAGATTTGAACAAATTTTACATGGAGATGGCAGGTAACCTGTCGCCAAGTATTAAAGATCATTGTAATGTGTTCATGAACTTAGCGTTCACTGGATGTAATCCGCTCTATCCATAACACACAACATATGTTGAAGGGCAGTTTTCACAAGTTACACAGATAGCTTGCAGCCCGAGTAAACAGTAGCTAGTTGAAGTTTCATTTTGAATATGAGTGTGCTAATTTTGAACTTCATGTAATCTGGTCTATTCATACCACAGGCTATACAGCAGGGCAGTTTTCACGGGTTACAGGAGAGGTCTCCGCAACCAGCATGAGAACCAGGCCCTCCTCAAGCTAGAGGGAGTGGAAACCAGGAGGGAAGCCACCTGGTACCTCGGCAAGAAATGTGCCTACGTCTACAAATGCAAAAAGTAAGTCAGATGCCAGGATGTGGCCAAAGTGCAGGCTAAGAGGGAAATGCTTGGATATTTATAGTTCATTATGTGGAGATAGTAAGTATGGAGACTACTTTGTAAGGAAGTTTCCATGTTGACAGAAATGACTCTTTATGTGCAGCTGCTGAGTTTCACTAGATGTGAAGATGTCACATAGAGATTTTGCTGTATTTTTCTAAATAGATGATCTATTCACAGATTCCTGGTTTCATCCAAAATTCAAGTCTTTCATTACCAAGATTTAGAGTAGATCAATATTTTCAAACAAATTTTAGAGGGTGAAAAATCGCTCTGTGTAGGTGATCTGAGACTGACATTTTCTCAAATTACCTTTGCTCCTGGCTTTATTTCATCAGAATTTCAGGGTCAGAGTTAGGGTTTTGATCAGGTTTTAGGTTGGGTCTACGGTTAATGTTTGGGTTAGATGCAGTGTTTGGTTTAGGGTTGAAGTAGAGAATTTGTTTAGTCTTTAAAATTATAGCTGAAGCATGTGTTTTTGAACTTCTATTTTACCTAAAGTTTGATAGAATTTTAACTTGTGTCATTTTGACCCACTTGCAGCAAGACGAAGTGTCCAGGCAAGGACAAGCCAACCAACACCCGTGTGATCTGGGGCAAGATCATCAAGACGCACGGTAAGAGTGGTGGATGCAGGGCCAAGTTCAAGAGCAACCTTCCAGGCCAGGCTATCGGCAAGAGGATTAGGGTGGTAAGTAGAAGTTAGATGTAGAAGGGCATTGGCAGGCTTCTCGCTTTGTTTTCTGCCAAAAATTGTTTCCACATGGTTCAAACTGAAAGAAATATGGCTTTGTGGAATCCCACAGGGGTGATTCGAGAGGACTAAAGCAATTCTTCTGGTTGAAAGATATGCACTGACATTATTTGGTCTATATACTAAGTGAAATATGATCTCATGGCATCCCAGGGAGGTTGTTTGGGGGGAACCAAAACAATTTTGGAGGTTAGAAGTATGCATTGACTTATTTATTTCACTTACCTGTACACTTTTTGGAGAGAATTTACACTTGGAAAAAAAAAATGTCCCCCACGCTTGCTATCAGTACAGAGGGTATTATCCACTGGTGAGAACCCTGGCTGCATCAGGATTTTGCAAGAACTCGGCTTTGCAAGTAGTAAGTAGAAGTTCAAAGAAGAGCCCTGGTGCTAATACCAAGCATGTGAGATTTCTGAAAGAAAATACCAAAGGGCTAATTCTCAAAGACAAGGCTGCCGACAAGGGTAATAAATCTGTCAAATGTCATTGCACACTTTCAACATGCAAACTTACTTTTGATCCTCCCTAACCACGTCATTGGGATGCTGCACGACCATATTTCACTCGGTTCATACCGGTGATATAAAATTCTTGCCCAGAAGCCTGCTTCCCCTGAGTTGGAGTTTCTTTATAAATGTTCATAGTCAAATTGCCAAATTTCTCATGTCAAGGTTCTTTCTGACTTGTCATAAGGGATTTAGAATAAAAAATAAGTTGCATTGTACACCTATCAATCAGAGGGAACACCCTAGGAAGTAGGATGATAGCAATTCAGGGGTTGATTGGGCCCTTTTTAGATGGAAAGGCTTACAATAACCTGCAGTCCATGGGTTCCTTTTTACAGGTTTTATTAAATCTCAAGGCAAACATTGATCACCAGTTCTTATGTATTTGTAGTTGGGTTGTATAGTGTGTGGGATGATTCTCCTAGCCAAAAGAGGGCTGAGAGCATTCTGACATCTTCACTGTAAAAATAACCTTGTATTCAGAAAGGGCCATTTAAACGACTTTCTCCAAGTGTGGTTTAATGTTGAAGAAAAGCCCTATACCGAACAAGTTGTACACACACTGACTTGACTTTTTTTTTTGGAGAAAGAAGCTCTTTTAAATCTTGTTTTATGTCACTAAGCTAAATTTTCAATTTAAGTCGCTTGCCCCAGTGTTGCTGACCATTGTTTTTCCATCAGTGTTATCAGTGTCAGAGTGGGCATATAGTGATTCCCTCCATGTCCTTCTCAACTTTCTGGACATCCTTATGTTCAGTTTGAAGGATAGGAGGTACAGTTGTATATGTGAGAGGGAGAAAGGTCCAACTCTACCATTCCGACCAGGGCTAGTCATATCCCAACTGTTTGGTAACGATAACAAGAAAATTTGTCTTTGTAGTAAATGTATGGTGCTTACCGATTTATTGCTGATGACCCTTCTCAAATTTTGTTGTATCCTATACATTTTCAATTTAGACCAGTTATATCGTCATTATCAAATTGTTTGTATGTGACCAGCCTTTTCGACCCAGTATTTTGTTGCTGGAGATTTTCTCCCTTGTATGTGATAATAGGGGCAAATCTTCTTTCCAAGTAGTCTTTCCAAGTGAACCAAACCTGGGCCACCTAACACAAGATAAGTGAGGTATTGATTTGCTATTTTGCTGTAAATATGTGTCAGTATTAGTATTCTAATAACCTTTCTCCCATTCTCTCTCTGTTTCTCTCCTCTCCTCTTTCCCTTGCTCTCCACCTCTCTTTCTTCCCTCTCTCCACCTCTCTTTCTGCCCCTCTCTCTCTCTTCCTGTCCTACAGATGCTGTACCCATCCCAGGTCTAAGTCAACCGTCGCCAATGTATAGTATCTGTGCATCAGCATGTAATAAAAGCTTTTATGTGTTGATGAAATACATGACTGCCAGTGTTTGTTTTGTAGGACAGTTGCGTGTAGTTTTGAGATTAAAAAGAGGGAATTAGAGTGACTGTTTAAATTCTTGTGAGAAGACAAAAAGAAACGTCAAGTCCTATGTTAATCAGAAACACCATCCATTAATCAAAGAGTTAAACAGTATTTTTTTAAACTGAAAGTGTACCAATCACCTAAAAAAAAAAAATTGTGGACAGGTAGGGTGTATAAAATCCACTTCAAAAACTTTACCTGGCCTTGTACAGGGTAAGTAGTACATGTGTATGAAGAAAATAAAGTATAACACAAAATGCATCGCATGGAACCCAAGTCGGATTTCTGTTCCATGCGTTGATTAGTCTACTAGCAAGTAGCTTTCGATTTATTATATAAAGTGAAGTTTAACTTGCAATCTCTGTATGGAAGTGGTATTTGGAGCTCATATTTTGAATATACTATAGTGACATTGAACCCCTAACATACAGAGCAATATAGTTTTTGGTGATTGGTACACTTTAACCATTCTGCCTTAATCACATTAGAACAAGAAAAAACTTGTGGAGAAAGTGATGAGATGGTGATAAAAGAGTGTGGTAATTCTGTAGATATAAAGACAACATTCAATTCCATTAATAGATAATGGGTCATTCTGTCCTCTCAATTTATCTTGCCTTTTGGTCTTTCAAAATCTCATATTTGCTGTTAATGGGCCATTCTCGGTCATGTGTGTGACCAAAATCCTGAAAAATAGTTCATTTAAACCTAATTTTCCAGTATTTGTCGCGTAGTAGAAGTCTCTAATTTTGGATATTTGAATAACAATCTTACAGCCAGCAGATGGAGGTAATTATTTGAAATGAGAGTACATCATTTTCTTTCAGAGGTCAACATCATGTCGGTCACGTGTGTGACGTTACACGAAAAAGAGTCTTACTTGTTGGTATTCAAACCTGCTTTTCTTGTATTTCCCTTGGAATGCAAGTTTCCACTTTTCATTACTGTATGGTGGGATTGCTCTGAACAGTTTGAAAGCAATTTTCCATAAATTAGCATTCTTTTCGTGAAAATTGGGTCGGTCACGTGTGTGACCTCTCAAAAAAGGGCATATTTAAATGTTTCTATAAAAACATTATGGTTGGGTAATGACGTTATCTAGTCAAGGAAAAGGAAATCTTTTTCATGTAAGAAACTGGTAATATGAAAAAATCAATAAAATAAAATATAATCTGATTTTCCGGCAATGAGGCAAAATTTGATGGTCGCGTGTGTGACCGAAAGTTTCACTTTACAAAGAATGGCCCTAATGTATTTCGCTCACTCTCCCTTGCTCTCTTTCTATCTCATTCCTTGTATTCTTAGTATCTCTGTATCATTTCTTCTTCCCCTGCTCATACTCGACTCTCTCACTCACTCTCCCTTCATCTTTCGCTCAATGGGTCCCCCCTCCCCCTTGTATTCTGGTCCTGCACCCTCTTCTTAAATTATGACAGGTCCCACAGGGGCAGGCTAAAGTATGGAAGAAAACAAACTCGTAGAGAAATCAGAGCAGGGGGGTGTTTCATAAAGCTGTTCGGAAGTTATGCACGACTGGTGATCAGTTCTTGTGCTAAATGATTGAGAATCTGATTAGTATAGCACCCAAGAACATGTTCCAGTCGTTCGTAAAGTCATTCGTAACTTTACGAACAGCTTTATGAAACGCCCCCCTGGAGTGCTCTGAAAGAAATCATGGATGTAAAGATGATGTTGGTAGTGTTCAAACTTTGTGATTATTCAATGACTGGTGAAAGAAAATGATAAAGGAAGAAATTCAAGGTTGCATTGAAAGAAAGTATGAGAAGACAGTATAGAAATGATGCAAACATGGTGATGATTTGATGACTGGTGAAAGAGAATGAAAAGGAGAGAAGTGTAAGCATGAGAGCATGGAACGAAAGTACAGTGGAAGCTTGTTACAAACGGCTCCGATATAACAAGGTAATTTTGCTGGTCCCCGGTCTTTTTTTGTTTTTGTACCCTGATATAACAAGGTGATATTCATGGTCCCAAGGTCCTCGGTTTAGCGAGATTCCACTGTATACAAAGATAGCGTTGAGTATGCAAGCCTGTTGATGATTCAGTGACTTGGTGAATGAAAAGGAGAGAAGAAACCTGGGGAGCGTTTCATCAAGCATTTTGTCGGTGACTTTTACCGACAACTGTTATAAGCTACTGAAATCCTTGCATCTGATTGGCTGAGAGCAAATTTGTCAGTATAAATCACTGACAAAACGCTTGATGAAACACTCCCCAGAGCAAAAGTGCACCGACAGAGAAGTATGTGATGACAAGTGAAAGTAAATGGAAAGGAAAGAAATTATGAATTTGAACATATAACAGAATTATAACTCCCTGCACAGACACAAAAGAAACACAAAAACGCATGTTATACCTGGTCTTGTTTATTACCAAATACAGCCGAACAAAAAGCCAGACTACCTTTTTGCTCAAATTAACAGAAATTTACAGGTTACAGCTGAAAATTCATGAAAGATATATTTAACCTTTCAAATGAAAATTAGAATAACACACATTACATTTACTTATATTTCCCTCATTACACAACTGATAAAATAGTATGCACAAAAACTGACCCAAGCCCACTGCATACTAATATTAGATCATATGATAAAACTTGGGGGTACATGAAATGAAAGATTAAAATTTACAACGGCTTCGCAAGTCGTCTTTCCAAAATGATTTAGCAGGAATAGCACACCTTCATTTTCAGATTTATCGCCTAATGGGCTCCAAATTCAAGTAATCTCAGATAGGTCATATGACTGTCCCCACTTTGTGACCGATTGGGCCATTAGCTCTGATATACAATATAAAATGAATATACAATATAACATGAATATTCTTGTATACACAATATCCATATAGCAGAAAATTGTAAAAATCTCTTAACTATTTAGAGCCACCTTTTATGTCTTCCCCCGATTGCAAGTTTTTTTTTTGGTTTTTTTTTTGAAGTGGTTGTTTTAGATCATACAGCGTGCAGTGGGCTTTAATAATAATCCACCTAAAGCATACTCCTTAAAAGTTTTTGAAATACATGAGATGAAGATAAAATATATTTCAGTCTAAGTAATCAATTCCTGTAAAATATTGTATCCCAGAAAATGTAAGTAAAGTAATGCATACGGACTACAAGAGTAGCTGCATTAAAAGAGCATTGACTTAATACAAAGTAAGCATATTCCAATCGTACAAGCTGAATATAAATTACCAATAACTACTTTACACTTTACCATTTATCTTTGTAATGTCTCCCCAGCCAGTAGTTGAAAGAATGGACAGTATAAAATGCTCCCAAAGAATGGTTATTTCCTTATCTCTATTTCCTACATGGAAAATTAATGTTTAATAATTCATAATGATTTATATAAATGATAATGATTATATATTCAAAAGTGTTGGAGATGACATTAAGAAGTTCAATGGTAAAATATATTTTGAAGGAAAAAATAAAACTAAACTGAATTTTATACAAGCCACTTTCTTTGGAAATTAAACAGGAATATATTGCAATGTTTGAACAAAATGCAAGTTATATTAAGTATTTTACAAAGAGCAGTTGCAAATGAACTAAAATACATGCGCCAGTAAGAACACTTCACAATTATGGAATGAATATAAATACATGTATTTACAGCTAACATGGAATGCGTAGACATAGATCGTTGTAATAGTATAGTACTTTCAAATTGGCAACAAAATGCAAATAAAAACTATGGCTTCTTGAAAACTTGTAGCTTTCCTTATCCCACTGCACTGTCAGGCATGTGATGTAGTAGGCTTATCTCTTAGGGTATTTTTGAGACCTTTATCCAATAATTAAATTAGCAATTTCTTGGAGATTGTACTGTTTACACAAAAATACAAACCCAAAACATCAATCTGCTTTAGTCATTTGCCATTAAGCTAGTAGTATCTAATGATGAAGCCCAAAATTCATTTTATAGAAAATAATTATGCTCTGGTGGTGATAAATGTACAAGATGTGAAAATGTACAAAGACTATTTAAAACTCTTTAGTTTTATTAAAAGTATATTTTCATACCACTGATTTAAACTATCCCACCCTTTGTGTAAAAAGATTTTAAAAATATCATTACACGATGAAGTATATCATACAATATTAAAATCAGTAAACGAAGAAGCTTGATGGGAGGAATTTTAATTTGTAAACAAATTTTTAGGCATTTTACTCCCAGTGTTAAAGATCGTATGCTCGATCTGTAATGAAAAACACAAGTCAGAAAAAATTGGAACCAGCGGGATTCGAACCTGTCATCTACTGCTTGCCGGGCAGCGACTTAACCACCAGGCTATTCTGGTTCACGGCCAAGTCACGATGAACTGGATTCAAATACCCAAGATCCTCTTCTTTCTGACTCATTAATATTCAACGGTCCGCCGTAGACAATGGTTAGTAAATGAAGAAGCTTGATAGGAGGAATTTTAAAGATAGTATGCTCGATCTGTAATGAAAAACACAAGTCAGAAAAAATTGGAACCAGCGGGATTCGAACCTGTCCGATCTTTAACACTGGGAGTAAAAATACCTAAAAATTTGTTTACAAATATTAAAATCATTAAACATAATTCTAGCCCCATTATAAATATTAACAAGATGAATGCGACTGCGTCGATCTCCTATATGCCTCCGCCTAAATTCAGTTGATGGCTCAAACTGTTCTTGACAACCCAAAAACATAATGCCTCCAGCACCACCTTCGGTGGGCAGAGGCATAAAACATCATTACATTGATCATTTCCAAAATTACAAAAACTTCTGCACTGTGATAAATGCAAATACAGTGTATTAAACTTTAAAATATACACCCAAAAATGTTCTTACTAGTACTTATAAAAAGGACTGTATTTTTAATGATTTCTTCATGCATCTATGCCACATTGCAAAACCCAAGATGCTTTAATAAACATGATGATACACGTTCATATATTTACTGCAATGAGTAAAATGGCCACACCTACGTAGCTACTTGTTGCTGACTTTTAAAACTTCTCGTAAAAAATGACAGATGAGCACATATTGTGGCTATGTCTACGATGGATTTACAGACAACAAATCTCCATACTTGAGAATATTAGCAGTCTGAAAAAGTATACATATGTGTATGGAAATAGATAAAATATCTGTTATATCTGTACAATATCTACACATGGGAATATAGTACATCTTCTGTTTACTTGCACAATTGTCTAAAAAAAATACATGGGGGAAAAAAAAGCAGCAAGAGTCCAATGATGAAATATGAGAAAGACAAAAACAAACGCAACAAACTGAATGTGAAATGAAAAGTTTTAGATTATCAAAAATTTTACACAACTGCTGTGCATTTGATTGAAGTCTGTGTGAATACACATAAGCAGGTATGAAATCAGACTGTTTTCATTGCTGAAACAATACTTTCATAATGCTCTTCACTTTTCACAAGTTCTGTATTTTCCTTTACATTTCCACTTGTAAATTTCTCTGACTCATATGCCTTTGCCATATTTTAAAATCTGCCTCCCTTCCCCAATCTCATGAATATTCATGAACTTTTCTTCTAAAAAAAAAAAAAGAACAAAAAATCAATACAACTATGTATTCTGTGATTTCTTGATGGTGCTTGCAATGCAGATCTTACAGTCTGTTTTATGGTCTACCCTCACAAGTGTAGCCACAATTAAAAAGAAAAACATTACACCATGTTTTTTCTGATTACTGCAACTTTCACCATTTTAACATTAAGGTTAGTCCCCTGTACTGCTAAGCATAATCTTCTATTACTCACTTCCAGAAGAAAGTGCCTTTCACCAGGAAATTCTTACCAGCAACTTCCTGAGGTTGTGGTTAGATACGACCTAGTTATTCCTTTTAGTTGAAAAGAATTGATTTCATGGAGAATTACCTACGCACATATTTTTCAAACATCCTTGATTGAAAGCCGATCCCGTTTGACTACGTGATAGTGAACATGTATCCAAAGAACTTAACCCTTATATTCCCACATACCAATAATATCATTGGTTGGGTTTTTTTAAACACAAAACTACCTTTAGGCCAGATTAAAATTCCAACCAATTGGATTAAATGACTTAGTCCATACAGTCCACAGTGTCAATTTCCTCAAATTGAACCACTTACCATACTATGAAAAGAAAATTGAAGAAGACTATTATGCAAATGGTCCTGTAAACAATTCAGGACTACAAGCTTTATTACAGTTGATATGGAAACATGCTTATCATTATTCTCTTTACTTCCATGTCCCCTATTACCCTCAACCAAGCCCAACCTTCAAAATGAAAACTGAGAAGTTGATTGCCATGCACCCCTTCATCCTGTTGCTGCAAACTCAAAACCTGTAAGAATCCTGCAACAGCATGCATAATTCAACTGCCAAAAATATTTTTTAATGTAAATCTATTTCTGACATTGTTATTCTCCTTCTCTCACTCCGACCAAAACCAACCTTCCACACAGAAACCTACATCCCCAGTTTGATCACATAGAACCCCTCGTCATGACATTGCTAGATAAAACTCAACATGAATCGTGCTATGCCAATTATTATCAGATCAGGGGCCCGCTGCACAAAACTTGCGTTTAATCGCAACTCCTAAAAATCAAACGCAAGTCCTTAGTGCACAATTCTGATTGGCTGAAAATAAAGTTGCGTTTTGATTTTCCTGAGTTGCGTTCAAACGCAAGTTTTGTGCAACGGGACCCTGATCATTATTCTCATCACCATGGTAACTCGTTTGTTTATTATCTCCTCACATCCTTATCCTCCTCTTATCTCCAGCCAAGCCCATGCAAACAAGCCCAACCTTCTATACATATATCTACATACACTTACTTGATTGCCATCAACCAAAAAAATCTGTCACTGCAAAGATAACATTTGCAAAGATAACATTTGCAAGAATCCTGCAAAAGCATGCATTATTAAATTGCCATGGTTACAGTATTTAATCACCTCCTCATGTCCTTATCCTCCTTCTCAAATCCTCAACCTAGCCCAACCTTCCAAATAAAGACCCAGAAAACCCTATTAGACACCCCCTCATCCTGTCGCTGCAAACTTAAATCAAGCAAGAATCCTGCTACACCAAACATGACTCATGTTGCCATAGTTACTTTCTGTTTATTTTTGCATTTCCTGCTCACAGGTTGGAAAAGGAAACAGCATGTGAAATGAAACAGGATTCTAATAACATAAAGTAGGATGGTATTAGCAAACATTTCCCCTTTAAAGGTTCTATGTAACCTTTTGGAAAAATTAAACATTCAAACATGTAGTAAACATAATGGTGGATTTATAAAAGCATTTATATATCCATCTTTCATGGTGTTCAAAAGAATTTTTTTTCCTCTATTAGTTATGTCATAATTTCTGTGTCCTTAAATTAAAAATTACCGGGTGAAAATCATTTCCATTAAAAGGAGTGGAACAAGATCTAAGTCATGGTATTAATATTTCCATACACTCAACCCAAGAGAGCATTGTTCTGATCCTCAGTGGCTTTCAATACAATCTCCAGATTAATTTCCTTTCTATCTTTCTTTTTCCACCTTATATCTTCATTGCAAGACTACATTCCTGCATCTCCTTTTAAAAATGTGTGCATACAGCATAGCCGATGAACTTCTTGTTGTACTTCTCATTGCTCTTCCCATTAGTGGGTAGTTGGGCGGGATGACAGACTGTTCACCTCCTCGCCAATTCGTTGCCACTCTGCCAGACATAGGGCCGTACCAGTTAGTACATGTTTTCCCCATAGGACATTACAACCATCACTTGTTCATGTCAAACTTTAGATATCACCCTCTGATTGATTGTTAAATACATGTAGGGAGCTTCATATCTTGTGCTGAGAGTCTTCCCATGCTGTACAGCTCATGTAACTTCTCCATTATAGAATCAGCTCGCATATTTTGACAGATTTACAAGTACATGCAATCACCATATATCAGTAATCATTGTTCCAATTTAAGAGCTTCTTGAGACATAGACAACGCAATGATTGAAAATGACAAAATATGGAAACTATATACAGTAGAGGTCATTCAACTCTGTCCTGACAGAAGGTAAAAGAATAGCCGTCCTTGATAGAAAGGTCCAAAGATCATTAAGATCATCATGTCCTCCAGTAAAGCATATCGTCCCTTTGCGGAATAACTGCCCGGTTAAACCGCGGCCAGAAAAATTTGCTGTCCGTGTCCACATTGTACTCCAGCGAGTGCGCGATATCCGTCTTGAGGTCCTGCGGTACTTTATCCTCCTCGATTCGTCGGACGATGACCACCTTTCCTCGAACAGAGTCGACCTTACGAGGGATGCGGCCGAGCGCGAGGCGGAACCGTTGCGACTCGTGCTGAAGGTACTTCCAGGACACCAAGAGAACGACTGTGGTACTGTGGACGAGACTGAGGGCCAGGCGTTTGGTGCTTGGGCGGCTGTCACGGCCGGTGCCAGCAATCTCGCTCCAAAGGGTGACGTGGAGGTGGGATTCTTGATCAAGGAGCTTGGAGCGCATCATCTCTGCCAGGGTCAAGTCAGTGCCGTGGTGATGTATGAAGATGTCGCAGCGATGACGCATGATGAAAGGCTGCATCTCAGCCTGGACGGGACTCACTGGATTAAAGAGACAAATAATAGTCAAACATATACATTTTTACCAATACATCATGAAATAGTGATCTATCACCTTCAGCTTCTTAAACAACCATCTATCCCAGTGTTTCGACCTTGAGTCAACTGTTGCACATTACCATATCCCACTCAACCACAAGCTTTACAAGGTCTCCCTTATATGTATTTTTCCATTCAGATGTGACTTATCGGTGAGCAATCCCATTGAACTACAATTCTTTGGTCATCCTCTGATCGATAACTGAAGACAGGAAAATTATCATGTTTCTGATAAAATCTTGCAAAGAAATCAAATGTACAAGGAAGTCATCACATCTAACCCCAAATGATAAATGTCCTGCTGATTTTACTTTTTCGGAGGGGTGGGGAGGGGGTTTACAGTGTAGTGTTATGTGGTCATGATGAACAATGAAATCTCAATCTAAAGACCACTCAATGGAGACAAGAGAAGTGGTCTTTGTAAACACGTGGTCTTTCTGTACAGGGGGTCACTAAAGCACGGTTGACTTTACTTACTTCCAAATCCATTGATGCCCCCATCTGATGTGAAGCTTTCATGTTTAGATCCTTGTCTTGCTCTCACTCGATGACCTTTACAACATGCCTGATTCCTGCATTCTACAAGAGGGAAAACAAAGAAGAATTGGAATGTGAGATACATGAGACTTAATAACTGCATGTCATGTACATGGTGACCTTGATTAGGCATGCCGACATCACTGCTTATTATTAGCCTATATAGATACTTGTGATGTAGCATTTTTACATGACCATATAAGTAGCTACATTATTGTTCATCAAGTTTAAACAAACCATTTCGGAAAGTTTTGAAGGAAAAAAAATCCTTAAGAGAGGAAAAATACATGTAATACATGTTCATTAAGAATAGGATTCTATTGTACAGCAGTACAAATCAACCTTAATTCATAGATATCGTCATGATTAGTTAAACGATTACAAAACAATTACATACCATTGTCACCCATCCCCTTCTAGACCGATTTTTCTAAATGTAGTTCTTAACAGTAGAATGATAACGATTGATGACTGATTTACCTAACTGCTAAGAAAGCAGCAATATGCTTGTATGTAAGCAACCAAGGGGACCTATGGCTTTAAGTCCCTTAGGCCTATCTGAGGGAATTGGTAATAAGGACGAATGACTATACCAAAGGGCTCTAGGACATCCAATCAATTATTTGGAACCTGGACAACTGCTCTAAAACTGAGCAGTTAGGCCTCAGTGGTAGAGTAAACTAGAAATGTGCACTGCTGGGGCCGCGCAATGCTAAATGTATCCCCCGGCAGTGGCAGCAATTTGAAGGAGGGACAAAGACCCTCCCCCATCCCCTCCCTCATTCCCTCCCTCAAACAAAAGGATGGTTTAGAAATTAGATGTGTAGGTTTCACTAAGGCACATCTTCATATAAAATTTGAAAGAAATGTGTTGAGAGATATACCAAGATACATCTCCATACAAAATTTGAAAGAAATCCATCAAGAAATGTGGCCTGCAGAGTGCACTCACGCCATGCCCTGAAGTATGACCTTTGACCCTATAAAAGACGGAACACTGGTGGCAGCATCACCAAAAACTATAGGTTTTTAGATTACACCAAGAGACACCTTCATGCAAAATTTGAACGAAATCCGTCAAGAAATGCAGAAGTAAGAGTGCAAGAAATGGAAAAATGACCTTTGACCCTATAAAGGACGGAACAATGAGGGCAGCATCACCAAAAATTAAATATGTGTAGATTATACCAAGATACATCTCCATACAAAATTTGAATGAAATCCGTCAAGAAATGCAGAAGTAAGAGTGCACAAAAGGGACAAATGAGCTTTGACCCTATAAAGGACGGAACAATGAGGGCAGCATCACCAAACAGTAAAGATGTGTAGATTATACCAAGATACATCTCCATACAAAATTTGAAAGAAATCCATCAAGAAATGCAGAAGTAAGAGTGCAAGAAATGGAAAAATGACCTTTGACCCTATAAAGGACGGAACAATGAGGGCAGCATCACCAAAAATTAAATATGTGTAGATTATACCAAGATACATCTCCATACAAAATTTGAATGAAATCCGTCAAGAAATGCAGAAGTAAGAGTGCACAAAAGGGACAAATGAGCTTTGACCCTATAAAGGACGGAACAATGAGGGCAGCATCACCAAACAGTAAAGATGTGTAGATTATACCAAGATACATCTCCATACAAAATTTGAAAGAAATCCATCAAGAAATGTGGCCTGCAGAGTGCACTCACGCCATGCCCTGAAGTATGACCTTTGACCCTATAAAAGACGGAACACTGGTGGCAGCATCACCAAAAACTATAGGTTTTTAGATTACACCAAGAGACACCTTCATGCAAAATTTGAACGAAATCCGTCAAGAAATGTAGAAGTAAGAGTGCAAGAAATGGAAAAATGACCTTTGACCCTATATAAAGGACGGAACAATGAGGACAGCATCACCAAAAATTAAATATGTGTAGATTATACCAAGATACATCTCCATACAAAATTTGAATGAAATCCGTCAAGAAATGCAGAAGTAAGAGTGCACAAAAGGGACAAATGAGCTTTGACCCTATAAAGGACGGAACAATGAGGGCAGCATCACCAAACAGTAAAGATGTGTAGATTATACCAAGATACATGTCCATACAAAATTTGAAAGAAATCCATCAAGAAATGTGGCCTGCAGAGTGAACTCACGCCATCCCTTGAAGTATGACGTAGATATTTCCCGTATTCCGTGAGAACAAGCAGGGTGCAACGATTTTATCCCTTAAAGTAGAACGTTAATGATTTTAAATATTGGCTTAATACTTATTATTGCATAGATGGCATAAATTAAACAAGGTTATCCAAATTCAACGCTTGGAAACATTTGAAGTAATGATTATTATCAATTATAAAACGGTAAAATACAGCCCCCGATATAGCAGCTGAAGAGCTCCTCGAACGCTGCTGAGATATGTGACGACACACACTGGACCAGTCCTGTCTAAGCAGACGATGTCCCATAACATCTTACACATTTTTCAGAGCCTATTTTGTCATCTCCTCTTCACTTATTTCTTTTCCTTCACTAGCGTCAGTCTTAATGTTAGTCTGTTGCCTCACTCTTAACTTCGTGTATGGTATTATTTTGATGAAAAATGCAGCGTTAAAAAAATAAAGGAATCAGTCACTTGTAAACAAAATAAGACGCCATTGTATTTTCAGCTGCTTGCACCCGGGCATGTTCGGCGTTTCAAGAGGGAACGAATACCATCCTGCTATTATTCGGAGGGCTTTTCAATTTGAAAGTGGGGTTTATTTCATTGATCATTGACCCTTCTCCTATGTATTTACAATCAAACGGTTTTAGCTATCAGAATCAGTTTCACTTTCCCTTTATAATGGTGTGAAATAAGGTCATGTTTAAATACACCAAACTCTTTATAATTTGATAAATAATTGCATTGCAATTACGTTCATTCATTATAGGACGTCGTCTGCTTAAGCAGGATCGATACCGAGTGTGACGACATCAAAACATCGCTATATTTCTGGCGAATCCTCGGATATTCCAGATGCTGAGAAGAGCTTTTATTTGTGTTGTTTTTATAATCACCAGATACGCAGTTGACATAAAACTTATACGATTGCCATTTGTAAGCTTCCCAGTTTCTAGTGATACATTAATTGCCATATTTGTGATTTTCTTTGAATATCTACTTTAAAGTGTACACATTTAATTTATTGGTCAAGAATACGGAATTATCTCTCGGACAAATTGACCAATCAGATTACAGAATTCATGAAAAAAAAGAGCCCACTAAAAGATAATATTAGTTACACCCTGCTTGTTCACGGAATACGGGAAATATCTACGTTCTGGTTCCATATGGAACCAGAATGTAGATATTTCCCGTATTCCGTGAGAACAAGCAGGGTGCAACGGTTTTATCCCTTAAAGTATACACATATAATTTATTGGTCAAGAATACGGAATTATCTCTCAGACTTGTAAAATCAGCACTGATTTTCTTATTTACTATATAAATCTATATACCTACCTATTATGCCTGTAGTCTTGACTACGGGACCCCTTCGAGAATTTATCACACATGAGTCACAATATTGTGCGCACCCCCCGTAATCCTATTGTCCCCTTCGCCACTCACGCGCGTCATTACGCTACGGCCATCTTCCTCTTTTGCGAGCAATCCCAAGTAGAAACATGTTGCTTGCAAGGTGAGGGGAAGGAGGGAGGGTCATAGGTAGGTATATAGATTTATATAGTAAATAAGAAAATCAGTGCTGATTTTACAAATTTACTGCAATAAATCATATATACCTACCTATTATGCCAGACCAGCGCCAACTCAAAGCCCGGGAGGCATGTTTCGAGCAGAAGGGAATAGGATTACACCAAAGACTACAAAGAAGACACAGCGGCATTCAAGGTGGCTGACGCAAACAAAGCTTCACCTGCGGGAATATCCCTAAGGTAGCAAGAAATGAAGGAATTGGGCGAACGCCAATAAGCAGCCTTCAAAATATCAACAAGCGCCACACCTTGAAACAGAGCCCAAGAAGTGCTGACACTACGAGTATCATGAGCACGAGGCTTACTGTCGGATAAAAGAGCCTCTGTGCCAGCGGCCCTAATAGCTTCAACGATCCATCTAGAGATGGAATCAAGAGAGGCAGGAGAAAAAGGCTCTCTAGTGATCAGGAACAACTGATCATCCTTACGATAAGACTTAGTCTTATCAATATACCATTTGAGAGCCCTTACAGGACACCAAACTTTGTCCTCACGCACCGAAGAAAAGTTAGAAAGCGGACAAAGAAAAATCTCAACAGGACCAGAGGCAGCTGTCTGATTCTTGGCCACAAAAGAAGCCCTAGGAATCAATCTAACGCCTTTTCTCTCCCAGCGAACATGACCAGGAGTAAGACAGAGAGCATGAAGAGTACTGCGCCTCTGCCCAGAGGCAATAGCTACCAAAAAGAGCGTCTTAACCGTAAGATGATGAAGCGAAGCTTCACCTAACGGTTCAAAAGGAGGTTTCGCCAAGGCCTCCAGGACCTTAGGCAGACTCCAAGACGGCACTAACTTAGAAAACGAAGGTCGTTTCAGAAAGAACGAACGAATCAAACCACTTAGTAGCGGGGAATTGGAAATCCCCGAACCATCCGAAAAACCCGAATGAATGGCCCCGATCGCCGAACGGTAGCCTCGGATAGTAGAAATAGATCTCCCTTTGTCAAATAACGAGATTAAGAAATCCGCAATTGAACCAATAGGAGCCTTAGAAGGGGTTTGATTTCTCTCTTTGCACCAAAGGAAAAAGACCGAGAGACGGGAATTGTAAATTTCCCTAGTAGAAACCCTACGACTGGACATTAAAAAGTCCGCGGCTCTATCAGAGAGACCCGACTGTCTTGCAGATTCCCTGACAGGGGCCAAGCAGTCAAATGAAGAGACTCCGGATTGTGGTGAAGAATCCCCGATAGGGGCTGTAACACCAGATCCGCTCTTAACGGGAGAACTAACGGTTGAGCCCTTAGAAGGCTCATAAGTTCCGGAAACCAATTCCTCCTGGGCCAAAAGGGAGCTATTACAAGCACCCTCGCCCGATCTTCCCTGATTTTCCGCAAGACACGCGGAATCAGTTGGAAGGGAGGAAAGGCGAATCCCTGAAGGTTCTCCCAGCTGAGGGAGAAAGCATCGAGAGCCCATGCTCCCTGATCGCGAACACGGGAGCAATACTTCGGCAGCTGGTGATTTAGCACCGACGCAAATAGATCCACTTCCAGTGGACCTAGGCAACTGCGAATGCGGCAAAATACCTCCGGATGGAGCATCCATTCCGATGGAAGATACCTGCCCCGGGACAGAAAATCCGCAATGAGGTTTTCCCGACCGGGGATGAAAGAGGCCACGGGTGTGATTGCCATGCGACGACACCACCTCCACAGCTGAGCTGCTAGGGCATTCAGGGCAACCGAACGAGTGCCTCCCTGCCGATTGATATATGCCGCCACAGTAACATTGTCCGTGAGAATCAGAACCGGACGACTGAGAAGTCGACTTCTGAAATGGAGCAAGGTCAACAGAACTGCCATAAACTCCAGGACATTGATATGAGGAAGAGTCCCAAGATGAGACCAATCCCCCGCAACCGTGCTGCCGTTGCAGTGTCCTCCCCACCCCAACCGAGAGGCATCCGTCGAAACCGATATCGACGGAAGAGGGGCAGAGAAGGACCTGCCTCGCGCGAGAAACACCTCGCTCGTCCAACAAGAGAGAAGAGACTTGATCCCTACTGGTACTGGAACCCAGACCGAAAGAGAGTCTTTTCCCGGCTTGAAGAACCTGAGGAGATGTCTCTGAAAGGGTCTCATGAGGAGCCGGCAGTCCTCTAGGACATCGACTAGACTGGCTAGATAACCTAGAAACTGAAGCCACTGTCTGGCCGAGACTCTTCTGGCCAGCAAGAGCTTGCGAGCCGCAGAGACAATGGTGAGAATCCTGACTCGACTGGGCCGAGCCAACTGATTCCTTATGTCTAACACCGCCCCAGAAAAACTGGGCTGCGAGTGGGAACTAACTCTGACTTCTCCCAATTTATTAGGAAACCTAAGTCTTGAGTAAGAGAGACGAGCAAACGAGTCTCGTCCACCAAGCGATCGCGCGACTCCGCAAGGAGAAGCCAATCGTCTAGGTAACAAAACAACCGCAGGCCGCGACGCCTCAGAGAGGCCGCTAGCACCGCTACAACTTGAGTAAAAACCCGAGGGGCCGGGCGCAGCCCGAAGGGAAGAGCACGAAAACGATAAGTCTCCGAGAGGAAGGAGAACCCCAGAAGATCGCGAGATGCGCGATGAATGGGAATGTGAAAGTACGCGTCCTTGAGATCTATCGAGACCGCGTAGTCTTCCCTTTTGATCAACGGAAGAATGGAGGCAAGAGTCTCCATCCGAAAATGAACCTGAGGAATGAATTTGTTTATTCTTTTCAGGTTCAGTATCAAACGAAGTTTTCCCGAGCGCTTGGGAATAACGAAAATTGGAGAAAGGGAAAGAGACGGCCTGTCTCTTACCCTTTCTATAGCCCTCTTTTCCAAAAGAGACTCGATCTCCTTTGAAGCATGAGACCGAGACAGGGCAGACATGGGAGGTGACCGAATTCTTATAGCCCCTCCGGGAGCGAGGCGCAAAGATCTATGAAGAATCCGTCTCGCACGACGGAGAGAACAAACACGTCCCCGGAGATGGCCTCCCAAGCGGGGAGAAACGCATGAAGTCGGCCACCTACCACATTCGGTCGAACAAGCGCTCGGGGAAAAACATCAAAATCCAGGCTTGGCCTTCTGCGAAGCCATCGCCTTACCACGAGAACCTCTCGAAAAGCCCCTGCCACGACTCCCTCTCCCACGAGACGGAGCTGGCTGAGGCTCAGGAGGCGGGACCCTAGACACGCGACTGCGTTGACCCGAAACGGGACCAGCAGGTCTACGCCGAACAGGGGCCCGCGTTGGCTTAGAGCTAGTGTGAAACTGCTTAGTCATATCCGAGATCTGCTTTCGCGCATCGATCTCTCTTTGAAACACCGTAGCGAATTTACCACCAAAAAGCGAAGGACCCCGAGACGGAACATCTCGGAGAAGTTGAGCAATGCCCGACTCTCTAACACCCAGTGCTGAGAGAGCCGAGGTCCTGCGACGGAACGTAGCCGAAGCAGCTGCGGTGGAAAGCTGCGACCACTGCAGACAAAAAAGAGTATGCAGCAAGTCGTCAATAATCAGCTTGTCACCATCGGTAACATTCAACTCCTCCGCCCTGGACCTAAGGTCGGAGAGAAGCCCTTGAAAAGCCGCCAAACGCATCCCTGACCTAATGTGGTTTTCAATATTAGACCAAATCTTATCCTCCGCCCTGAACGCAGCGGAGGTAAGCGGATTAGTCGCCCGCAAGCGACGACCAACCTCTAAAATCTCAGGAGAAAGAATCTTAGCCTTGAAAAAGCTGTCTTGGTCCTGAGAACAAAAGGCAAAGGCCTTACCCCTGACCGCATTAGATCGCTTAACCAACAGCGCGGCCTCAATGCGGTCATACTCCAGCTTGAAAACCTCCTCAAGAGCAATACCCTCAGAGGAGACCTGCTGCTTGAAATTCCAACGCGAAGTCGAACCCTGCGCGCGGGTTGACTGAACTTCAGGGAGATATTTGGACAACAAAGCAATCGCTTCCACTCCACAGAGATTGAGCGATTGAGACTCCGCCTGCCCAAGCGATTCGGGAACCGAAGCTTGAGAGGACGCATCCAAATCTGGTTCCACCCGAGTGGAATGAGACAAAGGAACGCTAACAAAGGCCTCCGCAGGCAGGTCCCCGCATGATTCACCAAAAGTCTCCTCGCCCGGCGGAGCCCCGAGGGCCGCGGGAATAGGAGGCACATGCGAATCAGTCTCAGACAAAGAGGAATCAATCACAAAAGGCTGATTAGACTCAAAGCGAGATCCCTGAATAGGGACAGAAGTCAGGGTTGAAGAAGCCGGTACAAAGGACCAACCCTGATTCTGAGCAAAAGCCCGCATCATACTGAACATGTCAGCTTGAGAGGAGCTAGCCGGGTTAGCCAGGCCAGACAGGCAAGAGGCCGGCAAAGCCTTGCCGCTTTTTGCCTTCTTCTTGGCCTTTTTCTTGGCTGGCTCGACAAGAGTCGTAGCCGAAACCCTTTTCTTAGAACGCTTAATCGGATTCGTTCGGATCCCCGAAGCCTCTTCGGAAACACGAACCGATCCCTCCGCGGAGGGACGTTCACTTCCCATAAAGGGATTGGAGCGCTCATGGCGTAAGCCTAGAGAATCGCCCAAATCACCCATATTGGCTAGGCAAGAAGATGCCATAGCCATGGGTTGGGAGCTAAAAGCTCCCAGTGCGTGGGCAGACCGAGATGACTCGGTATGTGCCCGATGACTACTAAAGGCGTGTGAACCCACTATTGGACCGCTCGAAAGCAGCAATAGGGGAGCACTAGTAGTCACGCACTCAGGTGAAAACACCTGTTGCTCCGAAGAGCGTCCATAATTGTTAGCTCGAGCATTCCCATCAGCTGGCAACTGAGACAGCCCAGAAAGTACTCGTTCCCCCATATGGCGTTTGCCGGGGGCTAGGGTTTGAGAACCCAGACCAACATGGACTAAGCCCGTGGGTTGCCCTGCAGTAGTGGGGCGCGTCTCCCCTAACGGATCAGAGCGAGTGAACGCTACCGTACGGGAAACAACAGCCCCCCCCTCTGGTCTCAGCGACCAGGGGATTGGATTCGAGATATCCAAACCACTAGAATCTGACGCCACCCACCCCGAAACCACAGGCTTCGGAGTTGACAATCCCGATTCAGTTAACGCCACCCGTCCCGAAGCCGCAAGCTCCGAAACTGGCAAACTCTGCAAGGGAACACCACTAGGCAACTTACCTTTAGCCCTCCTAAAGTACCGCTGTACTCGGGGGAGTTCTGGAAGGCCGAGTCGTCTTGCTAGACAACTCTTCGGAAGAAGCAGGTCTCCTTGACCCAGCTGCTTCTTCTTCCGAATTCATACCACTGCAATAAAACAGACAATAAAGTATACTTTTCAAAATAAGAAATACTTCAACTGAATGCAGTAAATAAAACTAAAGTTTATTTGGGAGATACGCACTAAAGAAATTTTCACAGCCTAAAAACCGTAAGAACAAACACCGAACCCAAAGGCTCGGTGACAAACGGAAACACCCGCAAACACAGAAATATCTACGTGGGGCTGACCGTGAAAGAGAAAAATAAATGCCAAGAAAGGGAATCAAAAAATCCCTTGCAATCGGCAAGAGTGACTACTAAAACACAAAGTACTATAATCTAAACGAATATAGATACCTAAAAGTGCTTAAACTATGCGAAAAAGCGCACCTAAAAGATACTATACGACCTGATTTCAGGAGCGCTGTGACTATACGTCCTATCTCGTCGGGGGCGAGCAAGAAAGAGGAAGATGGCCGTAGCGTAATGACGCGCGTGAGTGGCGAAGGGGACAATAGGATTACGGGGGGTGCGCACAATATTGTGACTCATGTGTGATAAATTCTCGAAGGGGTCCCGTAGTCAAGACTACAGGCATAATAGGTAGGTATATATGATTTATTGCAGTAAATAAATTGACCAATCAGATTACAGAATTCATGAAAAAAAAAGCCCACTAAGAGATAAAATAATACATTCAATGGTACATAAATCAACATATTAATCTAGAAAGGCTCTGAAACAAGGACTTTAGGGGTATATAACCGGCCTATCCCCCCTTGTAAAACCAATTTGGCATAAAGTGCACAAAGAAAAAAGTCTCCCCCCCCCAAACTTCCAGCCCAATAGGCAACTGAAAAATCCTTTTTTATATTTTTTGGAGGGGGGAGTTATCAGAATGTTTATGGAATTGTACCCCTCCCCCTCCCCTATATAAAAACACCTTGATTCACCCCTGGGCGTTGTGGCGTGCGCCTGTAATCCAGCTAACAGTGGAAGTTATAAACTGATTCAGCGGACCCAGGTTCGAGACTGAGTCACGTCTTTCGGATGGTGACGTTAAAGGTCGGTCCCAGACGTAAATAATCATATCTGATTGATACACGTCTGTAAAAACCCAATTACACACACACACACACACCTGTAAAAGAAAAATCCAAATAACTTACTGCATAACCAGACAACAAGTATGATGGCAATGATAGCCAGGAGAAGGATGATGACCACAGCTGCAATGACGGCCGGTGACGTGCCCTTCGATGTCGGAGCCGCAGTCGTTGTCGCATTGATGACCCCTACATTCACACCCCCTGCAATACCAGACCCTTTGGACGTCGAAGCAATTGTCGTTTCTGTTTTCGGAACCCCTCTACTGGTTGGGTCTGGACTATCTTTTGGTCCTGATGGAGAGATGAAGGGTTCGGAGGCATCAGTGACTGATTCTGATATTGGTCCTGTTGTCAGGTCAGTATTAGGATTCTCAGTGGTTGCAGCATCTGCAATGTAAAGAAAAACAAGTAGAAAAAAAATCTCTTTTATTTTAATCAAAATAACAACATGGTTCATCAATTAAAGACTCAAAATCTTCCCCTAAAATGGATGCACTAAATTTTTCTTTACTTTTTAGTAATAGCAAATGCTATGCTTACACTAAAATAAAATATTGACCTTGGTGTTTAACATTACTTATTGAGATTGGTGTTTATGCATTTTTTTTTATCATCAAGAAAGAAAATTATACAAATAGAGTTTAACTCTTTGTAAGCTAAACAAAATTCTGCTTTAATGATTTGTCTATAGAGTCTGTGTAAAGTTGCATCGATGCCACAATAAGTGTTAAAGCAGCTAGAGGACTTATGGCTTTATTTTCTATCCAAGGAGTTGTAATGGAGGACTGATTGGTTAGGGTTAGGGTTAAGTTTAGGTGTATTGCTCAGTCTAGGGTTGACGTTAAGAATTAGGTTAGAAAATGATATTGTCCATTGAAGCGAGTGTCGTCAGAGCATGTGTGTCTTATAATCCACTGTATGAGGTCTTTGAGCCATTGCCTAAACTCCAAAGGCAAATCCAGGCCTGTGAATCTGACCACAAAACCACCTCCTCTGTGGCTTGCCTGGGAAACATTTACATACATACATCATCATCCTTCCTACTAGACTGTGATCTCAAAAAGCAGCCTTCAGAATCATGTCACAACTTTTCTTGCAGGTTTGAATACATCTCTCTCTGCCCTGTCTCCATCTATCTTTGTTTTACTTTCTCTGTCTCTTGAACATTATATTTTTATTTTTCTCTTCATTTCTTTTCAAATTTCTGAGTTTTTGGGCCATTAATTTACTGCCTATGCCCCCCCCCCCCTGTTCCGTCTCTCGCGGATACATCTCCTCTATGTTGCTCTTTAACTTGTATTTATCTCGTTACTGATTGGCTCTTTCCATCTCCCTTCAGTTATATATTTCCTTCTTCTTTTCTTTAAAACTACCCTTTGTAATACCTCAATTCTAAATTTTGAGTCAGATGTTGGTGCTTACCTCGAATGGCTGCTATGCACTATTAAAATATTACCTGATAATAATTCTCTTCATTTCCTTCATTCTAACCATCCATTCATGCTCCCTCTCACTATGAACATGATGACAAAGAGAGCGGACAAAATATACAGCTTCTCATTGTACCCTTCACAATTGCTCTGGTAGACAAAAGAACATCCCTTCATTGCTATTATGTAAAATAAGAAGAACAGATGAATATGCATGTGACACCTGTTCTACATCTTTTTACATAATAGCAATGAAGGGATGTTCTTTTGTCTACTAGAGCAATTGTGGAAGGTACAATGGGGAGCTGTATATTTTGTCCACTTCTATGTTCGCCATGTTCATAGTGTCTTTAGTCTCTCAAGACCTTCTCTTCTGTTTTTTTTCTCTCTATATCTGTAATAATTTTTTTCTTAATCCCCTTGTCCATTATCCCATCCCCTCTCTCTCTCTCTCACCCCTTCATCTCTTCTTCTCTCCTCACATTTTTCTTCTCTTCTTAGTCTCTCTTTTATCCATTTTCTCTTCTTTCTTTTCTTAGTCTCTATTTCTGCCATTCTTCTTCTATCTTCACCAACTCGGTCATGCTTCCTCCCTTTTCTCATTCCAAATCACGAGCACAATAAAGCGAGATCCGTTGTCTATCCCAACGCTTCCATAGACGAAGGCTTTTAATCGCCAGTATGCTTGTAGCCATTTTCCCCAATGCTTTCAGACTACTTTCGTTTTATCCTTTTTTCTCGGAGGAAGAAATCTATTCGAGACAGACGACCCCAAAACCACCACGGAGTGTGCCAGGCAGAATGACATAAGCAGGGCAATTTTTTTTTTAAAGAGAAGGTTGTTAAGGAGGAATAATAATACCTTGAAATTGGGAAGAATATTACAGTAATATTTATATGAGAAGGATTGCCATTGAAATGCCCTCACATTCCAAATATACCTCATGAAAATCTTAAAATTTTGGACCAAATGTTGTTGCAGTCCTGTACACCCATATCGGCATGTATATTCCTTTTCTCCGACAGTGATTTTCAACAAGACGAAGCCAATGTCTTATCAGTTTTAATGAGTCAAAAACCTCACAATACACAATCGTTCCTACTTCATAATAAATAGGTAGAGTGAACACTGTATATAAAGCCTGCTCAAGAGAGACAAGAAAAGTGGTCTTTATGTACAGGTTCTCAATACATGTTTCAATGAGAAACATTTTTCAAGGGAAACAAAAATCGTGGTCTTTATAGACAGGTGGTTGCTAAAGCAGGTTTGACTGTATACCTTTTCCCAATAACTTCCTCTTAGTTTTTTCACAATTCAATTGCAGTCCTGACCAGTACTGGTCTCTATCTTTAAAGGTCATGTATAGTTTTGGTAAGTCCTGAAAAACATTTTGTCAGATTTCTTTGATTTTAGTTGATAAATAGCAAGGCACTAGCATAACTAAGCTGCTGTAAAGTTTTTAGTTTCTCAAGTGAAATATTAAACAAATGAGAGGTAAAAGAAATTTAGATACCAGGCCAGGAATGTAAACAGCGTGCATGACACACTATATACATGTGCAAAACCTATGAGGACTGTGTGTATACTACACACAATGACACACCTGCTATCTCCATGCAAAGTGCCAAGATTGTTGTGTCGGGGTGGAAGGGTCCTAATGTCAGGCAGTATATCTAGCTTTCCTTCAGATATTGACACTAAAATTCACTGGAAATCATGGATGGAATACCAAATGATCTTGTACATTATACATCTTTTGTTACAAGGAGGATAATATGAGTCTATATATAAAACTTTTCCTTCCAATTTCCTTTTTTCTACCAAAACTGTATTTTAGCTTTAAATACACTGAGCTATTAGGAATGCCCTTGCCATCTCCTTTCTGCCAGACAACAGTGGTCTTATTTACATTCAAAACTCATGCACAGGCACATGTTCTCAACAACTGATGCCAGATTCCTATGAATTTTCATCACAACCAGAAATCCAAGAGCAAACAGGAATACTTCCAACAGCAAATATGAAAAGGAAATAAAACATCTTCTCGTTGCTTCCCATCTCTTTGCTTATTATCCATAGCTTTTTCTTCAAAATCATTGCCCCCCCCCCCACAAACTTTGTAATGACCTACGTAAAAACAAAAACCTGTAAATTCCGGTCTTATATCAGATTACTTTGAATTACATGTATTTAACCCCTTTCCTGGATGTTAGGTGATACCAACTTACATCGGATAAACTGAGGTACTTTCAATTTAAAAATTGGGAATGCACATTGCTCTCCAGAACTGACGGCTCATGAATTTTCATTGAATTTGCTAATCCAGAAATAAGCAGGAAAATAAAAATACTGTACTTTTTTCCCCCTTCTCTAACTTTCACATAACTAATTTACAGCTCACTGAGGGGAATATTGTGCATTTCAACTTTGCCTACCCCCCCGCTTAAAACCTTGACAAATCAGCATTAGATGTGAAGACATTTTGACCATTTACAACAAATAATTTTAGTCTAATGGTTCTCACCCTGGTCCTTGTTTGTTAGTTATTTGTTTGTTGTTTGATTAACTATTTTTTGAGGGATGATTTTCAAATGGGTCATAAATTAATCAAATCCATTAAAACACAGAACTCTTTAAAGGTAATGTTTAATTTTGGTACTCACTTAAAAACTTTTGGTCAGATTTCTTTGCTTTTTGTTGATAAATAAGCAAGATACTAACAATACTAAGATGCTGATAAGATTTCAACTCCTAAAGTGAAATATTTTACAAATGAGAGGTAAAAAATAATTTATATACTGGGCTAGGGATATAAACTCCCAACATCAACCCTATAACGCGTCCAAACACAGTGATATGCATGCTATCTACATGCAAAGCCCAGAGACTGTTTCATGGGGAGCCATCGAGGTGTAAAGGTCCTAGCGTTGGGCAGTATGTTACCTTGATCTAGCGCTCCTTAGATATTTACACTAAAATTCACCGCAAATCATTGAAGGAATACCACATGATCTCGTACAAACCTCTTTTGATACAAGGAGAACAATAGGAGGCTATACTGAACACGTTTCTCTCCAATTTCCTTTTTGCTACTAAAAGTGTCTATGAACTTTAAGGTTGACAATAACAAAGGCAAAATCATTTTCTGCAATTATCAGTTAAAGTTTTACAATACTTATTCCTTCATTGATCCATCAATTCATCAAACTATAGAACTTTTTTCATTAATTTATTAATATCCACTACCCCAAAAACTCTTTAGAATTTCTGCTTTGATGCTAACAAAGCCCCAAATCTATGGCCTACCACACCTTGGCCTATGTAACAGAAAACCAGTAAACCAGTTATCAGTTACATGCTAATAACACTTATCCCGTCATTAGGTTCATAAATCCGGCTTACACGAACCAACTAGTCATATGAGTAATGAAAACATGTTTTCGTTTGGCATCGGCCCGTCGCCGGTGGAGTACGCTCAATTTGTGACTATTCTTCTCCCGTTTCCCTGAATAACAGCCCGGAGAAAATTATTCACTTTGAGAACGGTCGCCGCAGCGCCGGGTTGTTTGTCTAGGATATTGCTCATGCTTAGGTGTGCAGGAAAGAAGAATGTTTTTATTCACTATGGATGTGACAGGAATGTTTCTTTTTTTCTTTATATTCAAAGGAAGCATAAAATAATGAAATTTGGGGTGTCCAAACTCTCTGATCAAGCCTGCATGTTTATAGATTAGTTGATCATCTGTTTTCTTCTGTTTAAGTGAAAAATGATACAGGACTCCAGGATGTTGTTGCACAGGGGGATTAATGTTAGCGTGGGGGATGTGGAAATGTATATCCATGAAATCAACTTTCCGTCATTCTCATTGCCATCGCCTCAAGGGTACCAAGCTTGGATGGAACAAAACATTACTAAAAAATTACCCTTTCAAGTGTTTTTTTTCAGGAACTATTTTAAGTTTGCAAGAGCTATTTTCCACTTTTTTCAATAACATTTGGACACCTTGCTGTATTTCATCTTTCTTAGAGGCACTTTGTGCAAAATATGCTCCTCTGGTACTTGTTCAATGTTCATAACATTTCCAGCAAAAAAATTTTGTTCGAGAGATATTTCCTGGAGGGTAATTTTTGGATTTGTACATTTAGTTTTTTAAATCTCATCATATCTGTCACAATTTGGAAGGTGTTCTTACCTTGATCTCTCTCTCTCTCTCATACTCTCTCCCCCTTTCTCTCTGTCTCTTTGTCTCTCAACCTCTCTCTCTCTCTTTCATTCTCTGTCTGTCTGTCTCTCTCTCTCTCCCTCCCTCCTTCCCTACTCCTCACTATATCTTCATGTGTATATGATAATAACAATAATTCATATAATTTATAATGCGCCAAATCCACTCTGTAGAGTTCTCCAGGCACAAAGCAGGATAAAGAAATACAGAAAGAAAGTACAAATACAAGAGAAGAATATAATAATCCAAGGGAAGCATTAAACAAGTAAGTTTTTAGATTGCTTTTAAAAGAATCTGGACAATTTCAATTTCCCTCTACGGTCACAATATTAATATTTTCTTGCAATCATTTAAATCAAATATCTGAGTCATTCTCATTCTGACCAAGTCCATGACAAATCTGCTGTTCTATATTCTTTGACAGCTCCCAAAGAAGGACAGCTTTGAGAGCACCCTATTTACATTCAAAATCACACCTTTTCAAACGTGCTTAGTATTTTTCAAAGCAATAAAAAGAACGTCTGTGGCAATGCATTTTGAAGAATTGGAATACTCGTACATGGTTTTTGAATTATTTATTCAGGGAAGGCTCTTTTGATAAAAAGGCTAAGTCTCCCTGATTGGCGATTACCAAATGCCTCATTAGGCAAAGGGGCTAAGACAGCTTTAGCTCCCTTTCTCTCTCTCTCTCTCTCTCTCCCTCTCTGTATCTCTCTCTCTGTCTCTCTGTGTCTCTCTCTCTCTATTTGAAGATGATCACAGAATAATCATGCAGAACTTGATTTGAATCTGTTTGGATTGGAGAATTGGAGAAAATGTGAGGTGAGATAATGAAGGATAAGGGGGAGGAAACAGAAAAAGAAATACTGAGAGAGAAAGCGGGCAGGAGGGAGGGAGAGAGGAGGGAGAGAGGAGGGAGAAAGGAAGGAGAGAAAGAAAGAGAGAGAGAGAGAGAGATTGTTTTACTGAAGGTAATGGAAGGATCATAAAATAAACTCTGGATAAAGCCATTAGGCCTACACTACAAGCCTTGTGACAAAAAAAATCACAAATCAGCATAAGATGTGAAGACATATTGACCAGTTGCACAACAAATAATTTAGTCAGTGGTACATACCTAGCTGGTGGTTGCTTGTTTAACAATGCATTCAAAGACTGGAAATACAATAGTTCAATTATGTATTCAGGGAAGGGTCTTTTGACAGATAAAAAGGCTAAGTCTCCCTGATTGGTAATTACCCAAAACACCTCATTATGCAAAGAATCTAAGACAGATTTAGTGCGCTTTCTTTCTCTCTCTCTCTCTCTCTCTCTTGAAAGCGATCACAGTATAATCAAGCAGAATTTGATTTGAATCCATTCATCTTGGGTGAACATGAGCTGAGCAACTTGGAGAAAATGAGAGGTGAGAGAATAAAGGATGAGCGGAGGAAAGATGGGGAAGTGGAAGAAAGGATGGAAGGGGAGAAAGAGAAAGAAGAGGGCAACGGAGGAAGTAAGAAGAAAATTTAGAGAGGGGTAGAAGTGAGAGAGAGCAAGAGAGAGAGAGAGGGGTAGAAGTGAGAGAGAGCAAGAGAGAGAGAGAGAGAGAGCAAGAGAGAGAGAGAGAGAGAGAGAGAGAGAGGGATAGAAGAAAAACGGGAATTATCAATCAATATTCTAGGGGCAAAAAATTATCAGTGTTGAAAAGAAACAGAAAGAGATTGACAGGCAGAGACAGAGAGGAGAGAGAGAGAAAAAAAAGAGAAGAGTAGAGGAGATGAGAAGAGAGGAAAAGAAGGAGAGATAAGAGGGCAAAAAAAAAGACAATTTGGCAAAAAAATATGTGGTAACATTTTTAAACAACATGATCGGAAGTAGGCTAAGTCCCTGAAATGTCAGCTTATACAGTCCTCTCCGTCAAGGTAGGCGTAAGCAGCCAAAGTCAGTGTTACGCTACGCATCATCCTTCCATGCATTATGTACATTATTCATGTGGGGTCCCCAGTGTCAAAACCCCACTTGCTCTAAATAGAATTCAATACTTTTCAATATTAAAGGGCACGGCTCCAGGTTAATAAGGGTCCCGTACATATGGAACCCTAAAATTACACTATGGACCCCCCCCCCCCCCCACACACTTTCTTCATAGGATAGTGCACACAAAGCCTATTAACCTAACTTTAGACCCCAGGCACATACACACACTCACACTCCCAAAGAAAATTAGTGAGGAGCCCTGTTAAATGGGTAATTTTGTGCAGAAAAAAAGAAACACTAAATATTATATTTCCACTGAATTTGACAAAATATCAATAATGTCAGCCAAATAAACTTCATAAAATATTTTTCAACCAAGACGATGTTACGAGGGATGTTGTTACGAGCTTGGAAGACATTCAATTACATCAGATTTCCTGCTAGGATTCATGGACGGCTCCTGAAGATTGGATAACATTCTCTTACCCTCTGTCACTGGTGGACTGAGGGGGGGGGGGGGGGGAGGCACAAAAAGCTGTGCCCTCCTTTCAACTCCAGTGGCATATCTGAAATACACATTCTGAAAAATATGCCTTGCCCTGTTCCTTTAAAATTTTGTATTTTGTACCCCAAAAGGCAACTGAAAAATACCCTCTTTTTATCTTCTGCTGTTTTGTTGTTGCAGAATTGCACCCCCTATACAAATCCTGGATTCACTCCTATCTTCTTAACCTGTGAAAAATAAACTAACCATGCAATCAACCTGCGCATCTACATGTACTTTGAAAACAATGTTTCTGAAATGGCGAAATGGCGACAGGCCGACTGTATCAGGTTGATAGAAAACAATGTGTAAAAAGTCTCTTCTTACATGGTAATTCTGGAGTGCTACTAAAGATCGCATAACACTCTCTTCCCCAATGTTACCTGCGTAACATGCACCAACTATGCAATCACCTCTGCACTCACTGTGAAACAAAGTTTCCAGAACGGCAGCTGCATGTATGTATACATCAAGTCAACAGAATACATGAATGTATAGATAGTCTCCCTTTAAAGATAAAGTTGAGTTCTGGATATATGCGATTACATTGTGAAAGAAGCTGTCTCAAAGCGGTTGGGAAATGTTGATCATGTTTACATACATGTAAGAATTGGTGTATACTGTGAAGGTCTGGAATCATCAAAATGATTAAGAAATTGACCCAATGTCGCTGAACAGCACATGCACTGTACACAGAAATGGGTATACAGGACTGCACACACGTGTGGCATAAATGTTCACCTTTATTCGGCCCGAACACTTCAGCTTTTTCTGGTCATATTTCGAATACGAAGGCATTTGAAGAGCAATCCTTTTCAGGGGACATTTCTACTACATGATGTTCTTCCAAACTGACATAAAAGGAATGAGAATGCTCATAAATTATTTTTCACCTTTCCCAGAACTCAACCTTCTCTTAAAAATGGAAGTGTCATCCTGGAGTGATACCAAAGATCACATAATTCTCAAGAACTAATTCTGTACTTGTGAAACATGCACCAACCATATGCATTTACTTTGAAACAAAGTTACCAGAATGGCAACAGCACGTCAACACAGAGTCAACAGAATACGTACAGGACTATAAGAGAGAGTTCTCTTTAAAAGTAATTCTGAGTCTTCAAGGAATCATGCAAGGTGCTAGATTTCTTTGTTACATATGAAACATGCACCAACCATGGGATTACCCTTAATGCATTTACTTTGAAAGAATGTCTCCAGAATGGCAACTGCACATATACATTGCTTTCACAGAATCCATGAATGTGTTGAAAGTCTCTCTTTAAAAGGCAGTTCTGGAGTGCTTTCAAAGATCTGATAACATTTGCTATCCTTGCTACTTGTGAAAATGCATAAAACAAGAGATCAACTACAAGTTTTTGCTTTGAAACATTGGAATGAAAAGGTTGGTACTTGGTACTTGGTACTTTACTAAACCAACAGCAGCGGCCCACATCAATATGTGCTTTGAAGTTAATTTTTTAACACTGTTTAGCAATGACTATTTTGTTATATAGTTAAATTCTTAAAAGATAGTCCTCTTAAAGGCAGAAAGGCTTTAACTCTCATCTCATTTATTAGGAGTTAACACCTTCTGGCCCTTAGCAGACAACATGTTGTGTTTTTAGATGGATTATTATAAAAATGCCGGTGTTAAATTTACTTCCATTTCAAATTTTAAGTCTTAAGTGAAAACTAAAAAAAGATTCTCTTTCATATATCTCTAAGGTCTAACAAGAGAACAAAGAAATGGAACTGCAAAGTTTTTCTTTCTTTTTTCATGACTTGAAATCAATTTCATCCTGAAGAATGCTTAATTAAATCATTGATCACACCACGTTTTTGTCCTGCTGGACTTTGGAATGGTAATTCCCAGTGGCTTAACACAATGAAGAAGTATTTTAATGTATTATTTGATAGAGAGGGTTATGATGTTACTTAAACATGGATTAGCATGTATGGGACTGAGGAGGTGATGAACTGCAAACAGATATGTTTCGCTGCATATGTAAAGCCTGTATCCATGGACTTAAATGTCATTGAACTGTAAAAGCCCACAGCGTATCGCTCACACGACTACATGTATTTGCAAATTCCACGCTTGCACGCCAAAGGTGGCAGTTGGATTCTATTGCCCATTAGAAGCTAGAAAGCAATGATCTCAATTTTTAATGTCTGGCTTTATCATTAAAGCTTATACATTTAGGACCAATTAAGCATAACAATAGGAATTGAGAAACATAAATACCATCCATCATTGATAACAACTGGATCATTACAGGCTCAAAGAGGTATTACATGTATGCAAGCACCTCCTTGGGTAGATGCATAATTATTTGTTTAGTGTGTTATGGATGGAGAGGGAAATGGTGTCTTTACAATTCAAAGAGAAATTGAAAATGAATTTTTCTAGTTAATACTTTATAATCATTCAATACTTTCATTGTTGGGTGAATTGTATAAACATGAATTTTAATTCCATTGCTGTCCTGGGAATAATATAACTACGTTTTGCATCATGATCAGGCATTTTCTTCTATTGGAAGGCTCACATCACATTCTAATTCAAATATCAATTTTAATACAATCTGGGACCACAATCAGGAAACAATCTTACTTATAAATACATTATTATATCTAATTCTCATGCTATTTATTCCAAATCTAGTCCAAGTTGGGAAATTTTGCAGTGGTTTTTAACAGTGTGAAACATGTATGAATGTTTGAAACTTTGAATGTCAAGCCCTTTAGTCCTACATCAAAACAATGGGTTAAAACCCAGACGTATTGCCATAATTGATCCCATATGTATTATGTGCATGTTCAGCTTTTGCCGATTACTTCAAAATCAATACGCAGCAGCTGTAAACGCATACATGAATACAGTTATGTGGGACTGAGTAAATAATGCTCATGTGCTCAAGAAACCATAGACTCAATAGGGAGGGGGAAATTGAAGGGAAAGCTTCTGTTTTGATACAATTTATCCAAAATGGTGGTTCACATGATGAAGTACGTATGCAAACAAACAAAGTTTTTTAACAACCAATTTCTACAATCCCTGTTACATACCAATTTGATGGAAAGCATAGAATCAAACAAAAAACAAAATTTGATCAGCTTTGAGCTATGCAATAATTATATACCATTCTGAATGATTAAGTGGCAACTTTCTAAATGAAATTATTCCCACATACATGTAACTATAATGAAATTGCAATGATTATAATGAATTATAATATGTAATTAGAATTTGTATCTATTTATATTATCTTATATACATTGGAATCCAAGTCAATTCTGTCCCAGGACTAAGATGATGGAATATTTTCAATAAAACCTTCAATATAATACAGCATTAATATGGAGTTCAGGCACAGAGGACTCCATCAATTCAATCTTTAAAGGTGTTCTTCCCTTCTCCTCAACATGTACTCGTTTTCACTTTATACATCCCAATTTGTGTCTATCTGCCAATTAAACGCCCCCTAAACCATACCCCCCAAAAAGAGCAAATACAAAAAAAAGGAGAGAATTCCCTTAGACAACATTCCATCAAACTTCTGACACGACTGTCTTCGAGGATCCGGAACCGTCGCCATGGGGATATGCGAACGGGATTTCACACTGCTTCCAATTTCAAGAAAAGCCTGATCCCAGAGCAGCCATCTTCCTCGGTAAATAAATCAATATGTGGAGCAAGACGTGATTTCTCATATAATCAGTACGAGAGGGATCGACTATATAGTTTCGTTTGGGAGACATCGTGCGAAAACAGGTGTTTCAGTTTGATGGGCAGATTTGGATGAGGTCCCCACTGTCAAATGAAAAATAAATTGAGTAGGGTCCCATGATCTTTTTGATCATGACATCTTATTTTTTAGCTAAATTCCTATAAAAAGTAGGATTATTATGAAAATTACATTAAGAAATTTAGTGAAAAATAATGATCAGAGATATCTGCGTCCAGATAAGAGTCGAACAAAAAATTGAGCAGCAGGCTAATGCATGCATTGAATTAAGTATATAGAAAAACATACTAAATTGCCTTTGAGCCATTTTTCAATTCCAATCCCTTACAAAAATACATAACAAAGCCTAGAAGAATGATAATATAGTGAAATGTACAGATTTCATCAAAATGGTATTTAAAACCCACTCTGATTTTGATAAGCCCTTTAACACTGGTCATTAGATTTCACTGACTTTTATTGATAAATAGCTACATAAACACATGTCAAAAAACTGACTGTCATTATGTTGAAAGCCATAAGGGCAAGTCAAAGCATTTGAGTTAATGCCCTGCTGGCTCTCAGCACATGATCTCATATCAATATTCTATTCATCTGGGCCCTGTTTCATAAAACTTGTTATCAATAACAAGTTGCAATAACTGTTATAAGCTACTGAAGTTCTTGTATCTGACGATAATTTGGAATGTAGAATATGATCACATAACATGAACAGTACATATTCAGAGCATTCAATTCAGTTGCAAATAAGTAGTCAATTTATTGTGCATGGCAATACAAATACATGTTAATCAGCTTGTGTAGTTATTTTCCCACGATGGTTAAATATTAACAAAAGACAAATGTTAAGCATACTGATGCACCACTTAGAAACACCTCGCACAGTTTAGGGCACAATTCCATTTGATGAAATGTTTACAATTAATCTACTTAAGTGCAGCAAGCAAGGAGTAAAAGTCTAGCCTCCATGCTTGCGCTTCAGCAAGAATAGTCCTTTCTCCATTGGGAATCCAGCATCAATTTGTAAATTGACCACATCTCCCATACCTCTTCCCCCTCCCAAATCTTAAACGAGGTGTAAGGATTACCACCTTAAGGGTAATGACTGATGCCATGTTCATAGTATGCAGGCAAAAACCTTTGTTACTCGTGACAAAAAATGCGAGTCTGAAGTCTGTGGGTTGTAGACTAACTTTTTCATAAGCCCTTATTATTATTTAAAAAAACAGGGAAAACCAAACCACAGGGATTCAGATAAATATTTCACATTTCAATGATCTATATACTTATCAAAATCAATTTGTTTGATGAGCTGCTTTCATACAGAATCATACTTAAATAGAAACAGTAGCAATATCGAGGAATACTAAACCATCTGATGGCTTAGTATTCTTAATTAATGACTTTGAAATTGGCATGTTTGGGGCAAAATCAATGAAAACTGGCATTAATCTTTAATCCTACATTTCCAGAGATAGAACTGAATATCCCCTTGTTGTTTATCTACAATCATATATTAACACTAGCTGTCTTCATACTTTTAATCTGATAAAACAAACTATTTGAATGAAAAATGTTTCTAGCAAAAACTAGGAATATATTAGACACTTGAAAATTTCACAGCCACCTAGTGTACCCCTACATGTAATTGCAAGGCTAGTAAAACAATATAGCGCTACGCTCTAATGGTATTACAGGAATAGGCAACCATTTATCATCTTTCGTTTCTGCATGGTTAAACATCTTATGAAGTGCATCCATATGACCTCTGAATATGAAGCAAGGGCACCATACCAACCTGTTCTAGAGTATTAATTCTGAAAGATGAGTCCCTTGGGTGCCCTTATCAATGCTAATCATGGGCTTGAGACTTTCATTGACTTATCATAGCTACTGATGGAGACCCATTTTTATGCCCATCATAGCCTTTAAAAGGAGCCAAGCCCTTGATGTATAATATTACTAATCATGTGATATATTGGCCTGTCAGAACTATAAGCTGGAAATTCATTAAAGAAAGCATTTTTAACAAGTAATCTATGCAATTTCTTCTTATAGATCAAATTATTACCTCTGCAGTGAGTCCCAGAAAACAGTTAACAGTAAAAAAAAAAAGTCTCCCCAAATTAATATTTCTGAATATTTGAAGCAAAATTTCATAACTGTGGCTTAGAGTCTCTACTATTGAATGACAACTAAAGATCTGGTAATATTTTATGCTCGGGTGAGCAGAGGCCATTTTTGTGAATGGGTGCAAAATCCAGACTTGTCAAGGATTGGTACTTGTTCTGACTAGTATCAGCAAATTTGAAAATCATGGAAAGGCTTAGAAATTTTCATATTATGACCAATAATAGAGAATTTATGAAAGAAAAAGCTTGTTCTTTGTATGTACTTAAGCATCTCATCATCATTTTCATGCTTCAGTGAGCAATTAACTACTTTATTGAGTGTTTTGAGATATTAATTTTGGCAAGATTTTAATTTAAGCTGGCTTTCTCAGTTAACCATAAAGTTTTGATTGAATATGACAGGACATACAGCAAACAAAGCTTATTTTTTCATGAATTGCCTTTTAATAATCAGAATATGAAATTTTCTAAGCCTTTTCAAGACTCAACTTCGCTGATACCAGCCGGAACCAATAGAAATTTATGTCAATCATGAATTTTGCACCATTTCACAACAAAGGCTTTTGCTCACTCAAGCGTAAAATATCCTTAGATGTTTTGGTGTCATTTGACAAGAGAGACCCTAAGCTATCCATAGGTATGAAAATGTCATGAACATATTTTTAAATATTTATTTGGGGAGACTTTTCCAACTGTCAACTTTTTTTGGGACACACTGTATATCATTCCTATTATCATTTTATTTTTTACATTAATGTTACACAATTTATCATGGTTTCTTTTTAATCACTAGTATATTCAATTTCATCATCTGCACAGTCATCATCAATATCATAATCACAAACCCCATTTTTATCATCATCATCATCACAATCACCACCATAATCATCATCACCACTATTACTATAAGCATCACCATTAATATAATCAGAAGCATCACCATTAATATAATCAGAAGCATCACCATCACTACCACTATCACCACTTATCACCATCACCGTCCTCATCACCATTATCATCATCACCACCATCACCACTATCACGATCACCGTCATCATCACCATCATTATCACCACCATCATCATCATCACCATCACTACCACCATCAACACTATCACGATCACCGTCATCATCACCATCAGCATCATTATTAACACTTTCAATATCACCATCCCCGTCATCACCATCATCAACATCACTATCACCATCATCATTAATAACCTCACTACCACCATCAAAATCATTATCACCATCATTATCACCATCATCATCACCATCACCATCGTCATCACCGTCATAAACGTCATCACCATTACCATCACCATCTTCCTCATTATATTATTTTCACTTACTGCCTGATACTCCTTGGAAGAATGAAGCTAGCAATAAGAAGACGGCACAGCCCACAACCGCCCAGTAAAACAGCTTCCATATCACAGAGGTATTAGAAGCCATAATGCGTTGTTATCTATAAATATCCAAGGTACTTGAACACCTGCAGTCTGCGGAAAGAGAAAAAAAAATAACAAAATGAAAGTTATATAAATTGCTGCAGGCTAAAAAAAGGAGAGAGGAGATTATGGAATCGCTCTATCAACACTTTTAAAGATAGAGCCGAGTTCTGGTGAAACGATTATATTGTGAAAGAAACTGTCTCAAATCAATTAGGAAAGGCTGATATGTGTATATAAATGACGAGAAATTGACCCACTGTCACCGCAGCTCACATGCACAGTGCACAGAAATGTGTATATGGGACTGTACAACACACACAACATGAATATTTGGCCCAAACATTTCAGCCATTTTTCATCGTAATTTGAACATGCGGGCATTTGAAGAGCAATGCTTTCCAAGGAGCTATTTTAATATGATATTCTTCCAAAATGACATCTACAGAATAAGAAAGCTCACAAAATATTTTTCACATTTCCCAGAACTCAACCTTCTCTTTAAGAGAATATCGGGGAGAAAATATATATGTGGAGAAAAACTTCAGAATTAGGAAAGCTGAAAACAGATATTTATTCTATTATTAAGGAAAAGTCTGTTGGATTGTGAATGAAGGTAATAAGTAGATTACGAAAACCAGTGAAAATGAAACAAAGCATTGCATGCTGATCAGAAGCACTCTGGACAGAAATCAGACAAATTTGATGATCACAAAATAAAAGGATTATTCAAATAAATTCATTATCACAATACAAGAAAAAAAAAATATTGCATTATCGGCTACCAAAACACAGCTATAAAAAGATATAGCAAAGCAGAAAGAAATAAACTTTCATAAAAGTTCAGTAAAAACTGGCAAATCTCAGGTAGATGTGAAAGTCTTAACTTAGATCCAAGATATGATCTAACCTCTGACAAATTGCAAATAATTGTAAGCAATTAATGCCCAAAATACATGGAGCTCAGGGAGGGCAACCTTGTTCTAAGGGCTACCTTTTCTAAGAACTACCGACGTTGTCAACATGGATTACCTAGTAAACCCAGAATTTTCCTCCATGAAATAAACCAAAAAATAAGGGTTGATAGGCAACAAGAAAACCACACAATCAATGTTGAAAAAACACTAACTATTAAACGTACTTCATCCCTTTTGCAGACTTACACAATATTCCACAAACTTTGCACAGGTTTTATAGTAGATATCCTGTAGATACTGCCTATGAAATTTCAAGGTCACAAGTTCTATAACTCCTTTGTAAAGATATGAAAATCTTGCTTTTGTCGAAGAGGGAGCTATTCAGAAATCAAAGAAAGTACATTTATTAGTAATGGTCAAAGAAATATTTTTTTTTAAATTATTCAATTTTTTTTTTCGAGTTGAAAACATAAAGTGTTACCAAATTGTTATTACTAACTTAAAAGCAAATTATAATCCTTTTCACATCACAAGTTTTCCAATTATAATTCTCAAGTGCTTGATAGCATTCTCACACAACTTCAAAATCTAGGGCTGCAAAAGAGATGAAGTACCTTTAATGTTGTCGCATAAACTGAAGCTAAATCCTGACATCAAACTCTATTCCAGCAATAACACAAGAGGCCTTCCTAACGAACCAATAACATATAGTTAAATATTCTTACATGCACGCAGCAGTCTGTTCAACTTTAGCTTAACACGATGAACTGCCACCATCATTTCACAATGCAATCTTGGTGCTGTATGTGTCGTAGCTCGAAAGGATGAAGGCATAAATGAATTTTCTGGATGTGGATGCTTAATCCCAAGAGTAAGTTTCATAAGGGTATTGCGCAAAATGTAACTCTGACCCGAATTAACATCTGAGTAAATAACAGTGAGTGACAAATACAGACTGATGTATGCTGGCAGGGCAGCTTCAAACTGAATTAATTTGAAAAATATGGAATGAAATGTATAGTATCACCACTGACTTAATGTTGGAAAAATATTGATGGGCACCATTTATTCTCTATTCTCTTTCCTTTTTTATCTCTCTCTCTCTCTCTCTGTCTCTCTGTCTGTCTCTCTCCTCTACTTCTTCTACTTCATCTTTAAAAATATACAGTTAACCAAGAGAATATTCTATTTGATAATTCTATTTGATATGATATTTATACAAAACTACATTGCTCCTTCTTCATTACTTTAAGACACATTTAGCATAAGCAATATAAACAATACCTGTATATAATGCACTGCTCAGAAAGATTATCTCCCAAATTATTTTCTCAAAGACTTGAAAAATCACGATCCAAATATTATTCATCGGTCGTGCTTCCTTTCCTAGTCACGTCGCCACATGAAATTCAGCACGCTTTTATGGAAGCAATGCTATACAACACAACCGAAGCCTGTCTGGGGCACCAACGTCTATCGCCGTGCCAGCCGACGAGCCCTTCCACGAATGATTCATTTGTTCTGCAGTCAGTGAATGATGACGGATTAACGCTGAATAAATTGCACGCTTGCTCACCACTGAGCACAAGTGATCACAGGCATCAACTGACATGGTTTAAAGGGATAGACATAGAGATTACCAGCTTGGCGTAATGAGACAGGTTAGGATAATCATGGAGCTTGCCTAGTACCTCTTTGGGATTATTAGTCCAAATGTACTGGTAGTGCACTCTGGGCCCCGTTTCATAATGCTTGTTGTCAATGACAACTGACCCATTTCTATGACAAATTTGCTCTCGGCCAATCAGATTCAAGGATTTCAGTAGCTTATAACAATTATTGTAACTTGTTATTGATAACAAGTTTTATGAAACAGGGCCCTGATATAAGAGTGACTCATATTATTTAGAGGGACCCAAACATCAATGGGGAGTGATGAGGGTTTTTTTTTAAAATAACACTGAACTGGAGTAAAGACATTGGTTAAGAATATCCCTATTTGCCTGAGGAAACCAATTGATAATTGGCAAAACGTCACTCCAAGTGAGTTTATTTCCAGCTTCTTGATTTAATTAATATATCATATTGGTTAAGAGTTTAGGATAAATCATAAATTTAATAATAACAGAACAGTGCTTATAAAGCATATTCTACCTGTAAAAAAAGGTCTCAATACCCTTTCTAACATCATAGCAACAGATTATTAAGGACACTGCAAATGAATGGAGATCAATGATGAGATCGCTTTTTTAGTTGGAGGAATGAAATTTGTCCAACAATAAAGGGAATTAATTCACCTAAAACAGAAGAAGTTTGGACAATAAGATTGTATTAGGCATTTACTCAGGAATGCCTGTCCACTGTAGGGAAAAGTTTCTGTTTATATTTAATGAGAAAAATATGAACTTATATGTTAAAGTTAAAATATGGGAGCATGGCACACGCAATTCCTCTATTTTTACAGTAAAAGCCATTCAAAAATATGTCTGATTTTCTTTCATAGATCACTAAAAACACAATTATAAAGTTATATGAATCATTCATTCCACTTTTAGATCAATATGAAATCACTTATGCTTATTCGCCAAATTTCCCCTAAATGAAATCACTTATACTTATGCGCCAAATTTCCCTTAAATGAAATCATGCTTATTCCACAAACTGCTCAGAAATAGGCAATCACTCAGAATATCCACCTTAAATATATCCCAAGATATTCTCTGATTTAATTTCTAAGTCAACCATTGCCAAGGCAACAGACAATTTTACAAGTGACTAGTGATCAGAGCACATCTGATTAAACTGGATCTAAACAAAGAAAAGCTAGCTTTCAAAATCAAATGCTGTATTTGAAATTAAAGCAAAATACAATAAGGAGACTTTCAAAATCTTTCTCTTTCTAGTGGCATCAGAACTTTTTTATTGAATTCACTATCTTCATTTGAACACAGCACTTGTGCAATCTTGATTACATTGACATTTTAGAGCAGCTTATTCCCAGGTAAGATTCCCAGGTGGCATGAAGGCAGTACAGCCAGTGACAAATGATGCCCTTAACGGACTATCCAACCTTGATCACATATTATAGGTCCATCCTCATTAGCCCAAGTTTTTAAAATGGCCCGCTAATTCTGATCTGGGGAAAATTATCTCAATCATAACTAGCTGAACTTAATACGAAGTGAAGTAAAAAACAGCCCGCTATTTCCTACTTGCTCTTTGAATATAAACTCAAGATTTTATCTCATACAAACTAGGGCATGTTAGTGAAATAGCATGCCATTTGGCCGATTAGCAGGATACTTGGGGATTAGGATGCACTGGACAATGATATCCTCTCCCTCTAAAGATTGACTTGGACTAATAGAAGTAAGGGCACGTTGACCTCAGACTATTTCCCTGAGAAACGCTGATCGTCTTAAGCTCTGAAGCGTCACCCAGGCTAATGGAAATGAGGAACTTAAACGTATGACTATATATGTTTCTAGAGAAATACTAATCAGTCTAATATCTCATGCCAGAGCTTGCTAGGGGCTAATGGGAATGCACCTAGTGATAAATGATGCCCTTTCCTTATTCTCCAACCTTGATCAGTCATTATCGCCTTCCACAATAATTAGAAGGGAGGAGACGTAGCCAATTTTCCACATTAGGCGTTTTCACACTCCCCAAATTATAAAAAAGTAACATTTGTTGTGGGGTACTCATTCAGATCCAGAGTATATGATAATCATTTTGTATATTCATATCCATCCGACCAAATTAAAACCACAATTTCAAAGTGTGATAGAGTGAATCGATAGAGTGAATAAAATCTTATCTTATCTTCAAAGTAGATAGCACAGAATAATTTGCTTTTGTATATCAAACAATGCTCTCAATAAATTATCCTGGACCTGCAGGAAATGTTGAAGTTTTATAAAATTCTTAGTTTGATTGCAGATTCTACTGATGGAGATTTAATTCTCTCACTCTTTCTGTTCATACCTCGCCCCCCAAAATAGCTGGTACTTTATGATCAGAATATTTACCACAATCAGAAGCTATGAGAACACTTTCCCAAATTGAGAGGTGTAAAAGCACCAATTATAGATGAAAGAAGAATTGGCCAATTTGCACACTGAATGTAAGAACATTGGAAGAAGGTGGTACGGTAATTGATGACTGCTTCTCATAGTGTTCTCCAATGTCTATTTCACTCATAGCTACACACCCTCAATTTCTAAGAAGATATAAATCTCCATGGAAATTCTAGATCTGTCCCTGCAGTGAAGAATCCTAGTTCCTCCGCTTGGAATGCCAGACCACAAATTGGCACCGAATCACCGATTCTCAAGGTTAGCTTTCATTCTCGATGTCTTGAGAATATTATATCTAAATTTCCCAAAGGATTGTATTAAATGCTACGCCGACATGGCTTAATCTCAAGATTAGGGTTTCAGGAACATTGCTATACAATAAAATCAGAGGCCAGAGGAGGTAAGGTTAGAAAAAGCTTCAAGCACTGCACACATACTACCCGTGCATGCACATGATCAACTTCGAATGTCGGATTAACATGTTCATGCAACCTGAGGGGTGTTTCATATAGCTGTTCGTGAAGTTATGAATGACTTTACGAACGACTGGAACAATGTTCTAGGGTGCTATACTAATCAGATTCTCAATCATTTAGCACAAGAACTGATCACCAGTCGTGCGTAAAGTCGTGCGTAACTTACAAACAGCTTTATGAAACACCCCCCTGGGCACCATTTCATAAAACTTATTATCAACAATATTTCACAATAACTGTTATAAGCTACTGAAATCCTTGAATCTGAGTGGCTGAGAGCGAAAATTTGACATAGAAATGAGGCAGTTGTCATTGAGAAGTTATATGAAACAGGGCCCTGTTAACCCATTGCCTATGGGAACTGGTTGGTCCCTGTGTTAAGCCTATGGGGATGAGAGAATCCAGAAGTGAGTGGGTTCAGAGGGGACCATGAAAAACCTTGGGGCTGGAATGAGTGTTGGGGGGGGGGGGGGTACGGGAAGGAGGGATGTTAAATGTTAAATGAGTTACTTATGGTTAAAGGATCAGTCACAATTTTATCATCAATACTGAAGGCAGTCTCTGGGCATTCGTGAACTTTCTTTTTTATAAGGCTGTTTATGATATCCCATGCACGTTTAATATTTGATTTATTACGCATGAATTTGTCTGAAAACTATCTGATCTTTGTCTCCCTGAAGAGTGTCATAAGTTTATTTCGATATTGTTTAAATTGCAACTTGTTTTGACAAGTCGGATTGTTTAAGTACCACTTGTTTAGCTTGTTTTAATGTTTTATAGATCGTAATAAATTGTGTGTATTCCAATATTTTTTCCTCTTTTATATCTTGCTTTATTTGTATAAGTTGTATAGAGCTGTATATTCATTATTAATTAGTATATAACAATCAAATTCTGGAACTGAACATCTGTGAACTTGAAAGGTAACCTGTAACCTGTAAAAAAAAAAAAGAAGTAATTATTATCATTGTCACTTTATTGCAATGCTGTTTAAACTTCTCACATTTGATATTTTTGATATAGCAATCCTTTTTCTGATTTCCATTTCACCTTCATAACACACTTAATCAAGATTTTTTACTATGTTGAAAAAAATCATTTTCTTTCCATCAAGATTACCATATTCAAATTTAAAAAAATGATCACAGAATAAATAAGGACACTATCAACTGCTGAAAGGGAAAAGAGCGAGAAAAGGTACAAGTTTTCAGAAACACTGAATTTATGGAAGTAGAACAATGAATTAAGAGTAAGAAGAACAAAAGAATTGTGGGAGAGAGGAAAAACCTGCGGCTTGAGTCTGTCACAACAGGTTACAGGCTGATGTATGCTCTATTTCTATCTCCTCATGAAATCAAAGCTTTCCAGATCGTTGTATTTCGAGGAAGTGATATATCTCGGACAAGTAACTTAAAGAGAAGGAAGATTCTGGAGGCTAAAACCCATCACACACTATACGATCTGAAAATCATTATCTGATTTTTTAAAATAAACTCCAATTTCATTTCATTTCATCTAATTTCATTAAATGGCAATATTCAAACATTTGAACGATTCATGACTGAGATTGCTGGTTGTGCTTTCACCTACATGTAACTGGAAGACCCACAAAACCTAACAATTAAAGATTTTACTATTCAAATAACAATTAAAAACTTGAATCAAAAAGATTTTACATTTTTAAATGTTAATTATCTAATGATACTGAAGTTTTTTTCAAAATAAGGCCGCAGTCAGATCATACAGTTAGCTTAAGACTGATGCTACAGTGTGATTTTTGTCATTAAATGCTTCCATACATCTAGAAATTAGCCGTATACCTTCTGCTTATACAGCAGATAATCTATCAATAGCAGTAGAGGTAAACAGACTTAACAATATGCCACTATTTTGCCTCCTATTATGTTAAGCCAATCTGAATAAATGATTTCAAATTTACTTCTGTTGTTCTTTTCCAACACTTAACTGTATAACAAACAATTAAGAATGAACTCCTAACTCTGTCGAAAAATGTACTTGAACTACTGGTACAAAGAAACTCAACCCTACCTTTAAGCTCACACTCTTATCGTGTCAGAAACTAGAATATGCCCTTATGACTGTCTCACTCAAAATATGACACCTTAGAATAATGATGTTGCACAGCCATGATGTATGTCATCAGAGGGTGACACAAGTTATTTACTGTAAACGCTCCACGGCATCAAGGAAAGTAGGGTAATGGCAATTCACACGCATCAAAAATACATAAGAAGTGGTAATTGATGAACATTTCTGATTTTGCAAATGTTCTGACGAGCATGATATGAAATCTTCAAATAGGTTTTACAGAAACGGCAAGATAAATGAGAATATGACAGCAAAAAAAAAAATATCATGGCATGATGAATGTGACTGCGTCTTCTATATGCCACTGCATAAATTCAGTTGATGGCTCGAACTGTTATTTAAATATTATATATGGCAAACGGAATAAAGGGCTACAATTACATTTGTACATGTTGTTCATCGACCTCATTGACATTTGACCTTACACCTTATAACCCAAAAGTCTGATCACTTTATCTCCTCATAGTCTGAATACAAAATAGTTGAGTGATAAAAAAGCTAAAAAAATACTAGTTCTAAGTTTGAAGTTAATGGTTCAAATTGAGTGTTAACAAGGCACCAAGTTTGTAATTCATACCTCAATGGTTATTGAGATATCACATTAACGAGGCTACACCTGCAACTTAAGACGGATGCTATGACGTACGGAAGTACGGACGGAAGGACAACCCGAAAACATAATGCCTCCAGCACCACCTTTGGTGGGCGGAGGTTTGTAGATAAAGTGCTTTGCTTAAAGGAGAATTAACCCCTGATTACAAATTTACTTATATTGGAAGGTGTAATATATTCCTACTTATTGGCCTAAATCATTTTCTAATCAGATATCAGAAAAGGGTATAAATAAACATATTCCAACACCCGGTATCGTCTCCTACTCATTTACATGGGGGCTGCCATTTTCTTGCTGATTTGGAGTTGTACATGAACCATTGAGAAATGTTCCAGTCAGGAAGATATTTTGAATCCAAATCCTAAATTGATTTTCTTTATTACCTAAAATCCCATATGTGACGAAAAATATAAAGTGGGTGTTTACATGTATTATAAAAATTAAATCTTTATAATGATACTTTTAAATTGTCTGGTTTTGCTTAACAAAAATCTATTTTCTTGGGTTTACCAAACAGAGCAGAACATAATATATGCAGCATGCATTCTGACTTTTCAAGTCCATTATCCGAAAGCAGGTGAATGCATAGTTTGCCGCTATAGATGCTCAGGGAAGAAGCATCCATAAAATTTGAATTAATTTGCTCCGTCCCATACGTCCAGTATCGAGAAAATAAATTTCTATTAAGCGAATATCGATTTTCAACAGAAATATATGAGGAAATCTTCAGTTTAAAAATAAATTGACATATCTATTCTATATTTTTAATTTCAAATGGGTTTTTAATTTTGAAAAAGGCAATTGAGCATTTGGATTAAGAAAATCTTCTTGTACTCATAAACAAAATGGCAGCCCCCATGTGCTGCTAGCAGACGATACATATTGCTAGCAGATGGTAAATTTTGCTCAGAAAATCTTGATTCGTATCGATCTCGTATATTTTGACGCGAAGCCATATAGTCTAACAAATAGGAATAAATAACACCTTTGAACACTATCGTCTTTATTTTTGAGCGTAATTCTCCTTTAAGGACATGAGTGCTATGACAGGGATGAAATCCAGAACATTCTCCTCTCCAAGTGTTCAACCCATATGACACATCTTCTTCTAGAAATACGCTTTGATCACAAGAACCCAAGAGTGTATACCTTTAAATAACTAATGCTCAACTCTCTTCAATCAAAATGTCTCGGAAGGAAGTATCACAGTAGGTTATAAATATGTATCTGGCTCAAGAGAATAAAGATAGATGGAATATGTCATACAGAAATATCTAGACCATGACAACAAAGACAGATAAAAATTACCTCATAAGGAGGAAGATAAGGTAACGATATGTCATATCGGTTAATCAAAAAGCTGTTTGGCAAGATTTGTTGCAATCAATAGATCTCCTATAGAAATGGGTTATGCTAACTATGATGAAGAAAAAAGAATAAATCCTTGTTCTTCTTTATTGTCTTTCTTACCCTGGCTCTAGGATATTCTTATGATAAACTGCATTGTCACGAGGGAGAGCTTTGATATCTGTATCTCATGGCAGATTGAACACAAAATGACCTGCTCAGTATTGCATGTGTAAGAGTCATAAGACGTTATCTCATATGCATTATAAGAGTAAATGCCCTTCTTGCTCTCAGCAGACAATATCGTGTGTTGAGAGCCAGAAGGGCATTAACTCTGTGTAAAAGGATATGAGTTAATGCCCTTCTGGCTCTCAGCACACGATACATTCACTGTATATAGAACCTATGAAGGTTGGTGATACAAAGATACAAGTACTACAAATTAGAATTCCCATGTTCATTTTGCATATAACAGACAAGATTGTGCCACAATTTTTAATCTTTTTCTTTATTTTCTGTAACTTTCAAAAAAATTCCCTGCCAGCAATTTCTTTCAGCTGGGAGCCGGAAGGGTGTTAACTCATATACTTTAACCCTTTCCATGCCACAAGACTTTTGAGCAAATGTCAAAAATGAATTTTCAAATGTCAAAAATGAATTTTCAAATGTCAAAAATGAATTTTCAAGTGTTAAATATTAACTTTCAAAGAGTATTTTCTCAAGCAAACTGGGCAAAGTTATATTGCATAAGAATAAACATTATACTGATGGCACAGGTTTCTGTATGAGAAAGAATTTTCAAGCCATTCAGAGGCTAAACAAAATGTTCAACTCTAAAAAGTTTGGGCGGGATTTGCCGGCCATGGCATGCTAGGGGTTAATATAGAATTAGACTCCTCCTGGCATTAAGCAGATGATTTATCTAATGTATTCTATGCCCAATTCCATTCTCAGCTTGGAATCATCCCAAGCATTCAAAGTGAAATCTGCTGTATAAAATTGAAAAGTTAAATTGCATCATTTAACCTATATCTTACTTTCATTGCCTGTTTGTTCATCAACATATTTTTCCTACAAAAAAGCCAGCTTGAAACTAGTAAAGTTGTCATCTCAACAACTCTCAAACACAATCTGTGATACTGACTTTCTATGAGAGCACTAAAGAATCTTTCTTCAACTCTGTATCTCAGGTAAAGGATGGAGAAAACTTGAATGATTTTTTCTTAAAATAAATTTTATCCTGGCTTCTGATGGACAAGTTAAATCATTCAGCTATTCTTCACCTGATAGCGGAAGCTATCAACTGCTGAGAATATGTCTCTCAAATTATTGATTGATAATCTATAGGCAACTGAAGAAAGAGGGCAACTCAAATGACAGATATTAAAATTTCGCTATGTGTCTCAATCAAGATATGGAACATCATTCAATATAATAAACTTACAACAAATGTTTAAAGACTGATTCTTTGGTCTGGAGAAAAGGGAAAATAAATAAAAGCAATATGCAAGGAACATGCTTGGTACAACCAATCAAAAGTGTTTGTTGAAAACCTAGTAAATCTCTCTTTAAAAAAATGTCTAGTTCCCATTCAAACAAGATAAAGACACGCGAATTCAATATCTGAATATGCTTTGATAAATGATTAAACAGTGAAGCTATCCAGTGCAATGCATAAAAACTTACTTGTTTAAAAAAAAGGGGGAAAAAAAGAAACAAAAGATACAACCTGCAGGATGGGAGAATCAATACTTATGGCCAGAGGGATGTTTTTCTCTCTTCTCCTCTTAGCCTTAATTGTTGTGATTTGGTGAGCGAAACGGTGTTGGGAGCGAGAGATTTAACACTTTATAGTGCACCCGTCTGAAGCATATCAGATAACCCCACTTAAAATAACAGCAATCATCCTATGATGACTATGGATTGAGTTGTTACGACAGAATGCTATCCGGTGTCTCAATATACCAAAAAGAAGGCTTATTTCTTTTTTTCATAACAACCCTATGATGACGTTCTAATAATTATCTGTTTTTGAAATTCGATACAAGGAACATGAAGTGTCTGCGTTCGATAATTGCTCATTCCTGGAAAAAATAAGATTGTCTTACACAGAACATTAAATACATTGTTTTTGTTGATGTCTCATCTATACTGAAGGCTCACGATGAAGTGACGTGGGTCTACTTCATCTTTACTGAAATAAAGTTTTCTAGAGGTATGATATTGCACTTGATTGGAAACCATCAACAGGAAAGAGAAAGAGAGGAAGATCAATTACTCCATCGGGGAGAATGATAGCAAAATGGAAAAAGACCTAAAAAAAAACAGAAATACATCATGCGAATGAGCAAAGTCAAAAGCCAAGACAGAAGGTAGTAAAGAAAACTTGCGGATCGATGTCCTCTCAAGAACAGAATGATCTAAGATCTAATGTGAAGGTATATATGACAATGAAGACACTACTGCTTTTATCCTATTTTATTATACCATTTAATTATTCATGTTCTAGAAGTCATATGTCCACAATAAAACTGTAAAATAATAGTGCCTTAGAGACCGTAGAGATAAATAACATCTGTTCAAGTGAAAAATAGATGACCACTTCCTCGATCTATTGTCAACTTTGCCAATATCAAATTTTCTCTAAGATTAGTAAAGCCCACCACACACTATACGATCGACTGCTATCCGATTACGGAAATAAATCGCAGTAGCATTAAATATGGGCATTTTAACCAATAAAATCTCCATGATTCAGGTTCTAAACCATAAAATTAATACTATATCAAACATAGGGTTTGGTGTGCTATCAGCCTTAAACCTGGAATAAAGGCCAAATCAGTTTCAAATGGTAGACAATTGTAGGACTGCTCTGATGTCACTATGACTCAGAGCCGATTTGGCCTTTCCTCCAATTAGAAAGCTTGCAATAGGCAGTATTTAAAAAATTTTTAATACCTATATGATTATTCAGAACCTCAATCAAAAAAATTTCATATGTCTAAATGTTTATATCAAATGCTATTCAATTTTCTTCCAAAATCAGATTGCAGACAGGTCATAAAGTTTGTGGTAGGCTTCATAAAGAAGACAAGACTGCCTTTTCTAATTCATGTTTTAATTGTATAATTCATGTTCTAGACGCCATATTTCCACCTTAAAAACTGTAAAAACATTGTACTGTAGAGACAAATAACATCTACTCAAATAAAATATAGATCATGTTTTCCTCTAATATCAACTTATATATTTAGTGAGTTAGCATGTATAATAAAGGCAGGGGCAGATCTACAATTTTGTAAACGGGGAGGGCTACAATCCTAAACGAATCTCTCTGACAAGCAACATAGAAAGGGAGTGTAACATTTTTAAGGTGCGTTTGAAAGACTGGGTTTTACAAGGGGGTGCAGAAAGTTGCGCCCTCCTAAATTCGCCACTGTATAGAGGTGCAGAATGGGGAAAGACTCAGGCCTGTATTCTAGAAAGCAGCATAATTAAGTTAAGCTTGTGACTGTGACTGTGGACGCAACCGTGTTTTGAACTACACGCGTAACAAAAGGCTCATTCTGGCCTGGAAAATGGGAACATAAACGCACCCTCTATAAGACTATCAAACACCACATGATGGGATAATATAGTCTATTCATTTCAGACTTACTTGAAATATATGTATATATATCAGTGGCGAACATCCATTTTGAAATTCGGGGGGGGGGGGGGGGGGGGACACCACATGATTTAACTGTCCGAAATGTCTGAAATTTTCTGACAACCCCCTCCCAAAAAAAAGGTTATCACATATTTGGGGTCTAGTTTTCCTCCAAACTTCTCTGACACTTCAGACTTGCTTAAAAGTCATATTTCAAGATTTTAAAAGCTTTTATAGGCTTGTTCACCCTGGATGGATGTAAGACTACGCCCCTCTCCAGAGTGAGACGAAGGAAGCGACGCAGGAGATACGGTATCTCCTTACCCAGTTCACGATACCAGCTCATTTGAATAATTGATTGGATGGATGCAATGCAAGATGATAGATAGATAGGCAGTGCAGTAATCAAGCGTGTCATGGATAGTGCACCCATCCTACCCATTAACCCTTTCATCACTATCTTCGCTATTTAACACCTTCTTGATACTGTTTCCCAATTTGTTAATAATAATAATAATAATAATAATAAATGTAGCTTATATAGCGCCAAATCCACCCGGTAAAGTGCTCAAGGCGCATGTAGAAATTAATTAAGAATTAAACAGAAATGTTTTTACATGATTTTTACAAGAATCAGATGTTAAACACTTTTTGATGTCTTCAGGAAGGCTATTCCATAATTTAGGACACACGTGGGCAAATGATCTTTCCCCCAAAGAAAGTCAAACCCGCTTTAGCAACCACCTACATAGAAAGACCACCTGTCTCTAAAGACCAGTTTTTGTTTCCCTTGTACAGTGTTTCTCATATATATGTCTACTAAAGGAACCTGTACATAAAGACCACTTTTCTTGTCTCCGTTGAGTGGTCTCTATATACAGTGGAGTAATCAAGCAAGTTATGGAGAGTGCTTTCATCACGTCTATTAATCCATCCATTACCATGCTCCAAGTTCAACATGTTAAAGGGAACCAATCAACTAAACAAATAATTTGTGTACAGCTAGTATGTATACAATCAACTAAAAAAAAACTACATGACAGAAGCAATATTTAAAGCTCATATTTTTTTTTAATGTAACATACTTATATGGAACTCAAAACATTCAGAATGAAAAGGTTTGGTAATTGGACTACTTTAAAACTACTATTTCCAGTGAACTCAAAACATTCAGAGTGAAATACAGTTTGGGTAACTGGTCCACTTTAAAAGTACTATTTCCAGTGGGGTACTCAATGAAGATAAAAAGAGTGCTTCGATCGCAATCGTTAACCTTTTCATTACTAGATACGGTCTCTCCTTACCCAGCTCACGATACCCTTTCATTTGAATAATTGATTGGATGCCATAATATGGGCAGTGGAGTAATCAAATGTGTCATGGACAGGGCTCCCATCATGAACATTAATCCTTTCATTATAATGGTTGCCTTTCAACACAAGGAGACCAATCTTTATCATTATGACTCAAAAAATCTCAAAAAATACAATGAATAAATGAATAAAAAACAAAAACAAAAAAATAAATCTATGGTTGCAGTAAATGAATGAATAAATAAATAAAAATAAAAGTATTCAAAAAATCTTTATTAATCACCTTAAAAATTAATAAGTGCACAGCTAGTAATGTACAATAAACTTAAAAACAACAGCTTTACCCTGCATTTTATGGATCAATGGTTATGAAGAAAATAAGGGATATCAAAAAAACATCGCACACAGAACCTTTGTATGACTTCGGAGCTGCGTGTTCACTAGTCAACTATACCTTCATTTTAAGAGTATTCAAATGTAACGTTTCTCTTTACAAAAGTAATATTGAAAGATAATATTGTCAGAATCGAGCATACTTGCATGGAATCCAGAACATTCGGAGCAAATTTTGTGGTGCTTGGTCCCCTTTAAAAGTACTACCTCCAGCAGAGCACTCAATGAAGATACGGACAGTGTCCCAATCGCAATCGTTAACCTTTCCATCGCTAAATACAGTCTCTCCTTACCCAGCCCATGGTACCTTTCCATTTGAATAATTGATTGGATGCAATGCAATAGATGATATGGGCAGTGCAGTAATCAGGCGTGTCATGGACAGTGCACCCATCCTGCCCATTAAACCTTTCATTACTATGGTTGCCTTACAACACCATTAAAGTACTATTTACAGTGGAGTAACTCTTTCATTACGTTAGTCACCCCTTGTTTATTTTTAAGGTACTACTTGCAGTGAAATATGGAGGAAGATAATTTATGCTATTGCCCCATCTCCAACATCCACCCTTTCATTCAAATGATCAGTTTACAAACAAGTATCGTGATATAACAGAACATATATTTCTATAAAATAAATAGAATTTCATTGACAAAGTTTGAGATAAAATTGTGCATTTTTATACAAACAACATTCCATATCTTACTTCAAAATTACCGATTCACAATCCAGTAAGAAAGACAAGCCTTCCTTTGTCTACAAGTTCCTGCCATTTCTCTCTAAGGTCTGATCTCACACTCACATTCACAGTACATCCAAGAAAATTTAACGAAATATAAAGTCACTTTTCAATGTTACATTTATGTATTCCTCACTATGGACGCCTTAGAACCTTTGATCTCTCACACACCCCTCACACTACATGCTACAACTACCCAACAAAACTTATCATAAAGACCGTTGTGCAAAATTTCTGCACTGTTGACCCAAGAAAACGTCTGCAGGGAAAACGCATCCAATCGATAACTGGACAACTCTCTCTCCATCATGGTCAAAGTTCCCCGTCAAACTCTCTAAGGGCAATCGTTGAGCCGTTTACATCTGCATCTGCAGCTCTGCACACCATAACATTTTTAATCATTCTTCACTAACAATTAGGCACGCTTAAACACCGAAACAAAATTCACAATGACAATTAGGTAAATTACATCAGCAGTTTGAAAAGTAACCCCCAAAAGTAAACTTTCAATATGTCTGGATTCTTCACCATAAGGACCTAAAAAGTTTTGCCCTCTTACAGCTCCCTCAAAGTATATGCTAAAACTACCAAATCAAATCTATCGTAATGACAATTTTGCAATTTACATGTGCAGTTTGAAAAGATACCAATAAAATTCCTAACTATGGAGGCCTTAAGATTTAACCTTTTCCACTGCCCTCAAAGTACATACTACAACTACCCAACAAAACTTATCATAATGACCGTTATGCAAACTGTCTGCACTGTTGACCCAAGAAAACGTCTGCAGGTAAAACGCATCCAATCGATAACTGGACAACTCTCTCTCCATCATGGTCAACCTCTCTAAGGGCAATCGTTGAGCCGTTTACGTCTGCATCTGCAGCTCTGCACACAATAAAAAATTGGAAAATGTGTCGGAGCAAAAGCTCCCTGATCGCGGCGTCCATGCCATAATTTCATCTCCAACATGCACCTGAAAATTTGGCTGAAATCGAGATGGCTCGCAATCAATCGGGTGCCCCATCGAGCGGAAATCATGGACGATGGGAGCTGGACTTTACTCCTGTTCACATGCAGCTTAAATCAGAAGACTTTTTTTTCTGTTCCCCTCCAAAATGATATTAATAATTGGGTTTTTTTCTTAAGAACACATGAGAATCATTTAGCAATAATTTACAAATAAAATACATTTGTATATATACAAATAAATAAAACATTCAATATCTTAAAGAGCAATTCAATGCAATGTGCCCACTAAATCTTTCATTTCATTCGAAAATGGAAAATTAATTGATATAACCATTTGATTAATGGTAGCAATACCAGACACAGCCATTAATCAATGGTCACAACAAAATGTTTTCATTTTTGGATGAAAAAAGTGATAAAAGACTTCTGTTATATGGGGCACATTTCACCAAATCTGACATGAAAACAAACCTATTTTCATACATCTATAAGTGGACTTACTCACCCACTTATTCTGAGATTTATTTTATCTTGAGTTTAGTGAAAAGATTTTAAATGTCATAACAACTTTTAAATTGCATCATTTCATTGGTGCAAATGAATTCCACGTACACAGCCACTTTTGCGCAGTCATTAACCAATGATGCGCCATAAGCGTACATTATGTTATGACAATTAAAATTATTTCACTAAAATCAAGATAAAATAAATCTCAGAATACCACCCCTGGCCTTTCATAGGACAGTTTTAGAAATAAATTGTGATTTGATTGCTTATAAGTGAACGCAACAGAACTGTCTGCTTGGACCATCAACCTTGCAAGCCATTGGATTCCCGAGCGGCTCCTCCACGCTGGAAGACAACCATCCTGAGCAGACATTAGGTGTCATGACTGGAGAAATGAAGATTTTATTTCACTTCCTCTAAACGTGTATCTCTTCAGGTCTCTCTCTCTCTCTCTCTCTTTCTCTCTCTCTCTCTCTCTCTCTTTTTCTCTCTCTCTCTCTCTCTTCATTTCTCTTCCCATCTCTCTTTCTCTCTCTCTCTCTCTCCTTTCTGTGTTCTTTGTCTTTCTGTCACATAACTATCTCGGAAACAAATACGTTTTTCTTACATGGTCTCAACCATTTTTCTGAATACATTTTTTAAAGTAGAACAAAGGCATGATTTAATTATATCCACATGGACTATTCACTTTCACAATCCTACAGATTCCCTGGTGTCTCCTCTACGCTAGAAGACAACCATCCTGAGCAGACATTAGGTGTCATGACTGGAAAATGAAGATTGGATTTCACTTCCTCTAAAAGTGTATCTCTCTCTCCCTCTCTATCTCTCTCTCACACACACACACACACACACTCTCCCTCTCTCTCTCCCAGTATCTCTCTTTCAAATAATTTCCTGGTACTACAAAATTTCAATATGGCACGAAAAAGAGACATGATAACGAAGCTTTTCGACCTGCACTCATCAGGTTATCATGCAGGTATGTAACAAATTACTCGAAATAACTATATTATACTTGATGAACCCTCTCTCTTTCTTTCTCTTTAAAGATCTCAAATATATATCCTGAAAACAAATTAATTTTTTTCAGACATTCATTCAACCTACTTTGCTGCGGTATTATAAACCTAGAATACAGTTCATACATTTTTTTTTCAGAATACAGGCCATTACCTTCAAGTAGTAAAGTATAAAAGCATGATTTGATTATGTAAGTGAACGCAGCAGGACTGCCTGCATGGACTACTCACCCTCACAAGCCATTGGACTCCCTAGCGGCTCCTACTGGCTCGAAGACAACCATCCTGAACGGACATCGGGTGCCGTTAATGGTGATGGATGCTATGACTATAGAATGAAGATTGGATTTCACTCTTGGACTCTATCTTTCTCTCTCTCTCTCGCTCTCTCTCTCTCTAGCTCTCTCTCTCTCTTTCTTTCTTTTAACTACCTCTCTATGTTTCTCTTTCCCACTTTCTTATTTCAGTTCTCTCTCCCTTTCAGCTGAATAACTATCTTTTTCCTACATTTACTCCACCCAATTAGGGTTTAAACCTAGACTTCGGTTAATACAGTTTTCTGAATACAAACCATTATCTAAAAAGAACTAAAGAACTAAAGCATGATTTAATGATATACGTGTGGACTATTCACCCTCACGAGTCATCAGATTCCCTAGTGTCTCCTGTATGCTGGAAGACAACCATCCTGAGCGGACATTGGGTGTTATAATGGTGACGGATGCCACCACCACAGAGAATGAATATGAGATTTCACTTTCTCTATCTCTTTCTTGTTCCATCTCTCTCTCTCCCCCTATCTCTCTCTCAGTCTCTCTCACCTCTCACATCTTCTTTCAGTTCTCTTCTTTCTTTTTTATCTTTGTCGTTTTGCCCATTTCACTGTTTGTGTGAACATCCTGAGTGGACATTGGGTGTCATAATGGTGATTGATGCCATGACTACAGTCAGAGAATGAAGATTGGGTTTCACTTCCTCTGGAACCGCATCTCTGTTTCTATCTTTCTCTTCATTCATTCTGTTTCCTCTCTCGCTCTCCTTCTATATCTCTCTTTCTTTCATTTAATTTCTTCTCTCTTTCTCTCCTGTCTTTATGCCATGACTAGAGAATGAAGATTGCATGCGGTTTTCTCTCAAATACCCCCCCCCCCCGTCTCTCTATTCCTCTCTCTCCTTGTTATATTTGTTTTTGTCTTGAAATCAGAGAGGTGAGGAAAAAAATCTCTTTGTAAATAAACCCTTAAGTAGATTTATTTTCTAATGTCCAAGCTTCTTGCTTTCTCCACAATAAACCTCCCCCCTCCCTCTCTCTCTCCTCCCTTTCTTTCTTTCTCTCTTCCTCTCTCCCTATGCCTGTTCCTCTCTCTCCTGTTATCATCTCGCATCATCAGGGAAGTGAGAAAGAACGTGCCCATCTCGTCCCCTAATAGACACTTAACTATGATTTATTTTCGAATGTCCAGGGATTGCATTACTAGAGGGAGAAATGGGTGCGGAATGGAGCATTAAGTGATAGAAGATCCAAATGGGATTGAAACATAAGAAATAGCTATCGGTACCTTGGGAAATTAAACCTTGTATCAAAAGAAGGATTAATGTTATGGTAATCTTTGTTGATAGGACACTTATTTTCTCACATAAACTATTGCACTATAAACCTAACCTACATAATGACACACTGACTGGTACAGGTTAATACCCTTATAGGAATGTTAAATAAACTTAAAAACCATGGATTTTAATGTTGAATCGTGGGAGGTTATTCATTTTAAGGAATGTAAGATTAAATTTCCTTTTTAATTACATGTACAAAGAGTAATAATGTAAACTAGAATCTTTCATGTGCATTTGAACTTTGTGAAATTCCCTGACAAGCAAATAGAGGGGTACTGAATTCAATACACAATTAATCAATAAATCATAAATTAGACGAGTCTTTAGGCCTAAATGCAAGTTTTCATGTTTAAAATGTTAGTAAACCAGGTTAAACCCTTTTGAGCAATGTAAAAATATGAAAAAGATTTAGGAGTTTCATATCTTCATTAGATAGTATAATAGGAATGTTTTTAGCCAAATAATGTGCGCTTTTCAAATCTGGATAGGAATTCATATCATACTCTCTTTCTCGACTCTCTCCCCCTCTCCATTCCATTCTATCTTTCACTCTCCCCCCTTTTTTCTTTTCCTTTCTTTTATCAAATCACAGTATCCTTACTGTTATTTTTTATCTAACACAAACTCCCTTAATTGTAATTTTTTCTTTCTTTCTCTATCTCTGTATAACATTCAACTTCTGTTCTTTGAATTTCCCCATGATATGACATTTTCTTCATCAGCCTCATACAATTTTTATTCCATCTCTCTCTCTTTCTATCTCTTCCTCCCGGTCTTTCTCCTTTTCACCCTATCTCTCTCCCTCCCACTCCCTCCCTCTGAAATGAGACCAAACTTCCGTTCTATCAATTTCCCTAAAGTATGACATCTATTTCATCTCCCTCTATATATACTCCCCGCCCTCTCCCTCCCTCCCTCCCTCTCTCTCTCTCTCTCTCTCTCTCAGCCACATTCAACTGGAGGTAAAACTTCTAATTTCTATTGTTCATTGCCCCCTTTCAAGATTATACCCTCCTCTTAAAACCTTCCAGACAAACATCCTTAATAAAATAGTATAATCCCCAGAGAATCCTCTACACCTCTCTCTTAATAATTCCCTCCTTCTCTATTTTTTTCTTTCAAACTTGGTTAAAACAAAAGAAAATCGTGCACTGAAATAGCTTTTGAATCTCCTAAAAACCTGACCAAAATTCGCTGATTTCCCCCAAGATTTCAAACCCAACACTTCAGACTATTTTTGAAGTCTCTCAGCGGAGTCCCCTACCCACGCATACAAACTGAAGCAAGGACAAAAAGGCTGGATAGAACACGAGAGACATTGTCTGCTGAGAGACAGAAGGGCATTAATACTGTGTGAAAGGATAACAGTTATGTGTTAATGCCCTACTACCTCTAAGCAGATGATTTGATGCAGAAAAGACAGCATCTCCTTGCTCACAATCACATAGGGTTTCCAGAATTCTAAAATATCAAGCAATTGTCTGTCTGTTAAGAGCCAGAAAGGCGTTAACTAGTACCAAACACAGTTAATGTCCTTTCAGCTCTAAGCTAACATTTGAATATTGAAAAGACTGTACAGGTATCACCTAACTTACAAAGGCAACGTCTAGCCAGGATATCATCAAATTGTCTGCTACAACCAGACGAGCATTGAAGATACAAAATAGTAAAGTTGAGTTCTGGTCATGTGATTACATTGTGAAAGAAACTGTCTCAAATAGTCTACATAAGAATTGGTGTACACTGAGAGGTTTTGGAATCTTCAAAATGATAAGAAATTGACCCATTCCAGCTGAAAAGCACATGCACTGCACACAGAAATGGGTATATGGGACTGCACACTCATGTTGCATGAATATTCGGCTCTAACACTTCAGCTATTTCTCATCATATTTCGAATATGAAGGCATTTGAAGAGCAATCCTTTTCAGGGGACATTCCTACTATGATGTTCTTCCAAACTGACATAAAAGGAATGAGAAAGCTCGCAAATCATTTTTCACCTTTCCCAGAACTCAACCTTCTCTTTAACCCGTACCATTCTACACAGGTAACACCCTTCTAGCTCTCAGCACACAAAATTTGACGGATTAATGGAGTTCATCTGGGCCCTGTTTCATAAAACATGTCATCAATGACAAGTTGCAATAACTGTTATAAGCTACTGAAATCCTTGCATCTGATTGGCTGAGAGCAAAGTTGTCTGTAAAAATCAGACAAGACACTTGATGAAATGTCCCCCAGAACTAATCATCCTAGATAGTGGAAACAAACATTTTTTTAAAATGTCGCATGATGAACTCCACAGAGAAGGTGGTACTTTCTCATTTTCTTAGCATGATCCCAAGACCATTGTCATGCAAATGCATGTAGAGATATAGTAGAGAGAATAGTATACTGTTCAAAATTTTAGAGAACTTTAGAGAATTAGAACAATGCAGTGAATTTCTTCAACAAAACATTTTTTTCAACACAGATTCAGTTTATTTTGTCAGCAATCAATTATAGATGGCCATACATGTGATGACATGTTCAACTGTACACTACATGTTCACAATTTTCTCAACTTTCTTGTAACAAAGATATAGCAGATCATATATTTTATATCAAATTCATTTAGGAAGTTTTATTCACTTGATATCTATAAAATATAGCCTACAGTGTATCGATTCTGCTAGATTTAGTATTTCATCTTTCATCATTACCAGAAGTGAAGACTAGCTTTGACACAGATAATTTCAACCAAGATGTAGCTGGTCATGCTTTCATTTAATTGGGAATGCTATCCTCAAGAAGCACTTCTCGCCCGAAGGCATACCGATCTGATTCCTTCTTCACATCTCAACACCTGCTCCTCATGAAAGGCTCCTCAAGAAAGGCTCTTCACGAAAGGCTTCTTTACAAAATCTAATTATCATTTCATGATAGTGGATATTTTTTAGGATGCATGTCACAAAAGTAGAGAATTTTTAGGATGCATGTTTTCTTATACGGTCAGTTGACAGCCACATAGAAGTTATGTAGATCTGTGAATAAGGACATATAAATTAATGCCCCTTTTTATATCAGCAAAGACTGAAACCAGACATTACCTGTTTTTGATGGGTATTGGAGTTTGGGGGTTTGGGGGTTTGGGGGTTCGGGGGTAGGGTTGGGTTTATTTTTAATCATCCCTTGGGGGGGGGGGGGCAGTTGTAATGCAATCGTAGGGCTAACATGAGCAAATTTGGAAAATATTAGGGAGATTCAGGGCTGGATATTGGTTGAAGGGTCTTACTGGAGCATCTTACTGGTCTTACATTGCACCATCTTGCAGTGGATGCCTCATCAAAACGTCATTACCTTCTTGATGGACAAGTGAAAATTAACACATTGCAACAAGATATTTGGTGGGAGTCAAATCTAGTGCATTCCTAAACAAAGTGGGTATATATTTAACAATAAACTCCACTAAGTGATATCCAACGAAATACTGTGTGGAAAATGATTTATAATCTGATTCTTCAAGTTTCCACATCCCAAATTCAATGTCACATTAAAAAAATGATAGCCTTGAAGTATATGTGTAAATCAAAACATTTGTCCATGACATTCGTCTGTTTTGATCCAAGAGGTATATAATTACAATAATGAAGTCTCCTAAGGCATATAGAAAGAACAATACATCACATATATGATGATTTATAAAACTTGCCTTCAAGTTGCTCCATCCAAAAGTTGATAATATCGTGTATTTGGAGCCAGAATTAGGGCATCAAGCCCAATCAGAGTTAATGCCCTTCTGGCTCTAAACAGACACTATCATCCAAAATTGATAACAGTCTTAAAGGAAAGGTGTGAATAGCATTTACATTGACAGACATGACTTGTGCTGAAAGTCAAATAGGCAAGTGGGTCAAAGTCAAATAGGCAAGTGGGTCTACAACCAATTGTATAAAGCCCGGCGCACACTGCATGATCCAACTGCGACCCGATTTTCGAACAAATTGCAGTTTGCATTAAATGTGAAAGTTTAAAAAAGTGAAATTATCTCATTTGAAGTTCGGAATAATGATACGAATACTAATATCGAAATTTTGGTTAACTGCAATTCTTCTGGTTAGAGTAAAGGTCAAATCGGCTTCAAATCTTAGTCGATCGCATGAAGTATGAAGTCATGAAGTACAAGCATGCACCAACATCAAAAATAACATTCATTGAGACATGACTTTGGTGCCACCTTAGTCAAAGTGTTTTATACAGGTATGAAGTCTACATCAAGTGATATCCAGATAAAAATTGCACCACATTTATACAATTTTTCATGTATAACCAATCATCAAGTTGGCCCATACCAAAGTTGATATCTCATCCAAAAAAGGACAAGAGTCATGAAGCAGAGGTGAGAATCAAGATTAGAAAAACAAATTTATTAAGACATGACATTTGTACCATCTTAGTCCAAGAGGCAAGTGTTTCATATAGCCCTGAAACCTACACCCCGTCACATCTAAAGAAGAATCATACATGTACAACTAGTTGCCAAGTTGCCCAATCCCAAAGTTGATATCTCATCCAAAAATGATAAGAGTCATGAAGCAGAGGTGAGAACGCACTGGGGCATCACGTTTGCCGAGAGTCAAATTTGTCAAAACAACCACTTACCTCATTCAAAGCTTGTTTACCGACCGGACTTTGCAAATACGATCTCCCCGTCTCCAGCACCGGTCCTAGCTAGCGTCCCTCTGGGAGAAAGTAAAGGAGAAGAAACGGGATTGAGAGACCATCTTTAACGGCTTGGAGATGATTTCTAAATTGAGCTATCGCAACTCACAATTTGACACAGCTTCAAGTCGAACTTCACCCCCAACACGCACAAACACACAAGCGTTAACCCACTCACTCGCACGAGAAACGCATCGGATAGGGCTTGTATTACACAGCTTTAACAAAACAATTTCTGTCCCTTTCCTTGGTGAAGACATCACTTTGGTGACGTCAATGGCTATTGGTTTTCTAAACCCCTAAAGGCTCTCTTATTTCAATGATCTTCTATCTATGTGCCTCTTTTTCCTAATTCAATTTCAACAAATTTTTGATTTACTTACAAGAAATGCGAGACAACATGAAGGAAAGTCCGAATGAAAATGGATCAGATGTAGGCCTAGGCCTATATATATATCCACAATACAATCACGGATTAATTACATTTTATCCAGCATAATAGAAGATCACAACAAGACTTCAGGAGAATTTCATGAGTTATACGTCACTGAGAACTTTATCAAAACACCTCTTCATTACAATTATGCAAAATAATTCCTCAGATATGAAATGTTATGTCAAACTTAATTCACAGAACATATTATATCCATTTACAATAATCAATAATTTAGTAATAGTTTTCATCTTTTTTTTTTTTCAAAGACACCATAGTGCCCTTTTTGGTCACTATAATAATTTTCAGAAACTTGCTGTTGGTAATTCCACACACAAAAGAAATTATTAATACATTTGTTAAATCTAATCATTAACAATTTTCTTTGTGGCAAGATCTGATGGAAACTTGGACGAGAGATGAAGAGGTGGGGTCATTTCTGTTCAGAGATGGTGAGAAGAAATTTAATCTTTATGTCCATTTACCAACTGTATTTCAGAAAAGGTCATATAGTTGCTCCCGGGCTGACCATTTTGGAAAGCGATGTTTCTTTGATTATAACAATAACAATATTTCATTTCGTATACGCCACCATGGGCATTCTTCCAGTTGAATATCAAATGGGAGAGAATCTTAACACAAATTTGGATAAGAAAAAAAAAAAGAAGAAGAAGAAAACAAATTCATAACCACTGCTTGTGAAAATGCACATTGATATAATAAGGCATTTTAATCAAATATGGTTCTTGAGAGGGGAAAAAGAGACTCTATGAAGTAACATTGACAACAAAAACAAAAATTTTGTACCTGAGAAAACTTCTGTTTCCTCTATACAATTCTTATGGCTTTAATCTTAACCTGTTTCCTACAGGAACCGGGTGGTCCCTGTGTTAAGCCTATAGGAATGAGAAAATTCAGTAGTCAACGGATTAAAAGAGCTCTACTGTAGCTTTCGATCCAGACCTAAATCACTCATCACTCCTGTGTATAAAAATATACCTGGTCCATTTCCTCACTTGCTTTTGAGGAAAACGGGAGACTTTGTGTCCTCCCCATCTTCATCCTCATCCCCTCTACTCATCGATCGTTTCTTCCTTCTCTTTCTTCTCTTCCTCCCCTTCTCCACTTTATCCTCCTTTTCTCCACTTTATCCTCCTTCTCCGAATCAGACAGTTCATCTAATGGGCGATTCCATGCAATGCGTCCCGTACGACATGTCTTTTTTCCTCATATTTCATTTAAAAAAATGACAAATCTTTCGATACGACCATTGAATAATGAAGCTTTCTGGTATCACCACCTACTGTCATAGTGATATCAAGAGACTTTTCATTTATGGATGAAATATATGGATAAATGTCATATGTCGTACGGGACACTCTGCACCGAATCGCCCTAATCCATTCCAGAACTCATCCTCATTCTCTCTTGCATCATTACCATCTTTTTTTCTTGAATTTGTGATACAGTTGCTTCAAATCTTTTTCAAGCAAGAGATGAAGAGTCTAAGCTTGATGGAGAAATAACCTCCCCCCCCTTCCCCCTCCCCTACAGAATTCCAGCATTTACATGAATTTCAATTTCGCGATTAATGCTTGATTAGATTTTTTACAGCTGCTCTCCCTCTCACTCCAATTGTGTCAGCTATTAAGCTCTTGTTACAAACATTTCCTCGCATGCTCACATCCTTCACCCTGTTAAATTCTATCATAGGACAGGCCTCAAATTCCCTCACTGCATCCATATATTTCTGCCCTAAATTTTGTTTCTTGTCACCACCAAAATTCTGATCACACTTGCACACATTTTCAAGGTTAACAAATTCATGTTATTCCTCCCTCTTGATTTATATCTTTTTTCATGTTCTGAAATATCTAGACAATATTATAAAAATACCATATTATTTATGTTAAACTGCCACATTTTGAACATTTATAGGATTTAGTTTTCTTTGAAGTTTTCTAGAAACAGAACTATGTATTCCTTTAGCCAACCATTTCTCCCAAAATGCATAAAAGTATTGTTAATCTATTTTTAAGCATATCATCTCAAAACATTGAAAACGAGTAATAACATGGATTAAAATGAATGTATAATTTCTGTTTTACATCAAATATATGTTTATGTCAATGTTTGTTTAATCAAATACTGCTGGGTTTTTTTATATTGATGCACTTTTGTAAATTTAACAGTTTCAGCTTTTGAGATGCATGTTTGATGTGCTTTTACAATAAACCAGTTCAATTCAATTCAATTCAATTTCAACTTTTCTCTCATTTTTTGAATCTCTACCTGCATTTCCCCTATTTTTTGTTTTCTATGTCATTCTCCCCTTCTTTCTCTTTCTCCTCCCCCCCCCCTCTCTCTCTTTCTTTTTGGAGTACCTATAACAAATATACCATCTAGTATCTAAAATATATTTTGAGTACTGCCCCAAGGGAAAAGGAGCTCAGGAGAAATCCAAAATTTTATGATATTTTGGTGTACGACATATGGAGAGTTGACTGTGAATTCGTCACAATCAATTCACCAAATTGCCAATTTGAGATTCGCATACATGTAGTGATCTCATTTTTCAAACATTCATAACTTTCTTATTCTTTGTCCGATTTCTTTCAAACTTTCACCATCCAGTTCCTCTTATTTTTCTCCTTTCATACAAATGAGCTGTACACCCATCTCTTTCTTTACTCCTTGACAGGCACCATTCCTCACATTCCTTTTCCTTGTCCAGAGTCAACAACCTCCAAACAGTCCTTTGCCCCTATCACCCCTCTTCTAGCCTCTGCTCATTAAGAATGACCACCCTTTCTTCCTCCTCCTCCTCTTTCTCTGCACGGAAGCGAGAGCATAAAATTTCTGCAAACATAACAGTTTCCTGCAAGATGTTGATGTCCACTCACTAAAGCTATATTGATTATTCCCTCTTCATCGGCAAGAAATCTAAAATTTAGATATCATAATGCCTCCTCTCCCTGTCCATTTGAAAGTGCAGATCAGAGAGTTAAACAAAAATGGCCTGGGGCTTGTAGCACATGGGTAGCCAAGGTATAATCTATCACCTCCTCCTCCACCCGCTTATCAATTTCTGGATACGCCACTAATTGCAGCCCCCCCTCCTCATCCCTCTAAATTGACATGTCAGGTAATTGCAAAGCGGGATCAAGTGTGGACCATAGGCAACAATGAAACATGAATGGAAAAGGAAAAGCAGATGCCCTTCCCCTACCCCTTTATCAATTTCTGGATATGCCACTGACTGCAGCACCCCTCCCCCACCTTCATCCCTCCATAGACTGTCAAGTGTAGACCATAGAGTACATGAGCTGGACAATTGCAATTTGTATACACCAAGCAAGCATGATGGTCGAAGGAGAAGAACTCCTTCAACCCATTTATTAATCTCTGGATACACCACTAATGCCCCCCCCCCCACCCCCACCACTCCACAGACATATCAGCTGCTTTGCAGACCATGATCAAGTGCGAACCATAGGGTGCATTAGGGGGACAAATACAATTTGCATACACCAATGAAACATGACTGGAGAAAGAAAAGCTATAGAGATGGGTACATTAGGCAAGATTGATGTTGAGCTATCATGAGTGGTTCACAAACAGTCTTTAATGTCATGCTCTGCATCAGGTGCTTTTTAAAAAGGCTTGTTCGCTCTTGGAATCAGCATGAAAGTCCATTTACATCAGTAGGGTGTGATGAGGAAATGAGATTTCTCAAATGGAACATTATGTTGCAACAAAATGTACTCAATTATCCTTATGATCTAAGGGAACTGCCTATACAAAATTTGAATAAACAACATGTATATCAATGATCACTTTAGTCTTGACAAAAGCAATGAAAATGTTTAAGCTTAGTCTTTAACCTAAATATTTTCTTGATAATAACACCATTTTATTATGGCAATGATCAACACGTAGGGCTTGACGGGAGTTGGGGTGGGGATAGTATCAATTTCTTTTCCTATATATTAATACTTATATTGTCATTGGAGAAGCGAATTGGGAATGGAAACAGATCTTTTTCCACTATGAATAATGTCAATTTTCAACCTGAAAGATATTGTACAGTAGACCCCAAAATATAGTTGGTATCTACTATTATTAATTATCATCATCATCATTATCATCATCATCATCATCATCATCATCATCATCATCATCATTATTATTATTTATTCAGAAAAGACAAAAATAAAGAAATCAGTGTATTAAAGGCTAAAACAAAATCTTCCTTTTCATTATGGCAGACTTCGGGGACTTTTCAGTTTAGCCTCTTCCAGGCGATAACAAAAATATCTTGTGTTGAGGTCCATGAAAAAAGCATATCACATCAAATCAAACTGTATCCAATAAAACAGATTAGATTTTGCACTGAACATTTAGATTTCACTATCAAATATTAAATTTTTACTTCAAATGACCAAACTGTCATTGACCCCATACCATTCGTACACAGAGGCATTCATGAAATTCCGGTGGGTGCATTACTACAAATCGAAATAAAACCAATCGTGATTTAGCCGGATATGGAAACTGACTTAGCCAAATGTCAAGAAACATCACATTTACTTTGGCCGAAAGACTTCAAATGTAAGGTTACGGCCAGCATAGTGAATACCTGAATACCTGAGAGAACATTGATGGCAATGCCTGATAGCTAGCGGTTCATAAAATTTGAGAGAGAGAGAGGGGGGGGGGGGGGGGGAGAGGAGATGCAAATTGGGTTAGCCCCTAGGGCCCAGGGCAAAGAGGAAATGTACTAGCCTTGTTCATACAATACTTATCTTCTAGAAAACTGGATGAGTTCTGGAGATTGCATTTTAAGGGCGCACTCTTTCCCGTCAATATGCCTCGAAATATTTAAGAATAATTTATAATCAGGCAGCGTTTTCTAGATTCTCACTTTTATAGAAGAAATCAAACCTTTTCTCAATATTTTTGGCCCATTTTGCATCAATATGTAGTGCTATAGTAAAGACTGAGCATTGATGATTGTTTAATGTTTGTTTTTCTATACGAATAGCACAGTTATGCATGTTGGCAAACAAGGGCACTTCACAGAAATGGGGTCTTCAACCATACACGTAATCTCTTGTATGAACGTGGTTACACTCGGAAGGCGAAGATGAAAATTCTGGTCACATTATGGTGATGTTTTATTCCACTCATGAATGAGGAGGCAGAACAGGTGAGAAATTTCTGGATTGAGTGTTTCTGGAACCTAATGCAATACCGGTGCTATCACAATTCTTCTAAGGTCCATTGATAAATGGTAGACTGATTATCATGAAAGGCAATTTCAGTACTTGCTTTTAAATTGAATTTGAAAAAGGGAAAAAATCCTCTAAAGATCCTACAGTGAATTTTTATCATACCTATCAGTACATACACAAGAATCCTGATGTACGTTAAAGATATAATCATATTGATGGAACTACTACAACTATATCAGAAATTAATCAAGTTTTGCTAGAAAGGCATCATAATTCACAGATTATACACACAAGGAAAATTTGGAAGTCACCCAACTGCCTTTCAGAAAATCTTTCTCTGTAATCATATTTAAGATATAAAGCTATCTATCTATGAATTTGTTGCAACATTAACAATTTTAGTGCAAAATTCACTACTATAATGAATTAATCAAATTTTCAATAGCATTTGGTAATAATATTTTTGTAAAACCAAAATAAGGATCGAAAACAAGCTGCTGAAAACTGCTTATCCAATAATAGCGGGCCAATGGAGTAAAATGGAGTCAAAAGGGGCCTGAGCTTTCGATCCTAGCAGAATCTTCGTCAGAGGCAAAAAGACCTTTTTTTCGTCAGAGGCAAAAAGGTCTTTTTGCCTCTGACGAAGATTCTGCTAGGATCGAAAGCTCAGGCCCCTTTTGACTCCACCAAAATAAGGAGACGGTTTAAAATGAACAATAATAATTACATTTTATTTTTTTATAACGTATATAAATATTCTTTGGATGTTATTGCTTTGATTTAGCTATTCAAAAGTAGCGAAAAATCCAATCACATATATCAACTAGAAAGGCCGTCAAAGGCGGCAGACCCACGCCTTAGCGGCGCTACAGAGTAGTTGCAACACTATACTAACTATGGGGTCAAAACTACAAGGTTACACAGAATTTGCAGGCGTCAACCGATCATCACCAAAATCTAATCGATTCTTCCCTGTCACTATCCGAACATTCTCTGAAAATTTGGTGCAAATCCGTTCACCCATTCTCTAGTTATCTTGTACACAAAGAAACAAAGAAACAAAGAAACAAACATACAGAGCCCTTTACATAACCCTGCCGATTTGATCGGCATGGGTAATAACAGCTGATTCAGAATAAGAGCAGATCCATGATATCAAATCCTCAAGTATAATCCATTAAAACCCTAAAATAGCAATAATGAAAATATATAAAATTTATCTGTTACAGAAAATATCACTTAGTGGCAAATGATTTCAAGAAAATTATAAACCTACAGTAGTTTCACATCAGTAGCAGATAACAGGGGGGCATTTCATGAAGTGTCTTGTCAGTGATTTTTACTGACAAATTTGCTTTCAGCCAATCAGATGAAAGGATTTCAGTAGCTTATAACAGTTATTGCAACTTGTCATTGATGACAGGTTTTATTAAACAGGGCCCAGATAGAGTAAGACTCTTTTTCATTTCCCCACTTTTTTAGGGATTACCTGTATTACTGCAGCATATGAAATTATATATGCAAAGCCCTTCACAAAATATTCATATAATGAATTGCAAATAAAGTTTATCCAGATCCTGTTACTGTCAGAGTTGTCCTCTGTTAGTAGCTGACATCTTGTCATGTGAAACTCTCTCTTTGTTTGCTGGTATGAACATTTTGACATGCAGTTGAAAGTACTTGATTCATTGATCAATTTGTCTTTTAATAGAATGAAGGAAAATATCCAACAGTTTTATGGGGAAAAATAATGCTTTGGTAAAATACACAAAAGATAGCTTCATGTCACACTAACATCTCAACATGGCCCACATGTATTTTAGATTGACTTTATCAAAATAATAAAAATCCACTCAATATGACCCCTGGAATCAAGTCAAATTAACCACAAAACAATTTCTTGTATAATGTATTTGTATAGTCAGTAGTTTAAAGAAAAAAAAGTTGTGGATCATGTCCTGTACAATATGTAGTTGATCCACAGAAGTGGTGCTTCCGACATTTCCCCGGACAACAATTGCTCCAGGCTTTATTCTGTCAAAGATACAGGGTTATGGTTACTGTTGCAATTGGGTTCTAGGTTAGATTTATGGTTATGAGCAGATCCATGATATCATGGACCCACTAGCTAAATCACTCTCCACCCAGGTGAAGTGAATGGGTACCCGGTAGGAAGAAATTCCGTGAATGCTTTAGCGCCTATCATGGCAGCTCGGCTAAAGCCGGGGTAATAATGTGATACTTTGTATTAAACGCTGTAGAGTATATTCATATAGTAGCTGCGCTATATAAATGGAACATATTATTATTATTATATTATTATGGTTAGGGTTATGGTTATGGTTAGGGTTAGGGTTAGGTAGAGGATTTGGTCCAGATTTTAAGTTTTTCAGGATTCAGTTAGTGTGGGATATCAGGGATGCCACTTATAATTGATAAAAAAGTAGGAAAAATCATCCCGAATGGACCCTTGTGTAACATAAAAAGTGGTTTTCTATGGCTAAAAATATGTTGAAAAAGTAGGAATTCCTACTTTTGTCTGAAAAGTGGCATCCCTGGATATTGACTGTAGATCATCTGTCACCAGAACATGTGTTATACAACCACAGAAGTACCCATTAGCAATATTGAGCTTGTGAGGGCAGAGGATCTAGGAAAGCAAATACCGGCAACTGTCTTTTATGCTGCCTGTGTACTAGCAGACTCCAGATTACTGGCATGAATATGCAGACAAGCTATATCAAAGAAGGGAAGGATTGGGGGACAGCCTATCAAACAGTTGTTTGTGCTACCAGCTGCTACTAAGTCAACAATCCCAGTCTTTGGATTGAGACGGGGGCATTGATCGGACGGGGAGAAAAGAAAGAAAAAAAACGCGATAATGGCGAGATGTTCCGAAGGCCAAACGACATGCTCTTGAAAGACGCACTTCAAGCAGGCAACACAAAAATTGCTTATTGATCGCATGTTAAGGGTTCAGAGACAAACGATTGAGGTTGAAATTATTTTGGGTGAAGGGGGAGAATCAGGACTTGGGATATTCTCAAGGCTATTATGCACTTGAAATGTTCTGACAATGCAGTGATCTCATAATTTAGCATGTCTCAAAGTGAAATTATCGTGAGATGAGAGGGTTAAATGTAGTACTGTGGAACCTCATTATAATACTGTAAACGCTGTTATTTTCGCGCGATTAAATTTTCGCACTGAGCGACCCCAAAAGATATTCGCGGGTTCTTAAATTCACGCTGCGCAATTACACGCTCGCATGTATACCCACTCCATTCATTAATTTACACACACGCATACAACATGCGCAACTACACACACACGCTCAAAAATGAATTGGACACACACACATATTAATGTGCTGAAGCGTGCAATTCAAGTCGCATAGGAAATCAGGCTAATATTTTTGCGAGTTCTAGAATTCGTGCCCGCAGAAAATAGCGCGAAATCCGTGAAAATTAATGTACCGCAAATATTTCTGCATTTACAGTAGACTTCTTGGGACCAAGGGAATTTATTTGTTATATTGGAGGGGGACACACATGATGTGTATTAAAGAATGTAAAACTTTTACTAGGGGCATGTGCCCCCTACCCCCCCCCCCCCCAACCTTGATTTACTACTGATACCATGAATGCAATATGACATTATGACACTAAAGCACTGTTCACCATAGTAGTCAAGCAGAAGGCTACCTTACATTTTGAATTTTCCGACAAAAGTTTGATACAAGTACTGTGAACATTATTCTACATTCAACAAGCTAATTCTCTAATGCAATTTGGATATTGAACAGCCAGAAGTCATACGCAAAGAAGAAAATGACAGCTGAATAGTTATTTCTCAAAGAAATTATTGCCATGGTAACCCACTGCAACCTTGACTACAAAGCACAGGACTTTCAATGTATTTATCGCCATGGTAACATACCTCATTAAAGGTACACAAATGAACATTCTATATGATACTCAAGATGAATAACAAATGTATCTTCCCAAAGAAGAATGCTTATCAGTCATGTTCTAAGCCATGTGTTATAAAGTGTGAGTCAGAAAAAGAAGGATACATAAACTTTAATCCCAAATATCTCAAAAACCAAGTGATATTGCTGAAATATATCACAATGATAATTATGATACTTGCACTTGATAATGTTTCCTTTAATTTTCTCACAAGTATGAAATCATGGACAAAACATTAAACAAGACAAGTAGATTCCATAATTTTGGTCCTTTATAGCGTACATTATATTGAAGTGAGAGTTTTTTTATGCATAGGTATGTGGATCTTATTTAAAACTTGGGGAGAGCCAAATTTGACATGAATCAGGAAAGATGCTGCAATTCCGCTATCTAAGGCCAGATTTCATTGATCAAGGTATCAAATAAATAAATCTAGCCGATAAGATGAATATCTTTAACTTCCAAGTATCAATATTTAGGGTTGAATCTAGGCTTCCTTTTTTCGACTAGTGCTGTACACATGTATTAAAGTGGCAAACAAAGTACATACATGTACTGTATGTGAAGAGCCGAAAAATGGGGTAAGTTATTCTCAAGGCCAGGCAGCCAGCAAACACAGTGAGAAAAACTATCTTCAATTGCCAACCTGCATGGAAGAATTGAATATTGATTGTGTCTTAAGGCATTTTGATTTAATTGGAGTGGGACTTGATTCATGCCTTTCAAGAAAGAAATTTTGGGACACTTGAAAATGCATGCAGAATGCAGAAGGGAGAAGGCTTTAAGAAACAACTGTTTGAACACTTGATCTGTACATGAGATTAAATTCCTCAATTCTTGTTAGTTCAAGTTTGTCCTTATACACAGTGACAGATTTACAGGGGGAAAACCGACCCATGCCCCGCCCCCCCTTTTATTTGAAAACCAACAGGCATACCTTAAATACATAATAAACAAATTTGCCTCCTTAATCGTGTACTTTTTCGGAATTGTGCCCCCATTTTTACAAAATACTGCATCAGCCCCTGCTTACACATTCAGAAGTACAACTGCTATAATCATCGTATACTAACTTTATAAATCCTGGATTAGCATTAAATTCATGTATAATGATAATGACAACTAAAGAAATAATAAAACACAATGAAAGATTATAGACAAGGTTTCTAATATATAAAGTGCGTCCTAGAAAAAAGTTAAGTTGCAAATACTTTCCCAAATAAATATTTCAAAAGATTGTAAGGATACCTGTGGATAGCTTTAAGGGTGTGTTCCATCAAATGACACCAAAATATTCTATGCTTGAGTGAGTAAAAGCCAAGTTTGTGAAAGAGTGCAAAATCCAGTCTTGACAAGTATTGATATTGGCTCTGGCTGGTAGCTGAGAGTCATGTAAAGGCTTAGAAATTTCCATATTGTGATCAATAAAAGACAATTTATGAAATAACAGGCTATGTTCTCTGTATATCCTTACACATCCCATCAACATTGTATGCTTGAGTGGGCATGCAATTAACTACTTTGTTGAGTTTTTCAAAATGTTACTTTGGTGAGTCTTTTGATTTAATATGGCTTGCTTACTCAACCATAAAATTTTGATGGGATATATAAGGACATATATTGAACAAAGTCTGTTCTTTTATAAATCATCTTCTAATGATTAAAATATAACATTTCTAAGTCTTTTTATGACTCTCAACTTGGCTGATATCAGCCAGAACAAATACCAATTCTTGTCAAGTCTGAATTTTGCACCCTTTCACAAAAGTGGTTTTAGATCACTCGAGCGTAATAACTAGTTCGAATTTTTGGTGTTATTGATGGCGTAGGAGGGACCCTAGGCTATCTACAAGAATTAAAATTTATTGAAAATATTCAGAAATATTCATTTGAGGAGGTTTTTCCAACTGTTAACTTTTTTGGGGACGCACTGTATATTAGAGCATAAAAGATGTTATTAATTTAGAGGTAGAGGTGTTGTGGATCAGTGGATAAGTCCCCGGACTGTGAACCACGAGGTCCGGAGTTCGAATCCCACCGCAGCACTAGCGTCCTTTGGCAAGACGTTAATCTACATTTGCCACTCTCCACCCAGGTGTTAAATGGGTACCCGGTAGGATGGCGAAAGGTAATGTCCTTTGCTTAGCATGTGTGCGCTTTACAGACGCCTGGCTGGAATGCTCCCCAGGGAGTGGAGAATGTGCATACACTGTGTGCGGGCGTGCCAGAATCCAAAGACCGGGGGTAATAATATATACCTATCTATACAGCGCCATGAGCGTCGAAAGGCGGACCTGCGCGCTATACAAGTAGCCACTATTATTATTATTATTTAATTGTATAACACATGCTCCAATGACAATTGCTTAGAAAATGAAATTGAAATCCTAGACAAATTCCCAATATGGCCCCAGGACAAAATAATATACCTAACCCTAACCCTACCCGTCTATCCTATCAATGTCCCATAGCTTGGAGGCCGTTAGAGCAACAATATGATGGATCTTGAGACACAGGTTCTCCCTAACTTTCTGTCTTCAGCTGTTCTAGGAAGCTGCTCAAAATACATTCCTGTCCACTGCTTTAGGTTATCAACCCAGGGCCCAGTTTCATAGAACTTGTTATCAATAACAAGTTACAATAATAGTTATAAGCTACTGAGATCCTTGAATCTGATTGGCTGAGAGCGAATATGTCATAGAAATGAGGCAGATGTTATTGATAACAAGTTTTATGAAACAGGGCCCTGGTCTTACTTGGGGCAGACCAACTGAGACCTAGGAACCAATGGCAGAAGGAGAATGGGCAGACCCTATAACCATAAACCTACCATAATACCCAATCATAACCCTAACCATAATTTTCATCTTTTTGTTTCAAGAGAAACAAAAATTATAGTCTTTGTAGGCAGAGTTCTTTCTATACAGGTAGTCGCTAAACAGGTTTGACTGTATATAGAAATTACATGCCAGGGCCGTTGGATATCTATTCATTCATAGAAACTATATATTTTTCAAAGATATAATCTTATCATCAATATTCCATTCCAAGAAAATGGTAAATTTTCAAATTTATTTCATCATAGTCAATGTCTTTTGAATGAAAATACACAATGGCATTAGGATGATGCAAGCAGGTGGCAAGAATGTACGGATGTTTTTAATACATGATGCTATCATGATTGGTTGAATCATAATGAAAAGCTAACATAATATCAAATATTTATCATGCATGTGGTACAGGTGTGTTTGATCAGGTGACATACACGCAGATTACGCCTAGTCTGCAGGCCCAGACTCTATCTTGACACAGGGTTTGTAATTCTGAACACGAAAAAGGGTTCAGAATTCAAAAAATTAAATAGGGTTCATAATACCGAAGGTTTGTAATTCCAAAAAATGCAACAGAGCCCTACATAACTTTGGGGAATAACGAACCCTTGAAAATATGCACCCTTTTTCATTTTTCGGAATTACGAACCCTATTTCATTTTCGGAATTATGAACCCTTTTTTATTTTCGCAATTATTAACCGTCCGAAACTCTAAATAATGAACCTTCAAAAATACGAACCTTTGGAATTATGAACCTTCAGAAAAACAACAAGTAACCGTGCAATCTACAAAGTCTTACAGTTCTGACACTCACTCAGTAGGACTGATAAGGGTTTGTGCTTGCAAACTGGCTGATATCTTGAGTAACTGGCAGGGTGGGGTGAAGAATTGTCATCCCACTCAGTGTACATACCATTTCCATCACAGCAGAAAGTGCTCAGAAAATAAGATTATCTGCAAATACACACTATACATCCTGACACAAATATTTGACATGATCAAGGTCTAGTGACTTTTCATTAAGATTTTCTTCTTCAATTTGCTCTATACTTGTACTCACTTCCTTTCACTATCCCCAAATCTACCTGTACTCTTCTAGATTATTTGTTTGGAGCCAGAAGGGCGTTAACTCATATCACTTGTACAGAGTTAATGGCCATCTAGCTCCAGACAGACGATATTTGAATTACCCTTTTCTATTCCATATTGTCTAAAACTCTAAATGCATCTCTCTCTCTCTCTCTCTCTCTTTCTTTTCTCTCTCTCACTTCACTGCCCATCCTGCTTTCCTGCCCCTGTCCCCCCCCCCCCCCCTCTCTCTCTTTTCTCCTCTGTCTCCCCCTCTCTCATCTTTATTATTCTCGCTCCATCTTCCCATCTGCATATCTCTCTCTCTCTCTTTCTCTTTCTATGAATATGTAAGAAATAGATTCTCAAGAGAGTGAGATCAATATTTATGATTCTCATCTAAAATCTCTATTTTACCCACTCTAATCTATAAATCCGGAAACATAGCGACGGCCACTTTCATATAGATATTGTTAAACCCTCAGAAGAGCTCTTCATCGATAATTCTATAAAATATTCTAAAAATAAATCTTATACCATAATACCCACCTCCTCAAAACAAAAAATTGTGAATTTGCAGATACAGAAATAGCCACTTTCCTATGCAAAATTGCTACACTCCTTGGTGAGCTTTGTAGCGTAGATCCATTTATGATAACAAATCCCATACTGGAATACACTTCCACAATATAGAACAAAAGATTTTCCTTACAAATTAATACATCTAGTCATGCCAGAAGGACATAAACTGAGTTACACTTAAAGAATATAAGGTACTTAATGCCCTTTTGAATCTCATCAGACAGAGAATGGAAATCACAACTCTCATGTGGATCGTTGCCGGTCTTAAGAACCAGCCAATAGACGACTCGTGGGTAACAAACACAGTTTCAAAGAAAAAAGCATTTTAGGTTTTTAGCGTTTTCAAGCAGCGAATTCATATTCTTTAAAACAGTGTTTTCCAGCCATTTTGCACAATGGAAAAGTATATAATTTACACTTCAATATCATGTATGCATCAAGCTACATGAATAAAGAACCATTAATTTACAATCCGAGAAACCTATTCGTCAGTTCTTCAGAACAAAGAGTTTGTACGCGCGGTCAAAGCAGTCGTATTCGAGGCCTATTGGCCGGTTCGTCAGCATGAAGGCTGTATATATGCAGCTGGTGAATGTCCATTTGACATTTCTCACAATCGCTACAAGCCCTGTTGCAATTTAAAATTAATTTCAAATCCGATTTTCTCTGTATTAACAATAAATGTCTTTAATTTTGTCCAAAGATTTCATTACAAAGATTATAAATATGAGGAAAATCCAATTTTGAAAATTTTGTCGAAAATGGACGGATTCAAGGGTTCATAATGCTGCCAATGGGATAACTTTACGTGGGTAGTTCACATTTCAATATTGCATCAAATGCTATTTTAAGAAGGATGAAATTATATTAATTTGTGATACAAAAGAGTAGGACTAATTATGCATTTCTTGCAAAGTGTTTAATGCATCATTGTCTTAGGTATCACAGGAAGACAACTTTCTGGAAAAGTATTGCAACATGATAAAATGTTCCATATGTATAGTACATTACCTATTGAGTGGGGTGGAGGCAATATAAAACCCCTATAGAGAACCAGACCAAGATTATACTACTCCCTAGTGTAAACTCTCCCAAGTATTCTAACCACTGTGTGGCCGAAATAGCATAAATGAAGGAAAAGAGCTTGATAACTGGAAACATTAGGTACACATCAAGATAATATGAACAGAATTTAAACTGTAATATCCACTAGTCTGACCACAAAATAGAGTCAAATATCACATCAAAAATTGGAATATAAACCGACACTCCAACAAGACCCCTAAGAGCACCAAACCAATACTATACTACTCCCTAGTGTAAACTCTCCCAAGTATTCTAACCACTGTGTGGCCAAAATAGCATAAATGAAGGAAAAGAGCTTGATAACTGGAAACATTTGGTACACATCAAGATGATATGAACTGAATTAAAACTGTAATATCCACTAGTCTTACCACAAAATAGAATCACATATCGCATCAGTGAACTTGGAACATAAACTGACACTCCAACAAAACCCCTAAAAATCCAAACCAATACTACACTACTCCCTTGTGTAAACTCTCCAAAGTGTTATAACCAATGTGTGGGAGAAACCAAGATAAATGAAGGAAAAGCTAAAAAGAACAGTGTAACAAGTTTAATATCCACTGATCTGAACAGATAACATGATTAAATATCACACATCAGAGAGTTTGCAAACCAAAGTAGGAAAGAAGTAAAAAGATGGAAATATAAGTTATACATCAAGACGATAAGAACAGTATCAAAATCTATTCCACGAGTCTGACCAGAAAACTGCATGAGATATCACATCAGGTAACTAATGGGGTGTTGCAAGAAAGTTGCAATCAACTGCAAATTGTAAAGCAAATTAGAACAACCATTCTGAATGGTTCAGCATTTGCCCATTCAAGAAGATGCGCTTGCAACAATGATTTTGATTGGTCAATACCGATCAGTTGCACTTGCAATCAACTTCCTTGCAACACCCCATTAGAACATAAAGTGAAGCTTCAACAAACCTCTGAGAAACAAACCAAGACTATATTACTCCCTAGTGTAAACTCTCTCAAGAATTATAACCAATGTGTGGGCAGAACTAGGATAAATTACACAAAAAAGCTAAAACTTGGAAAAGTTATTTATACATCAAGATAATGTGAACAGAAGACAAATTCTGATCCACTATACTGACCACAAAACCGCATTAAAGAGAAGGTTGAGTTCTGGGAATTGTGGAAAATAATTAGTGAGTTTTCTCATTTCTTTTATGTTAGTTTCAAAGAACATCATAGTAGAAATGTCCCCTGAAAAGGAATGCTCTTCAAGTGCCCTCATATTTGAAATAAGACGAAAAATAGCTGAAGTGTTTTGGCAGAACATTCATGCCACATGTATGTGCACTCACATATACCCATTTCTGTAGGCAGTGCATGTGCTTTTCAGCGAGATTTGGTTGATTTCTTATCATTTTGATGATTCCAAAACCTCACAGTATACACCAATTCTTATGTAGACATGATCAACCTTTCCCAATTGCTTTGAGACAGTTTCTTTCACAATGAAAATCTCATGACCAGAACTCAACTTTATATCGCTTCACAGAACTTGCAACCCAAACCAATATACCCTAGTATGAACCGACACAGGCGATATTACCCCCTAATGTAAATGCTCCCATGCGTTATTAGCACTGTGTGGGCCGATCCAGGACAAATGATGGAAAAGACCTGAAAAGATGAGGCGAGCCACTCTCTGAAATTTCAAGAGATACTCAGTTAGTTAATGCAGCGTATCTCTCTTTCTTTGAACAAAACTTCACTCCCAAATCCCAAATGCACTTCACTGTTTATCCAAACTCACTTACGAACCACTTTCCCTCATTCCAAGAAATGATGCTGAGGTATAATGCATGGAAATAGAGATGGGATCGATTTAGGTTATAGAATATACCTGCGATAATGTCATATGTTTGTCATTTCTTAAAAATGCAAGGCGTAGGATTTATTAAAATCCCTACATTAGCAATGGAATCCTTTTAGACTTTAAATTTTGCTTGAAAATTATGAAATTTATGAAATTTATGAGTTTCAAATCAATCTGACCTACTTCCGATTCCTCTCTTGTTATTCAGTAGAAGGCAGCTATGCATCAGTTTATGGTTAAAGAAGATTGATTAGAATCAGTGGGAATGGAAATGGAAATGAAAAAATGTAAATGATATTTCTGTTATATACAAGTCGTTATACATTAAATTGCATTCTGTTCACATATGGTTGAGTTTCCCTCAAATCAATTTGCAAACGTATCAAATATTTATCAGTACTATTCCTCCTCATAGTAACTCATTCCCTAGAGAGCTAAGTTAATAATAAAAATGAAAACACGTAATGACTTGAAGTTTCAAAACTTTAAGTTTATTTGTAGTTCCAGAACCACAAGCGAGCTCATGTTTAACGCTGGAACCATGAGCAACGGAGGGGTCTCCTCTTGGGTATGGACCGTGTGGACAGAATAAACTTTTAAGTTTAGCAATCTCAATGTTAACGATTACCTCTCTGCTCATGTTAAATGACGATTGCTCGACTTGAAGTCTCAGAACGAGCATCGTTGCTTAGGGCCCATGGGAACCCTCGCCATTGATAGTGAGCCGTAAAGTTTCACTAAGTTTCACAAACTTAAAGTTTCTTTCATTACTCTAGGATTAATACAGGAACCACGCAGTTTCCATAGGCAACAGGCTCAAGGCCAGAAGGGCGTTCACCCTGAGAGAGAGTTTGAGTTAAAGCTCTTTTTGCTTTCATCTCCTTTTCATTCTTTTACCATTAAAAAAAAAACTTACACACTTTCCTTTGAAGCATGTGTCCATTAACACAAGGTGAATGTAATCCAGGTCATCATAGACTGTGGGAAATAGAATATCATTGAAACAAAATCCTGATTCATACATGTTAGCAGAGCATCCGTCACTCTGAATCTGTCTTCTTTAGATATTAACATGTTGTTATGCATTTTTTTGAGATATCCCTTTGTGTTAACCTGACAAATATTCAAAGGTTTAACAGATGCCCTGTCAGTTTTCATCATTATATTGATTGAATATTCATTGATATTTTGACAAAGTACCCTGTATCCTTAAATCATGTGAGGAGGAAAACGAAAAGGGCATAATATTTCATATTGTATTTATCAAATCATCTAAATAAATTCTATCTACTAAGATTAAAACAATCTCTTTTTATTACTAAAAATCCAACTGGATATCTCAAAAAATGCATAACAACATGTTAATATCTAAAGAAGACAGATTCATAGTGACAGATGCTAGGCTAACATGTATGAATCAGGATTTTGTTTCAATGATATTCTATTTCCTTACTTGCATCCATAAATCGTCTAATAATAGTATCCAGCTCTTTGTTCCCTCAGGAAAAAGATATTTATAAAAGCCAAGCTTAAGTATTTTTAAATTATGTTATTCAAATGTTTTGTTCCATTTTTTTTTGTTATTCATGAAATGTTGTGATTTCTACGAAAGTGGAAAATAAATTTCAATTGAATTGAATTGAATTATTATTATCATCATCATAATCAGATAGTTGTCATGGAAGTGACTTTAATTACACCAATAAAATTTTATATTAGCATTTTTGTAAAACTGTTGATAATATTTCAAACTGAGCTCCACTTTAAAATAAAAATCAAAAAGGGGTTTTCCCCACAGTCTATGATGACCTGGATTACATTCACGTTGTGTTAATGGACACATGCTTCAAAGGAAAGGATATAAGTTTTTTTTTTTTTAATGGTAAAAGAAGAAGGAGATGACTCAGAAAATGGAAAAGAGAGGGGGCCCAGAGATAAAGACGAGAGAGAGGGAGAGGAAGAGGAAGAGAAAGGCAGAGAGAGATAGTTGAGGAAGAGATTGAAGACAGAGAGAGTGAGAGAGAGAGACAGAGAGACAGGCAGAGAGAGAGAGAGACAGAGAGAGAAAGAGAGAGATACTGAGACAGAGACAGGCAGAAAGAGAGAGAGAGAGAGAGAGAGAAAGAGAGAGAGAGAAAGAGAGAAGACATACATAGTGAACAAGTGAGAAGAGAGAAAGAGAGAGAAAGACTAAGGACCTGAAAATGGTTTACATGGATGTTCAGCCTGGGGCTAAGTCACTTAGCAAATGCTACCAAGTACATGTACTTGACTCTCCTCCAAGATCAGTAGATAGAAAAAGAGAGGATCAAATTGGTTTGCAGCTAGCCGGCCAGTGGAACATAGCATTTTCTCTCCTCTATAATGTGATAGCAGAGGCACATACCTATGCCAAAGAAAGTGCTTTGGAGAATCACTATGCTTCATTTAATTACGTTATGCATTCTACAAAACAATGCATTCTGGTAAAGCGCATATCACATACTTAGCAATAATTTTATGTGCTTCCACAGAGCCTACGATTATCAACCTGGCTCTGGCCTAGCTGCCCTGAAAAAGTGCTGAAGCACTCAAGGAATTTCTTCCTGCGGGTACCCATTTACATGTACTTCACACCAGAGGATGCTGATGCCGTTGCAGGGATGAGAACCTAGACCTTGTGATCTATAGTCCCATGACTTATCCTTTAGACCCCAGCTCCTCTACCGAGAGTAAAAAAATACATGTAAGGAAAATTTCAAGCAATCTATGGAACTAAAGCTGAAGTGAATAATCAAAGAGTTATCTATATAGTGGTCGCTTTACTGAATGTACAAGAGACACAACTTGTGAATTCAGGGCCCTGTTTCATAAAACTTGTCATCAATGAAAAGTTGCAATAACTGTTATAAGCTACTGACATCCTTGCATCTGATTGGCTGAGAGCAAATTCGTCAGTAAAAATCACTGACAAGACACTTGATGAAATGCCCCCCAGGTTATCACTCTTTCTCCACATGGTATTATCAAGTCTACTAATTGTCTTCTGAGAGCCAGAAGGGCATTAACTCCTGAAAATTCCATACAATTAATGCCCTTCTGATTCTCAACAGGTAGTACATGGGGTAGTTGAGGCGCTCCAAGACACAATCCATCCTGCCAATAAGAAACATTTTGCTACTAGGTGATTCTGTGCAGTGCATCTCTTATGCATAAGTCTTCCATACATTTATTTCATCCAAAATCTTGATATGGCTATTCACCAACATTCTTTCTGCCAGCACTACTTTAGGTCCATGGTAATAGTTTTATTTTTGTATGAAATATGAATAAAGGACTTATATCGTACAGGACATATTGCAGGGAAACACCCTTATAGGAGGCATGATGGCTCAGTGGTAGAGCAGTGGTTTCTTAACTGGGAGGAACCAGGTTCGAAACAAAGTGGATGCGCTAGTGCTCTTTGGTAAGGGATTGATCCTCATTACCAAGTCCCTCAGAGAGGACTTAAAGCCGTCAGTCCCCTAGCTGGTTGCTCACATGTACTTACAAGCATACATATGCTTCTTAGCAGTCAGGTCAAATAAACCATCAAACTTTCAAATAAAGTACAATTGTTTTTAAGTCTGGCAGAGTAAAAACAGGGAAAATACATTCAGAATTGAGATTTCAATTAACCTGAGGGGAAAAACAAACATGTTATCACAACTGGGAAAGTAGTAAGGAGTAGGAAAATTGCTTAATTTTGTTGCAGTTATAAATATTCATAATGTATTACTCTATCGAAGATTTGGATTATCATAAATACATGTCAAACATGAATAATGCAAAAGGATGCATTCATCACAGTTCGATATCCCTGTAAAACCAGGCACTTTTAAAAATATGAAATATAGCGAAAGAGGAGTTGTATACCGGTAATCTGATGTCTAAAGGTATTTTAAAACTTTTTGATAGAATATACCATGGCCGTGAACCAGAATAGCCTGGTGGTTAAGTCGCTGCCCGGCAAGCAGTAGATGACAGGTTCGAATCCCGCTGGTTCCAATTTTTTCTGACTTGTGTTTTTCATTACAGATCGAGCATATGATCCTTAACACTGGGAGTAAAATGCCTAAAATTTGTTTACAACTATACCATATTCTTTGCTTTCTACATTCATTCAGCAAAATGCAATTAGACAAAACTTGAGTACAAATCAAAAACAGTTCCTTTTCTAAAGATTACACAAAGCAAACAGTTTGTGGACCTAACGAGATACAAATGAGTAACAAATCTGGCCAAAAAAAAATCATGCAAACCTCCCATCTGCCTTTATGAGAGAGCAATGGACCTGCAAATTTCAAACTATCATGTTTCTGTCAATACTCTGTCAAATGATTTTGTGTTTGGTTTGTTTTCAAAACATGTTGGATGTAATGAAATTATGTTTATCTTGTATATTGTATTCTACTTTTTTTAAATAGAAAAATTACCATCATTCACACTGCCAGATTAATATTCATCTCAGCATAGCTTCCTCAGAGAGCTGCTGATACATTCATTTCTACAAAGTAAAAGGTCTAGTATGTTTATGTTCTAATATCATACTCCCTAAAAAAAAATTGAGTGATCACAGACTTGACTCACTGGAGGAGTGAAAATATAGTAAAAATCACTCTTTCCTTTTTAGAAAGCACTGCAACATAAACTGATATTCACTCCTAAACAAGTGATCACTGACGTGACTCCTAGGGGAGTGAAAATAGAGGGAAAATTCACCCTTTTTAGAGCGAGTATGCTACTACAATTTCTTTCAAAATCATATTACAGAGGAATACATCTGGTGGACTTTGAGAAAGCAAAAGGAAGTGATAAAATGCTCATAATCTCTCCCTCACGTCCACTCATTCCATCATCTTACTGATCCCTGTAAATTGTTTCCTCACCTCATAAAGCATACCCTATCTACTCATTAGCCGTTCGACAACTACGAGGGAGCTATTTTTATCCACTGACATCTCAGTACTGCTTGTCGGTCTGAATAAAGTCAGCCATCAATGTCGCTGTAGCTATCGAGCCTTAGCAAATGAAGTTGGGTTGAAAGACATTTGAAGAAGTATCAATGAACAGCCCTGGTTCCAATCATAATTTTGATGTACAAGTTGTTACCCTCTTTCATTTCACTATTTTAAAGGGATACCTTGGTTTAACTCAATTAGCCTTAAAATAGTCCCAGACAAGTAGGAGCCCCATGTTCTGTACAGAATAAAACCTGCAAAGCCTGTCATGAAGAGATGACAGGGAATCAATTAAAAATTTTTTTTTTTTTTACGAGTTATGTTAAAACACAATTTGACAAACTCCCTTACAAGAGAAACGTCTTCAACATTCTGATGCAGTACCAAATGCAATAAAAATAGTGTGGTCACAATAACCCTTTGTTTTAAGGTTTTGTTTTTTCTGGGACACAACTGTACATTTCTTGGAATGACTGCTTTCTTAATATGTTAACATCTAAGGAAGACACAGTTTTTCTTTCTGTTTCTCTGGGGATGAGTAGAGGAGTGCACCCTGGCTCCACCCTATGCAGGATGTTCCATTGCCTTTGAATCATAGAATTCAAGATTTAGTGCTAGAGGAGTGGTTACAATCAATGGCCGTTGAGTAAACATAAGTGCTTGAAGCAAATTCCTTACAGAAAATCTGATTACTGCCCACCCACATAATAATGAAATTATTAACTTATGATAATGCTAAAAATAAGTAAATTCAACAGGTACATCTAGTTCCGCTTTAGAAGTAAACTGTTGACAATATATCGTTTTTTTTCTCTCTAGTTTTGAACCACCAAAATCCTCTAGATCTCATGCCTGCCCGATTACATTCACTAACGGCACATAAGAGCACACGTCCACAGACTCACACAAGGGACTGTCCTTTCCATTTTCATGTGTGACACCACCACATGCATGACTACATTATCAAACCACCTATGAAAATCTGAAGCAAACATTTGCAGTAAATATTTATCCATGCTTGGGTTTCGGGCTCCGTTTTCGGGTTCGGTTTGCGCAGGTCTCCTTGCGAAATTGATTATGGCTCGGTTATGTTTTGGTGGAAGGGTATATTATGATGAAATGTGGGCCACCTTGTTTAGTATTTCCTGAATGGCAAGTACTTTTGAAATGAAAGCACTGTTGTCCTCCTTTGTATGTCTACATGTTGTATTGATTTGAAGCACGGATCAATTTTAGAAGGAAAAAAAAACTAGAATAAAAGATGTGATTTATGAAGTGCAGTATATTGTATCGTTTCCTGTGAGCCTGGAATTGCAATGTGGGATAGAAATAATCAGGCAGCGTCAACAGAACAGTGGAGAGAGTAGAAAGAGACGGAGATAGAGAGGCGCTAGAGACATTAAAGCAGAGGATAACTGACAGCCAGATAAACATAGCTTAGCTCTGAAAGACAGAAAAAGATAGGCACAAGAGAAAGAGAGAGAGAGAAAAAAAGTTATAGCCAAACAAGACAGATGGAGTGAGAGAGCATGGGGAAGAAAGGAAGAGATTAAGAGAGAGGAGAAAGAGAGAGGAGAAAGAGAGAGAGAAGAGAGAGAGAGAAGAGAGAGAGACACACACACCCCTACGTGTTTTCACGGGAAAACAAGGACCGTGTGTCAATATTACCCAACCATGGACTTATTCATAATTAATTATTCAGATATTTTTCAATTGTTTTTGAAGAGAATAATCCTGGAAGAATAACAACAAGAGCCCCAGGGGGCACGACGCTCACCTGAGGTGGATCAATTCACATCTGGTGCAGGGGCCCCTATAAGGCCACCCAGAAAAATTTCATGAACAACTTTCATTCTTCATCTATAGAGGTATCTCTATACACAATACCAAGTCTGAGCTTCCTACCTAGTTCGGTTAAATTCCAATCATGTGTTTTGGAGAAGAAGCTGAAAATGTAAAAAGTTAATGGATGGCGGACAACTTGCCCCCCCCCCCTCAAGTATGTTACCCCCACAGACCCCCTATAGGGCCACCCAGAAAAAATTCATGAACTTTCATTTTTCGTCTATAGAGGTGTCTCCATACACAATACCAAGTCTGAGCTATTCCTGGTTCTGGAGAAGAAGATACTTGAAATTTACATAGCTTTTACACTTGGGGGCCCTCCCCCTGGGCCCCCCTTGGGGCCACATGTATCATTTTAGCAACTTTGGATCCCCTAACCCTAAGGATGATTCCTACCAAGTTTGGTTGAATTCCGATCATGTGTTTTGGAGAAGAAGATCAGAATGTACATTTTGCCTGGCAGCGCCCCCCCCCCCCTCCAGTATGTTACCCCCACAGGGCCCCTATAGGGCCACTCAGAGAAATTTCATGAACAACATTCATTCTTCATCTATAGAGGTATCTCCATACACAATACCAAGTCTGAGCTATGCCTGGTTCTGGAGAAGAAGATGTTTGAAATTTACATAGTTTTTACAATTGGGGGCCCTCCCCTTGGGCCCCCTTGGGGCCACATGTACCATTTTAGCAACTTTGGGTCCCCTACCCCTAAGGATGATTCCTACCAAGTTTGGTTGAATTCCGATCATGTGTTTTGGAGAAGAAGATCAGAATGTACATTTTGCCTGGCAGCGCCCCCCCCCCCTCCAGTATGTTACCCCCACAGGGCCCCTATAGGGCCACTCAGAGAAATTTCATGAACAACATTCATTCTTCATCTATAGAGGTATCTCCATACACAATACCAAGTTTGAGCTATACCTGGTTCTGGAGAAGAAGATGTTTGAAATTTACATAGCTTTTACAATTGGGGGCCCTCCCCCTGGGCCCCCCTGGGGGCCACATGTACCATTTTAGCAACTTTGGGTCCCCTACCCCTAAGGATGATTCCTACCAAGTTTGGTTGAATTCCAATCATGTGTTTTGGAGAAGAAGATCAGAATGTACATTTTGCCTGGCAGCGCCCCCCCCCCCTCCAGTATGTTACCCCCACAGGGCCCCTATAGGGCCACTCAGAGAAATTTCATGAACAACATTCATTCTTCATCTATAGAGGTATCTCCATACACAATACCAAGTCTGAGCTATACCTGGTTCTGGAGAAGAAGATGTTTGAAATTTACATAGCTTTTACAATTGGGGGCCCTCCCCCTGGGCCCCCCTGGGGGCCACATGTACCATTTTAGCAACTTTGGGTCCCCTACCCCTAAGGATGATTCCTACCAAGTTTGGTTGAATTCCGATCATGGGTTTTGGAGAAGAAGATGAAAATGTAAAAAGTTAACGGACGACGCACGACGCACGACGGACGACGGACGACGGACGACGGACAAATTTCCATCGCAATAGCTCACTCGAGCCTTAGGCTCAGGTGAGCTAATAAATCCCGTTCAATTGTAACATGCTTTCCGGACGTGCCCATCTGTTGGATAGTGTGCGTAAGCAAAAAAAAAATTATACCCACAAAAAATTTCACGACCACCCAAACGTGGACTCTGCTCAGAAATGCTCGAAAGGTCAACAGCGTAGTTAGAAGCTAAAAATAAAACCAACAAACTGTAAATCAAAACGAGGACAGTCCTCTGTCTCGTGTGTGTCCTCGGTTCGAAGGTGTGTTTTCATAAAAGTGCCAGCGGTTGCCAGGGAACACCAACGCACCCCCACATACACAGACAGCGACAGACAGAGCCAAGCTGGAAAAGGTGATAATGGCAGAAAAAGAGTGAGAAAGAAATAGAGAGAGACCAAAATAAAAATATAGATGAGAGAAAGATGGTGAAAGATAGATAGAGGTAAGCTAGAAGGGTATGGGGACAAAAATACAGTCAGGAGAGAGATGCATGCAGACTAGCCACAATTTCTTGCAGTTTGTCAGGTCCGGTACTATAGAAATTGGTAGCGAGTATCTGGTGACGAATAAACATTGACCACACGCTGGCCGGAAATGATTCCCGGTCATCTTGAAAGGTAAGGAGGTCAGTAAGAATGAGACTTTATCATTGCTACTCGCCCACTAGCTCAATGATCATGAACACACATGTTAAAGCTGGTATAGTATCATGATTCCATCATGACATGCCAAAATTTATTTGGGTGTATATTAGAGGGAAAAGATCCTCGCTCATCACCCCATGAAGATATTCAGCCACAAAACTAGAAAAGACAATGAATATACAATCTGCAAACATTGAAAAATTTAAACACAAGTTTCTATGAATGTGGATTTTTACACTGTGAACATCAATTTTTTTTTCTTTTCTTTGTCTGGGACTGGAGGGGTTAAACCGCACCACTCTTCAGGTCAGTTTGAGTGACCTATCCCCTAGAGAGAGAAAAAAGTCTTCAGCTTCATGAAAAGATAAACAGTGACTGCGTGACAGGCGGAAATGGGGTAAGGTCATCGAAACAGGGGCTTTAATTGATGGCTTGTCTTCCTCTTACTCTCTATGTATCTCTTTCCTCTTGCACTCTCCCTTTCACTATTTCTCTATCATTCTCCCCCTCTCTCTCTCTCTTTCTCTCTTGTTGTTTTCACTCATTCACTCCTTCTCTCTCAATTCTCTTTCTCCCCCCTCTCTATCTCTTTCTTGCTCTCCCTTTCACTTTCTAGCTATCCCTTTCTCCCTCTTCCCCTCCCACTCTCTCTCTCTCTGTCTTTCTACCTATTTCGCTCTTTTTTCCCCCTCTTTTTCCCTTTAACCTTCTCTCTCTCATACATTGCCTGTTCACTGGACATGAGGTCATGCATATACTAACATTATAGAGGTTCAAACCGCAGTGTAAGATAAACCTCTTGTCATGAATTCAGGTCAATATGTTTTTAAAAGAGTCTCTTTCTCTCTCTCTCGTAAAAAGGCTAATCCATTTTCAAATTTAGTCCCTGATGATTACATGTCATTCCAAATTATGACATGGGCAGGAGCCCTCATAGGCTGGATAAACCCAACACTGTAATCTTATCACACATGTGTGTTTAGACTGGTTCCGAAACTGTTTTCCTAAGCCACCGATCTGTTTTCGCTGGCTTCCAAATCCCTTAATTTCTTCATTAGTCTTTCCCCTGTTGCAAACTCTCCAGGCATTCTGTAGCAGAATGCGAATCCAGTCCTTTCAAAAGTACGGATTAAGATATTCTGAAGGGATTTGGGCTGAATCATCAAACATGCATGAAAGCGTAGGGTCATGGCTTATACAATCGTTTTCTTTTTATGTCATATTATAAATATCTAGGAGTTTTATCTATGTCAGGTAGTTTGAACTACATCACATAGTTTTATATATGTCAGAAAGTTTCATCTATGTCATAGAGCATTTTACAATGCTATGAAATCTTTGCTCTTTAATTTGTCAGCATTTAAAATTATCAATGAAACAATTACAGATTTCTCATTAAGCTCTATTATCCATTAAACTTCATGTATTTTCCCTTTATTAACTCTGATTTACAAACTGAAATACCTTTCAAATATAAATAAAAATTGGTTGGCAAAATTGGTGACTTGAAATCTGCCAAAGATTAAAAAAAAAAATTTCAGCTGTTTTTTTCTTTCTTCTTCTTTTTTTGGTTAGGGGGTCTATTATACATGATATAGACCCAGGTAGACAGAGAGAATGCAAGGTATCTTAAACCTGTTTACAGTCGGTTAGTTGATATCTATCAAAGATATTATCAAAACTGTCATCCAATGACTGTTTGCTGGCAATAATATACAACGAACATACATGATGCACCCTGCCTTAAATACTTGGGAGCAGGGATGAAAAAAGTTAGGAATTGATCCTTGATATAATTCAAAAGGATTAACCTACATAGTACACTATACAAAAATACCCCCAATAAATATGATTATGTTCATACAAAATTTAAGCAATTGAACAAACATCAAATCAAAGGGATGGGACAAAACAATTTGGGTTGAGTTATTGATTCCTCAAAAATGGGGATAACAGTATTGTATCAATGAGTTCACATCTATCAAAGATGCATATAATTCTTAACAAGACGCCAATTCTCTTCCTGCGGAGAATCAAACTTACTTTTATAAGTCCTTGATCAAATCAGAAAGTAAAGATTAAAGTTTCAGATCAAAAGGTGAAGGGTTAAAGCAATCTGTCTTTTGTATTGATTGCATTGCTATTCTTCCAAATACACCACTATCCTGTGGGCACTTACGCACTTTTGCCGTAACGGATACCTTCTCGCCGATAATCAAAAGAAAACTTCAAAGCAAAACTCCGCCAAAGAGAGCATAAGCTCTAGGCGGTCTCCCAGGTGAGGTGTTTTTGAAGATTTCGAATGATATCAAGCACTTCACAAGGTTTCGGGACTGGGAATGTCTAAGAAAACAACTTTCAAGTTGGGATAGGCCCATCTCCATGCAGAGTCCAAGAACATATCTTTTTCTAGCTCTCTAGCGCAAATATATAGACTGCAAAATAAAACAATTTGGATGTAACAAGAAATGCTAAAAAAAACCAATCATTCCACTGATAACAATCAAAATCATAACTTCAATCCTAGACCTAAAGTATACCTCATCCTAGCCCTATCCTAAAACTGAATCACAACTCAAGCCCTAACCTTTCATCTTGGACAAAATAAAGCCTGAAGTAGATGTCAGAGCACTGTTCCTTGATGTGGGGAAGAATGGTAGTGATGAAAACAATACAAATAAACTATCTCTTTAATGCAATCATTTGATAAAATGGTTCTGAAAAGCCCTGAAGCTATTGCCATAAATTTACCAGTCTACCACATCTGTCTGCCACCTTTAATCTATCTATCTATGTCCCATAGCTTGGAGGCTGTTTGGGTCGACAATGTGATGGATCTTGAGGCGCAGGTTCTCCCTAACTTTCTGTCTTCAGCTGTTCTAGTTAGCTGCTTAAAAGACATCCCTGTCTACTTCTTTATGTTATCAATCCAGGTCTTAGTCCAACTTTAATATCAATGTAAATCCCTCATAAACTCTGAAAACCAATAAAAATGGAAATCCTATTACATGCAGTCAGAAAGGAAAAAAAAAACACAAAGGAGAGCTCTTCAAGGATAAAGAATCTAAATGTGAATGAAATCAATGAATCTTTAACAAAAAGCAATTTCATTTATACAAAAGAACATTCCTGTTTCATTCATAACTTTCGAAATGTCCTTTTCAATTTAAAAAGAATTTCTTCACATAAGCTGTTTTTGGATTTGCTAAAGTAAGAGTGAGATATCCTCGTGCTAATTTTCATGGATTTGTTTATTTGACAGAGCTCTTTTTGAGATTCATCAAGCTAGCTCTGTAAAAGCTTTTCTGAGCTCATTCTGGGCTTTCTAAAGATGAATTGATCAGCACTCCCACACATTTTCACAACTGTAAAACTTGTACATGCCTAAAGCAGGAATATAAGCACATTAAGTAAAAAACTATGAAAGGTGATAAAAGAGCACTTTGCTATCTAGGATTACTGTTTTAAATCAAAAATGTAAATCAGAAATTCACCTTCTGCTAATGTGCATTTTTTGTAAAAGACATTTTTTTTAAAAATTCATAACCTTTCAAATTATAAATGACTGCTAAAAAATTAATGGTAAGCTAAGAATCTGACATTGTGAGAGATTAGGAAGTCTGTGGTCATGGATTTATGTTTTAAACTAAAAATGTAAATTAGAAATCACCTCCTGGTACTAAGTATTATTGTAAACTGGTCTTTCTTTTATATACAGCCTTGTATATTATAGATGACTGCTTCAAAGTAAAAGTAAAAGTAAGAAGGGCAAAGAAAATGAAAGTTGAAAAAATAGGAACACTTTGGTCTAGAATTGTAGTTTCTAACTAAAAATATGAACCACCTTCTGGCACTCGTGTAATTTTCATTGTTTTTTATTTCATTAATAGCCTTTCACATTACAGATCACGGCTTTAAACGAAAAGAAGGATAGGTAAGAAATATGAAAGGTAAGAAAAAGATTAACTCTGAGCTGTAAGATTACCCCTTCTAACTAAGAATAAAAACCATCTTCGGGAGAGAGTATTTTGTTCATTGGCCTTTTGATTTACATCCTTTCAAATTATAGATGACTGATGTGAAGGAAAATTAAGATAAGTAAAGAATATTGCCTGTTGAGAGCTAGAAGGGCATATATTCATATCTTTTTACATGGAGGTTATGCCCTTCTGACATTTGATGGCCGATAAAAGTAAGAAAATAACGTTTTGGTCTAGGATTACACATTGCAAGTAAAACTGTAATTATTCCCTGGTACCTTCTTTTTTATTGGCCCTTTTCATTTATAGCCTTCCGAATTATAGATGGCTGCTAAGAAGGAAAATAGGCATACATAGAAAATAGAGGAACTATATGGTCTAAGATTACACCATCTAACGGAAAAATAGGAATCGTGTCCTGTCACCTCGGATACATTCCCTTCCCTCTAGGTCTTTCCAGTCACATCGGTAAGGGATAGCTTCTCACCGGTAATTGAAAGAAAACCCTACACCAGGTAGCACTAGGCAAGAAACTATTGCACTAATGGAAGGTTCTTCACAGGTTCCAGGGTGAGGTTGGTGAGAGTACCTCAAAACTATTCTATATTCACTGCCAAACTTCACTGGTTAGCCTGGACCTGGTCCAAAGCAAACCACCCAATCCGCACCTGAAATCAAACTACTTTCAAAACTTAGAACAGCTGGAGCACATTACAGCAGATGTGTGTATTTGTTTCCATACTTGCTCCCAAAGGTAATGCCCAATATGCCCATACTTAAAGGATTTTAGCTCAACAGGAATCCTCATTTTTATACAAGGTCATAAATAGGGCATAGATCTTTCCCTTTAAGTCTTCCAAGCATCTTATCATTCTCTGTGTATTTGTTTCCATAGTTGCTCCCAAAGGTAATGCCCAATATGCCTATACTTAAAGGTTTTAGCTCACTAGGAATCCTTATTTTTATACAAGGTCAGTTTAAAGGTCAGTTTAAAGGTCAGTTTAAAGGTCATTAAAAGGGCATAGATTTCTCCCTTTAAGTCTTCCAAGCATCTCATGATTCTCTCTCTTCACGGTGCTCCCAATCCACAAGAAACGTACCTCCCCTTCCAGCTCTTCAGCCCGACTGCAGAAAGTGATATGTTTTCACCGGTAATTGAAAGAAAACCTGACGCAAACTCCTCCGAGAAACGAGCTGTTGTCGTAAAAGGGGGCACGGGAGAGGTGAGGAGAGACCCATTCTGCTGAATTGACCCACTAAAACTGGAGTGGTGAATCGGGGACAAAGATGGTCTGTGGTGGATTAGGTAACGCAAGAAACCTGTAGCATTGCCATAAACTTAAAGAGAGTTCATAGTGCGATGATGATTCAATAAGAGAGAGAGAGAGACCTTCTCATTTTTGGAGAGAAGCAGAATGTTTGAAGTTCAGACATTGTCAGATTAGATTGCTATCTTTTCAAGAATGCTTTTTGGTGCTGCCAGTTAGTATTTGTGATCAAAATAACCCCTTCTGGAGACTTGGGGGATAGTGGAACCTTGTTAAGGAGACTTCCTTCTGGTTTACACTAGACTAAAATTTATTAGTGCCAAAGGCATCTGGTACATAACATTGTGATTAAAGACAACATAAATCATAAATATGTAATTGCACCTGATCAATATGTCATGGACGAACAGTTGACAAGTTCTGAAATGTATATGGCCTGTGAAAAAAATAAGTAATGTTTTGAAGTGAGCTGTTTCTCTTTTCCTTTCTCCCACTCTCTCTTTTCAAATCATCTCCCTTTTCCATCAATTTCACACCGCCTGTCTATTTTAGGCACAAGTAGGTGTACTACATGTATGTTTAGATTGAACACCCTGATAACTGATATCTACAGATCCATAGATGATGCAGCACTAACGATATACCATCCGTCAGTATGAAGATGCCTCTGACATTTGTGATGATATCATGCCTGCTCGTATCATTGGAACACTTGTATCTCATTCATTTATCACTAGCAAAGCAGGTGTCAAAGTGACCTTCTCCATTTCTTTCTATATCTCTCTCTCCCTGTCTATCTTCTCCCCTCTATCTTTCTGTTTCCTTCTCCACCCTCGTCTCTCTCTCTCACTCTTTCTCCTTATCTATCGGTCCCATCCCCGGTGTCTCTTATTCCTAATAGCTTCACATCTAACAAAGACGGGCCACTGAGTTCTCATTCCCCAGTCTTCTCCCTCTGTCTCTCTCTCTCTCTCTGTCTTTCTCTCTCTTATCTATCCTCTCCATCTCGGTGTGTCTTATTCCTAATAGCTTCACATCTAACAAAGATGGGCCACTGAGTTCTCATTCCCCAGTCTTCTCCCCTCTTTCTCTCTCTCTTACTCTCCCACTCTCTCCTTATCTATCTCCCTCCATCCCGGTGCCTCCTATTCCTAATAGCTTCACATCTAACAAAGATAGGCCACTGAGTTTTCCTTGGTCTAAAGTCTTCTCTCTCTCTCTCTCTCTCTCTCTCTCTGCAGTCCAATGTTTACACTTCCTTTCAAAAGATAAATATAATATAGTAATAGCTCAGAAAGAAAACTAAGTGCTTCAGGTTCATAATTTACAAGATCCTCCTATCTTCCATGAACGTATCATGATCTGGTAAAGAGACACATCATTCCTAAAAATCATTCTTGTCAGAAAGTGGTATGCTAAAGTATCTCAAAACAGAACAAGCTTGGAATAGGATGAGCATTAACCATCACTATATCCACTGCCTGTACTTCTCTTAAATAAGATGCCGATTAAAACAAACTTACAAATGCAATTAGGACTCAATGTAACACCTTGTATTTGTTATGCATTTCTAATTTTCAAAGAGATGGCAATATTTCTTTTTCTAAAACATCATTTGACAAGAAGATATCAGCAGTCTGTCATGCAATGCCACAAATTACAGGAAAATAAACCACAGCAGTATTAACGTACAATTTATGCACATAGGACTCAATGTTACACCTTGTATTTGTTATGCATTTCTAATTTTCAAAGAGATGGCAATATTTCTTTTTCTAAAACATCATTTGACAAGAAGATATCAGCAGTCTGTCATGCAATGCCACAAGTTACAGGAAAATAAACCACAGCAGTATTAATGTACACGTACAAATGCACATAGGACTCAATGTTACACCTTGTATTTGTTATGCATTTCTAATTTTCAAAGAGATTGCAATATTTCTTTTTCTAAAACATCATTTGACAAGAAGATATCAGCAGTCTGTCATGCAATGCCACAAGTTACAGGAAAATAAACCACAGCAGTATTAATGTACACGTACAAATGCACATAGGACTCAATGTTACACCTTGTATTTGTTATGCATTTCTAATTTTCAAAGAGATTGCAATATTTCTTTTTCTAAAACATCATTTGACAAGAAGATATCAGCAGTCTGTCATGCAATGCCACAAGTTACAGGAAAATAAACCACAGCAGTATTAATGTACAACAAATGCACATAGGACTCAATGTTACACCTTGTGTTAGTTCTGCATTTCTAATTTTCAAAGAGATTGCAATATTTCTTTTTCTAAAACATCATTTGACAAGAAGATATCAGCAGTCTGTCATGCAATGCCACAAGTTACAGGAAAATAAACCACAGCAGTATTAATGTACACGTACAAATGCACATAGGACTCAATGTTACACCTTGTGTTAGTTCTGCATTTCTAATTTTCAAAGAGATTGCAATATTTCTTTTTCTAAAACATCATTTGACAAGAAGATATCAGCAGTCTGTCATGCAATGCCACAAGTTACAGGAAAATTAACCGCAACAGTATTAATGTACACGTACGTCCATTACCATAACCATCAACATGTCACCTTGCTGCAGCACCGCTTCTGTTGGATTTGATAATGCAAACATTGCAGCTAGTTGACTATCTTTGCAAGGAACCATTTGCAAGTTAATGTTATTACCAAACATGAATAGGGTTTGTGACTCCTCAATTAACACCCATCATGAGTACCATTATCATGTCAACTCGATGCAGTGAAACTTCTAAAAAGATCTGAGAAGGCCAATGTGGCAGAAAGTTTCAACAGTTTATCTTCATGTTACAAACTTCTAGAAGATAAGTAATTTAATGTGAACACGGACTGTGACTATACAATCTACCTTGACTATATACAACCATCACAAGTACAAATATTCTGTCAGTTCAGTACAGCGATACTTCTGAGAAGATTCGATAGTGTGAGAATTGCAGAGACTTTGTATACCATAGTACATCTTCACGAGAACAAATCTCTTGAGAACAAACTTCAAGAAGATAAGATAAATATGACACGGCTAGGGACAGCACAATGAATGCTGACAAGGTATATTTGGTGCAATAATATTTCTAAGAAGATTTCATAATATAAGCATTGCAGAGACTTTTTGTAGTACATCTTTGAGAGAACAAATCTCTAGAGAAAAAACTTCAAGAAAGTATGAGAAATATGAACACAGCTTGGGACTACACAATGAATACTGACAACATACAACTATCACAAGTACCATCATCATGACAGCTCAACGCAGTGATACTCTATCTCCGCGTTAAAAAGAAAAGACTGTTTGCTAACGTGATCATCGTGACATGCTGGCATTGTCACGATGACATGTCTGAAATCTTAGCCGAGCTGTGCAATTAGATTAACGTGTACGGTTCTGTGGCAAGCACATGCAAAGTGTCCGGGTATGAAATCATAAACTCGGTCTAGAGCCCGTCTTTGATTCTTTCTTTATCTCGATCGCTTGTGCAGTATTCATTATATTGTCACGTTTCATTGTACTCCCATTTGATTTGATTTTTTATTATAGTCTTTTTCAAATTCATAGCGGAAAGAATACAATTTGAAAGGATGACCCATGAAATTTCAAGTTCAAATGAGTCTTTTGGGCCTTCAATCATGATTTCAATGTCTCTGCTTTTTGCTCTCTCTCTACTTTGCATTCACCAAGATGTTCTTCAGAGTTGCACCACAATGGTAGAGGTGTTGTGATTCAGCGGATATGTGACCGGACTGCAGATCACAAGGTACAGGGTTCAATTCCCTGCCACAGCACTAATGTCCTTTGGCAAGACATTAATCTACATTTGTCACACTCCACCCAGGTGAAATAAATGTGTACCCAATAAATGTGTACCCAATATAGGAAAAAATTCCTTCAATGCTTGAGCACCTTATCATGGTTGCTCGGCTAAAGCCAGGGTAATAGTATGATTGCAGGGCCCTCAGGGAGAACAGTATATAATACTGATGAGGCTACCCTGGGTAATCAAGACTTATTATTATTATATTATTAATGGTTTCTGTATCAAATAGATTTTTTTCTTTCTCTTCTCTATCCCTCTCAATCTTTCTTTTCTTCTTGTCCTCTGACATCTCCTCTGGCAAATTGCTCCGGTCTTTATTTCAACAGATATATAGGGTTAGGACTGTGTTTTTTAGGTTATAGGTTTAGCTTTAGGATTAGAGTTAGAGTAAGGTGCAGAGTTTGGTCTGGGATAAAATTAAGAATTTGGTTAAGCAAGGATACTGACCACAGAGCAATTCCCCAGTAGTTTTCGGAAGTGTGAAAATATATTTTTTCCCTATTTTTTCCCTATTTTATTCCTATTTAAACGAAAATAGGCCTATTTTTTTCCTATTTTCTTTGGAAAATATGAAAAAATTAGATCTATTTTTTGGCTATTTTTTATTTTTTCCCTATTTAATTCCTATTCTAAGGAAAATAGGCCTATTTTTATTGTATTTCCCTCGGAAGTAGGAAGAAAATAGAAGTAATTTTAGGCTATTTTTTTTATTTTCCACCTATTTTCTTCCTATTCTAAGGAAAATAGGCCTATTTTTATTGTATTTCCCTCGGAAATAGGAAGAAAATGGAAGTAATTTTAGGCTATTTTTTTATTTTTCACCTATTTTATTCCTATTTCAGGAAAATAGGCCTATTTTTATCCTATTTCCCATGGAAAATATAATAGAAATAGGCCTATTTTGAGGCTATTTTCTGATTTTTTCCTATTTTTTAGACCTCATTTCTCTCCGGACTATTTTTTCCCTAGTTTTTGCACTTTTCATTTTTGTCAAAAAAATAGTTTTATCCTATTTTTCAGACTAGCTCTAGTTTCATCCTAGTTTTCTCATTATTCTAAAACTAGTTTTGTACTATTTTCCAAACTTTTATCTTTCCCCATGATCCAGCACTATAGTTTTATTCTAGTTTCCTGACTTCTGTACTTTTGCTAACACTAGTTTTATCATATTTTCCAGAACTTGTCTTATACTATTTTCCAAACTTTATCTTTTCCAGCACTAGTTTTATTCTAGTTTCCCAACTATTGGTTTCTATAGGTCCTAATCAATCATGAATATTCATGAATAACAATCTAAAATATGAAAACTAGTGGAAATAGATAAATACATTTAGATTTGGGATTAAGATTTGAACTTTGATAGAAATTTTACTTACATTAAACTATTGTAATGTTGTACACACTTTCAAAAGGCATTTTCATATTTCATTAATAAAAGTGTAAATCAATTTTAATAATAAAAGTGTAATCTAGTCAGTAACCATTTTTTTATAGCACTACAACTATGTCCCTATATATAATGAATGTGATACAATTGCTTAGTAGCTAGGTATAGGACATAGGATGTAGGCTACAGGATTTATAGGAGTAGGAGAGGATAGGATAGGATATGATTACAAGATAGGATTAATAATCAATAATGTCATGTGATTGTTCCTGTAGACACCCACAGCATTTCTTCTTATATTAATCTTATAGTTAATTATTTTCTTATTGGTTTTGTAGATTTTTCCTATTTTCTCCCTAGTTTTTCCCTATTACATTGCATTTTCTCAATTAGATTCAATCTATTTTCTGCTTAGTTTTCCACTATTTTATTCCTGTTTTTGTCCTATTTTTTCTGTAGTTTCCCATTATTCAATTCCTATTTCCTCCTATTTTATCCTATTTCTCAATCAAATTTTATCCTATTTTCTGCCTAGTTTTCCACTATTTTATTTCTATATTTTTCCTATTTTCCATCTCCCACTATTTTCTTCAACGTGTTTTCCCCTATTTTCTACCTAGTTTTCACCTAATTTAATCCTATTTCCATCCTATTTTTGTTTTTTCCCTATTTCCGGAATAATTTCGAAGGACTATTTTCTTTCTGGTTTTATCCTATTTTCTTGGAATAAAAATAGGGGAAAAAATAGGAAAAATGTGTTTCAATCCTATTTTTATCCTATTACAAGTAGCTATCTCTACGCTATACAAAATAGGAAAAAAATAGGAAAAAAATAGGAAAAAAATATATTTCCGTTGGTAATTTTTTTGTATTTTTTTCCTATTTTTACCCTATTTCATTTCGACTTGGGTTGTTACCTGAGCGTGTGTCATATAAACCTCCTCTCCTTCAAAATTTGTGAGGTTTCACTTGCTTTTTACACACTATACATGTAGTGAAATGTCACAGATCTCAATCAAATTTAGAATCCATTATCAAGCATTTTCAATGTTACATCATCGATCATGAGAATGGACTTTATCACTTTAATCCAATTTGTATGTGTCTCTCTATTCCCATCATTTAATGCATTTTTCCACCCCACCCCACCCCATCTATCTCTCTCTCTCTCTCTCTCTTTCTTCCTTTATTTCTCTCCCTTACTTTTTTCTACATTTCCTAATACTAAATCCTCCTTGTTCCCCATTCTCATTCATTCTACTTCCCCTTAACCCCTTCCCTTCTCTTGTTTTTTCCTATTAAACCTTTTTAAAACCTCATTAGTTCTAAAAACCACACACAAACCACACTAAATTGCAGATATCACATTACTTGAAGAAAAATGACGCGGAATATTGTAAATTTCCCCTGTTGAGAAGCAGAAGGGCGTAAACGCATATTCCTTATTAAATACGAGTCAACGTCCCTCTTGGTCTCAACAGGCATTATCTTGATTATTTGATGAAAATTATTCTCTCCTCGATATATTTTGCTCCATTGTGCTCACTCCTTCCCTCTATCTCTTCCTCTCTTTCATCTCATTGGTTTCCTATTGCTTCTCTGCCTTGTCATCCATATATATCTTTCGTTCTTTTTATACCTCTCCTAATACTAAATCATCCTTATTCCCTATTCTCATTAATTCCACTTCTCCTTAACTCTTTCTCTTTCCTTGTTTTTCCTCCTAACCTTTATACCAAGTTATTAGCCTTAAAACCACACGCAAACCACACTAAATTGCAGGTATCACAAGATGTGAACGGAAATGACATGGTATATCAAAATATCCCAGGTTGAAAACCAGAAGGACATAAATTCATATACCTTCACTAAGTCAATAACCCTCTTTCTCTCAACATTGAGGTAGGTAACATCGACTGATGTTATCTCTAGAAAAGTTAGGAAGCTTCATCCTTTTTAAAGACATAATCTCATTGAAGAATAGATAAAAAGACCCCCCACCCCCATTTCCAACATATTCACTAAAATCATAATCAAGTAAACATTCCAATACTATTAGCCTGACAATTTAGTCACACATCAGTAAAGCATTAAGTGGTGGCTGGTATGAGATCCATTACCTTGTCAATCCACTTATCACTTTCTTGAAAAATTCACCCGTCATGCTGTAAACCGACTCAAAAAACAAAGAGAGCAGATAAGAAAAAAAAAACGCTGTGGCAAAACAATATCTTATCAGCTTTTAGATTATGTATCCATTTCATTATTTCATAATCTACTGAAGATTGTCTATGCATAGGTACCTATTGTGCCCAAAGCTACCATTTCCTCTACCCTCGCTTGCCATTTAAATTTCAACAGAAAAGTGTTTTGATTTATACATGGCATTTATAAGCAGTTTACAGCGTTTTATGGACAAGGCTTCCAGCTTTGCATTTTGAATACCTTCTTGTTGTCATGCTACTCTGTACGTGAAGGATACTGCAATCTCCCAACAATTAATCACACTATAAAAAAAAAACCTGTACTCTCCTCATATTTTAATACCATAAAACCTTAGCTGCCATTGTAATGTGTCAATACAATCTTTGTGAGATTGCACTGTATTGAGTACTTACCTATGCACAAACTCCTGTAAATACAAGGTCCTTCGTCACAGAGCATATGTAAGCAATATTAGTTCCTGCAAGTAGAAAATAATGAGAAAATAGAGAAAATAAACACCATTATTAATCAAGTCACAAAGTTTTGAATATACTGAAAATATGAATGAAAACACAATCTTCGAAATAAATCTACTGCAATATTGAAATATTCAGAATTAATTCCAAACCAGATTCTCTCAACATGCAGTTTCATAACCGGAATGTAACATTAACCCCTTGTCTAAGGGAGCCGGATGGCCCCTGTATTAAACTTATGAGAATAAGAGAATTCGGTGGTCAAAGGGGTAAGTATAGTTTAGGATGAGATAAATAAATTCATCCTAATTTAGAATCAAAAGAAGGCAATCAACACCCAAAATGATATCAAATTAACGTTTTCATCCACTGAAGCTCCACAATAGAACCCTGCTTAAAGATAAAGTTCAGGGGAGCATTTCATCAAGCGTTTTGTCAGTGATTTTTACTGACAAATTTGCTCTCGGCCAATCAGATGCAAGGATTTCAGTAGCTTATAACAGTTGTCAGTAAAAATCACTGACAAAACGCTTGATGAAACGCTCCCCTGTACTGATCACGCAATTATACTGTGAAAGGAACAATCTAGCAGTTATTAGAAAAAAGCTGATGATATGCAATACAACAGTTGTGTATTGCAAGGTTTTCAAATCATCAAAATGGTAAGAAATTGACTCAAATCAGTGTGAAAATCACACAGATAAAGGTATATGGGACTACACACAGCTGAAGCATCAAAATATACTCAAAGTTGTAAGTTGTTTCTGACTATATCTGGAATATGGTGGCATTTCAAGGGCAGTCATTTCATGTGACACTGCTATTATAATATTCTTGCAAATAGGGATAAAAGGGAAATTTAAAAATCTCACAAATATTTTCCACCTTTACCCAAACTCCATCTTCTCTTTAAATTACAATGAAATACAAAAAAAATCCTTCTAATTCAGAATCAAAAGAAGGCAATCAGCACCCCAAACGGTATCCAATTATATCTTTTATCCGCTGAATATATCTCTCATAATAATAATACCCCAATAAAGCCAATGCCTGATGTGGGAAAAGCAACAGATGATTTTAGTTTGATATCCTATAATACATCCTCTGATTGCATACAATCAACGCATAATCAGCAGCTTATCAAATTAGCAATTTCTCCCAAGGGGCCCTCAGGAACGCAATACTAACATTCAAGGTTGTTGTGTTCAGCGGTGGCAATCTGAGTTAATAAATGTCAAATTATTGTGTTTTTCAACAATATTGATATTTTGAGAGTATATTATTCAAGGATGGAGCACATCCTTTTTCAGACAGAATCAAAATGTAGCTGTTTACATCACTATTTGCACTTAATGTATTCCACTCTGTACAATGTTCTTACATTTTCTCTCCAATTATAAGATTTCTCTCTTTATTTTTCAATCTCTTTATCACTCTCTCCCTTTCTCTGTCTTAATCTATCTCTCTTTCTCTGTCTCTTCCAATATCTTTTTCTCTCTTTCTTTATATATATATATATATATATATCTCTCTCTCTCTCTTTCTTTCTACCTCTCAATGTTCTCTCTCTCCCTCTCTCTCTCTCTTTTCCCATCTGTTTTTCATTCTCTCTTTCACTCACTCCCTATCCCTCTGTTTTTTTTTCATTTCTCTCTCCTTTTTTTCAACATAAATCTATCCTCCGATTGTAAATATCCTCTCCTTATTCACGGTCTCTCTCTTTTCTCTCTTGACACCTTCTATCTTCTTCCTCTCTTTTCTTATTCCTCTTTTCAATCTTTAAACGTACGCAAAATATACTTTCCCTTATAGCACACATTTAAATATGTCTGCATTACACAAAAATATAATATATTATTTAAAAGGTGAAATTATGAAACATATTATTTTACTTAAACTACTATTTTCTGGGTTGAGGGTTAAAGTAATCAAACCAAGTATTTAAGTGCCAGTAATATTTGGCTAAAGACACTGGCTGCTCTCCAAAACTTCATAGTCATGTGCAAAGTCACCTTGAATTTGATTTGAACCCTCTTGTTGTCTTTCATAATAATATCTCATATTCCATCTTCTCCCTGCTTTTTTCCTTCTTTCTCTTTTTAAAGCTTGCAATTTCCTCCTGACAAATACCTAAAATAAACTCTGTATTAAATCAAATTATAACACAGTATTCAAAGTGCGAAGATACACAATATTGTATTTCAATGAAACTACCATTTTCTGGGGAAGAGAGTGAAAGTGATCAAATCTTGTATCAGTGATATTTAGCTTTCCACAGGGCTGCCTGCCAAGTACATCTACGTCATGTGAAAAGTCACCTTGAATATGATTCGAACCCTCGGGTTGTCTTTCATAATATCTGGTATTTCTGCAGATTTATGATTAACATGTTAACTACTGAATTCTCGAACTCCCATAAAGTTGATACAGGGACCACCAGGGGAGCGTTTCATCAAATATTTTGTCAGTAATTTTTACCAACAACTGTTATAAGCTACTGAAATCCTTGCATCTGATTGTCTCAGAGCAAATCTGTCTGTAAAAATCACTGACAAGACACTTGATGAAACGCTCTCCTGGTTCCTGTGTGCAAAGGGTTAAAGCCATTCTCTAGAAGAGCTGCTTGGAACAGAAGAACAACCTAAACATATATAGCCGTATCTGTTTATAGGAGCATCGGAAGTAACGGATGGACGAGCCGATGCTTGAAATAGATGGAACCAAATTGAAGAATCCCATTTTCCAATCTTCAGCTCACATCAACACAATCATCTTTAGGCCCCCGCAGTGACTTAAAGGCTGCGTTTATAAACCCTTTCAAACTAGAATAAGGAACATGAAACACCAATCAAAATCAATAATTTGATACACAATATTTCAGTCCTGCGTTCATAAATCATTTTTTTATTTGGGGGGGGGGGGGGGGCTAAGTGTGGGTCCTTTGATTCACACAATTCTTGCTATATGATAGTACAGCAGACTCTAGGATACACTGTAAGCAATGGCTTAACCAGTTTTATATCATTTGTGGTAAATATCTCAAGATAAATCTTCTATTATAGGCCTTTGTAGATATAAGTCTGCAAAACTGAACAGTTCAGACAATGCGCTACATGTTATGATTGACGTAAGGATCATGCTTATTGACGTAAGGATCATGCTTACTGACACCATGCACTGTGCTTTCATTTCAAATTGTTGGTGATCTCAGTGGCTTTTGGCAAAACCGAGGATAAAAAGCCCTTTTTACCATGTTTGAGATTATTTCTGATCTGTTTAAATTTATGATTGACAAAAAAAGAATGCATGAAAGCAAGCATGTTTTAAACTAAACTTGTTTCAAACCATGAATCTGGGCTGGAAAACGTTTTATGCATGCAACCCTTAGATGATTCTAGATTCAGCCTCCGCAGGTTCAGCAATCTGCAGCAATATCTTAAGACATCCATCTCTATTTAGAAACACGCCTTCAGAAGATGGCCGCGAAAGAGCATGATGTGAGGGAGCGTGAACGTTTACATTTCAATCTGCAATGTTTACAGGCAGCTAATGTGATAGAATGCACCAGGAAGCACGAAAGAATGAGGGAGGAGGCCAGCATCCGAACATTATCCGCTTCTCGTTGACATTAGCGATTTATAAGTCAGCGCCGAAGACGGTAACGGCCGACAGGAGGCAGGGTATGGATAGATTCTCTCAGCCTGCATCCTCGCTGGCATCCAAATTAGCTCAAAAACATTCCTGCGTCACTCGGCTAATATGAAGATGTAGCGCTCGAGGTAGGCGAGTGAACAGGGGGTTTGATGAAAATTGAAAGTTTTGATGTTTTCTCATCTGCCGTAGGCCATTCACGCATACTGCAATGACTAGCACAGATATTTTAAAGGTACTGCTGAACCTGGAATATGTTACAAGTCGCAAAATCATTTAAAAGTATTGTGGGCAGCAATAAAAGATATGTATAAAAAAGTTGGCACTATACTATAACTATACAAAGATGAATGTTTTTTACTTAAGAGAGCTTACTCGTACATGAAATACGGAGGAAGGGGGAGAGAAAGAACAAAAATTGAGAGGGGGACAGGATGAGAGGAAGACAGAGTTGGGAATATAGAGAGTACAGGAGAGATGAAGAAAAGAGATGGAAAAATGAAGTGGAATGATAAGGAGAGGGAGAAACAGAAGAGAAGAGAGATATCAGGAAGAAGAGAGATATCAGGAGGAAGAGAAAGAATAGGAAAAATAAAGGGAGAGACAGACAGAATAAGAGAAATATAGGGATGGAGAGACAATGAAGAAAAAGGAAAAACTGAGAGGAAGAGATAAAACAAGACAAAGATGTAGAGGAAAATTGAGACAGAGGAAGACAAAGAATGGGAGAGTGAAAGAAATGAGATATACAGAGAGAAAGAAGTGCCATAGGAGGACGAAAGACAGAACATGAGAAAGATAGCGTAGAAAGAGAGGAAAAGAGAATAATAGGGAGTACGAAAAAGAGAGAGTAAGAGAAAATGAGATGACACAATAGACAACATGAGATAGGCAGGATGAAGTACACAAAACATTACGCGTTTGCTCTGGGCAAAAGAAAATCCACAATCGAATTTGCTTTCAAATTTGGTTAGCTGAGTAAAGGAATACAACAAAGAATATCTCTTACCTGCTGCGGTGTGCCAATTTTCCTAACAAAATACAGAGCACTCTTCTGAATAGAACACTCCGTAGGTTCTAGTCATAATGCATGATCAGCTTTTCTCAACATCCTATAAGATTATGATGTTACTGGAGAAAAATAGCATATATTTTTCGTTCTCTGCTGCAGAGCGACCACACCCATTGTAAGGAAATAATAGCATATCACTGGAGAGAGGCAGCAAAATAAAACTGAAAAAAAAAAATGCTTTCTCTACAATTGCAGAATTCATCATCACCTGTCAATCGTCATGGAAACACAATTTGTCTGATGCAGATTAACCAAGCCCAATTTCATGACTCCAGAATGCTGCTAAAAAAGTCAGAAATTGGCTTTCATCTCTTTACATTTCTTGAGGTATTTACATTTCTAAGAGCTAGACTTTCATTTTCACATTTTAGCCATTCTTTGAAAAAAGATCCAAATGTCATATTTGAGCAACAGACTGATATACAATAACATTTCTTATCACTGGCTTGTAAACTGAATTGCTTTATCATACACACTTTTTAAAATTTCTAGAAGAAGTGTAGTTTTAACACAACGTAAACAATTAAAAAAAGGAGATGTTTTCCATAAAGTCACCTAAGAAATTTATCCTACTTGTCGGCCATTAAAGAAAGAAGCATAAAATTATTTATACAAATTATTCAATTTCTTAAAGATAAATCGAACATTTAGGATAACCCAAATAGAAGACTAGCTCTTTAATGAAACCAGCAAAATACATTCAAAATTAAATAATTGTTGTTGTTTGGTTACAAGGAATGACATAATCTCTGTCCAAAGTGACTCCAAGTTTCGTTGAAACATAAACTGGCCTACTATGTGCAGGTTTCCATGTAAAAAGCTTCTGCCAATCTATCTTTCATATTTCCCTCTTACACTTCCCTATATTCACCAATTCATGTTGAAAGCATTAAATCTAATTTGACCTTTTCTTTTTAATTGAGGGAGAAGGGGACAACTCCCGATGCTATAATTGGAGAAGACGGTCCGCGTGAATATCAAAGAGATGACTAATTAGACTGATTATCCAGCGCGGCATGACTAAGGATAAGATGAACTTAAGCCAATAATTGCCAAAGTGAATTATCTATAGAGGAAAACAATATTCAAAGTTTCCAAACACATGGAGTTTTACAGGTGCATTCTTTGGCAGTTCTAAGGTATTTGGTCATTTGCTGTCCTCTACTTTACCAAGGTTAAGAAAAAAGTAAACAAAAATTAACATTAAAAGTGTCATTTTCTTTGTTATTCAATCTGATACAATCTCTGGTAAGGCTGTCAACTTAATAAAATCATTGTGTAAAAGATGATGGCAATGATTTTATGCCAATGTATCTTTATTTTTGTCATGAACAATAAATAGAATTGAAATATTGTTAATATACTGGACAAATTATCTTGGACTTCTGCTCTTAAGCATTCAGATTGATGATTATTGATGATAAACGAATAGCCCTGTTTACTAATTTACTGCACTTAATGCATGTTTCTCTCCAGAATCCTTAGTTACCAACTATTTGGTGCACCTGCTATGCATAATGGCATCTCTATAGATGGAATCCATTTTGCATACATTAGTTGTTGCTATGTCGGGCAAGCCTCTGGCAAGCTTTTGAGTCGTCAAGAGAAATTTTGTTCAAAAAGTATGCATAAACTTAGTAATCAGGTCTATTCGATGAAAATTTGAATAAACAAAAGGGAAAATATTTGCGTTTCTAATAATTACAAATATTCAGCTGCTGTGGACATCATTTGAAGACCATGCAACCTTGACAGCATCTGCAGCCAGTGACTGCTAAAATTATCAACAACTGTAAACTGTAAAGCCAGAAACTTTTGCAATTAATGTTAGCAAAATTTATCAAATAGTATAGACTCTCAAAGTTATTAAATTAAAAGTGGCAAAACACTGAATTTTTTAAATTCGTAAAAGTTTCTTGCTGAGAAAAAAGGCTGTCGTTTATAATTCATGTTGGAAACATTTCTAGTTTCACAATATTGAAGACATTCTAAAAGGAATAGGCATCGCATCAGGTATCATGCCAACCAAAAATCTACTTTCAGTAATGTATAACATCAATTATTAAATGGTTATCTCAATGGTGTTCATTCCCCCCCCCCTCCCCGAGAACCCACGAAAATCTGACTTAAACTACATGTGTCAATGTAAAAAGTTCAATTTTAGATCTTTATTGACGGGATTGGTGGGCAGGAATTCTCAGAGGTCTACCTTCTTACAAAACATTTCCTAGAAGAAACAGAATTTGTAATAGGTCAAGAAGGCTTGACAATACAGATACATTTATTTATTTTTATTTATTTATTTAATTTCCAGGCAAGATAATAACAAATATATGTACATAGAGAATTTCACAAAGATAACAGAATCACAATATAAAGATTTACATGATTTAGCACCAGCCAATGCCTGGGGATTACCTAAAAGAATTAAAACAATTCTGTCGAGAGGCTCTCCACATTGGCTGGTGCACACATAAAACAAAATGAGATAAGGTAAAGGTATATGTGTAACTACATTAAAAGAACTACATTAAAAGAAAAAAAAAAAGAAAAAAAAAAAGGTACACAATAGTGGTACTCTCCGCTGTTAACATTTCTGAGTAATCTACCGCAAAATAATATGTTTAACATGCTACGGCAATTATTGAAAGAGAAAGAAGATTGAGAGAGAGAAGTGGAAAGGGTAAGAGAAAGAAAGAAAGAGAGAAGGAGAGAGAAAGAAAGAAAGAGAGAAGGAGAGAGAAAGAAAAAAGAGAGGGAGAGAAAGACAGATGATATAAATACTGTAACAGGGATGAAGTAATAAGGAAATACATGTGTACATACTCAAGTATTCATTACAGAATATTTCAACACTCTCTATGATAATAGAGATATGATAATTATACCAGGCATCTTGATCTGAAACCTAGAACTGGATATATTTTGACCTTTTTCTAACTAATCTACAAGGATATCCTTTACTGGTTTGCTACTAATGACTTTGACATGTTTTGCTAAAAGTAAGGACACAAACAGTATTCTATTTCAGATACATGTATGTGCAGCTAAAAACGTTAGCTGAGTGGAATATGATGGTGTATTATCATTATGAGCATGATATCAGTGATAACAAAATAACACAAATTGAGATTTCCCATTGTTACAGTCCCATTTATCCAATTTTAATATATTTGCAAACAATACAAATTATGGATTTAAGGATAATAATAATAATAATAATAATAATAATATTAGGATTTATATTGCGCCTTTTCGAAAGGATACAAGGCGCAATACAAAGTATCACATTATAGGGGACTATATGCTGCATATATATTTCATCTGTGTTTGATTACAAAAGAAATGTTTCAATGTTAATGCTAACCAAAAGTACTACATGTGCAGAGCTGCCAACCTTGTGCAACCAAAAAAAGGAATCATGATGGCCAAAAAAAGGAATTTACAGCAAAAAAAAGGAATACCTTCAAACAAAACTTAAAACCTCGCGCGACATACTTCCATTGCAGAAATAATGCTCATTTCTTATGCTGAAATGTCTCGTCACATTTTTCCCTTTGATGTGTGCTCACAGTCACGCATTACTTGGATCATATTCACACTTCATTACTTGCCAACATTTGAAATCGAAAAAGAGGGACAAATATGGCCGGGGTCCAGGGGGCCGGCAAGGCACCCGGGGGGGGGGGTTCAGGGGCAGCGCCCTGATGGGAGTCTCAAGGGGGCAACGTCCCCTTGAAACTGAGAAAATAGCACTATGGAGGATTGGAGGGGCATTATTTAGAGGCCATTAAATCAGCATCTCCAACTCCAGAGACAGAGTCCAAGGTTGATTTTCAAAAACATAAATGTACATGTAATAGAACTAGAAATTTTCAAAAACATATACATGTACATGTAATAGAACTAGAAGGAAAATTATACAAGTGTCAGGAATATTGCATGACCTGCTACACCGCACTGGTTTTGATAAAAATGCTTTAGATTTTGGATTTCATTTTTTTTTCTTTTTTTTTTGTTGAAAATCTAAATGAGAACTTACACATGCAAAATGCAAATTCAACGCCTTTTGTGATTGGCTTTATGACAGGAAATCGTTGTTTGTACTCCTCTTGATCAAATCCTCTCCAGTTTCGCGAAATAATTCCGTTAAATCCACGATCGTGTCAAAGCCCGTGCGCAGTTCAGCAAGCGGTAATACATTGTCCCACATATAGAGATCGGTGCTGTGCTTACATGCGTTTTGCATGGGTCGCACGCTACATGGGCACCGCTGCATGCGAATAAAACATGTTTTCGCAGTCACACGACGGAAGAGCGATCGAAACTTGCGTTATTTCAATGATATACTGTACATGTACATACCATCGGTCAGTTTGGGGTCGGTTTCGTCGGTGGGACTGTAACATTACGTGTATCGATAGCTCAAACCCGGAAGTCATAGACAACACTGTATTTTTGTGTACTAGTACACAGAACACACGCAAACACTTAAAAAACAGAAAAAAACGTATTTCATGAAGAAAAAACGGAATGCCGTAATATTGGTTAAAAAGTGGTAATAATTCTGTCAAAAACGGAATGGTTGGCAGCTCTGCATGTAGTTTGTGATTCAATGATTAGCCTTATTATTGATTCATTTATTGTCATAGATTGTGATGTATTGAATGGGACCACCTTTGACTAGCTTTTGCTATTTGTTGGTTCAATTTACCAATGTATATTATACTTATTGTCATTCACTATTTCATGAACAGTATGGTAATTAATAAATGAATGAATGAATGGATGGAATAACTAGTTATCATAAATGAGAGTAGTCTAATAAATAATATCACAGATAAAAAAGAAAATGGAGGGAATGATAATAATAATGATAATGATAATGATAATAATACTAATTGTTTCTTATTAAGCGCTTTCAAAGAAAACTGATCAGAGCGCTATTACAGCAGAAAAATAACATACATAATAATAACATAGCAAATAGTAATAGAAATAGCATGGATATACAAAGAATAGAATGATATTTAAATATTCATTAACAGTGATACTATAATCCCTATCGTCTGCTGAGAGTAAGATAGATATTACAACCTCATGGTTCACAAAAAACGATATGAAGTGGATTAATTATGATGGGGAATAGTTGGGTTTGAGTTCCTTTTTGAAAATGTCTTCTGTATCACCTAGGTGGAGATGTTGTGGTAGAGTGTTCCAGATGACCGGTCCAGCATATGAGAATGACAGGCAATAGAAGACAATTTACATGAAATCCCCAGTCTAAAAAGGCAAATCTACTGACAACAAGAACATCAACAGGTTTCAAAGCATCATTTACGCCAATTTACAATAATGTAAGATGACAGCCACTTGCCTGCAGCTCGAAGAGCCACAAACAAGCAGCAAATTTAGACAGCTTAGAAGATGGGATGTGATGTGACGGGGAATGAATTACAGTGAGCGCTACAAGCTCATGAGATGAGACAACATAATTCAGCAAAATGACCAAAAGAAAATCCCCCTAAAACTCAGGAAACGAAATAGAGGATAAGAGGAATATTATCTTAAGTCAGTGGCAGAGATGTGTTACGCAATTCTATTCACCAGGGGGACTACTGTCACATCCTCCCCTGATGAAAAGAATTTCCGGCATTTTTTCGCACATGTCTGAAATTATTGAATGATGGAGAAAAGAAAGAAAAGAGGAAAGAGAAGAAAACATAGGAGAAAAGAAGAGAAGACAGAGAGAGGAAAGAGACGAGTTGATAATAATACTACATTTAAACCTGTGTAAAAATACAGCCTGCCATGTCTCTAATGTGCAGCAATAAATAAAGAAGAATACATTTGAGAAGCGAACATTTGGGGCTAATATTTTCATTTGTACATTTTTCAAGCAATGGAGGGAATAAAAAAAAGGAAGGAGAAAAACAGCAGGAGAGTCAACACAAGAAAAGTCAAATAGCAATGAGTGGAAATTTGTAGGCAACTTTCACATGATATAAAAAACCCACCTTATTCTAGAGATTATACAAGGAAAATACAAGGAAAATCATGTTACCTACTCCTATTTTTACAATAAAAAAAGCTATTTTTTACTGCACGATTAATAGAGAAATATATAATTATAATGTTGAGAGAGAACAACAGTACAAAAATATGGGAGATACAAATAAAGAAATGACAAAATAGCAGAGGGGGACACAAAAATAAATAGATAGCCAATGTATGAGAGAGAAAAAGCGAAGAGTAAAACAGACGAAGAGAAGAAGAAAATGAACAAAACAGAATAAATGTAAAATAGCTTTTTACTAGAAATTAATAATACAAATACAATTTTTGAGAGTGTGAGTGGTGTGAAAATTTGCATAACTTAAAGCATTTCTCAATGGCTGATCAACATGGCATGTAGGCAGTGCCCCCTGAGCAAAATACAATCTGGCAAGCCTCATTACACAGGACATACAAAAACATTTATCCCTTAAATGTGCCCTCCCCCACCTGAAAATGTGATAATCATTTCTGACGCTCAGCAGACCATATAAAAAATGGCCAATTGAACAGGTTTTGCTCATATAAATGATACACTGATTTGAAAATCCATGCAAACAATTATGCCCATATACTTGGGAGCTAGAGGTCTAATAAATTGCATATGGATTGAAAGTGCAGGTAGTCACAACAGCCAGGTAGAACTTGATTAAGAACGAACTTCAATTAAAACAAGACTTCTCAGACTGTATGCAAAAGCCAAAGGCATTTCAATCTAATCAAGAATTCAATTATAGAGATGATTTTTCCAGAAGGTAGCAAGACCTTTTAATGGCATCTCCGTTGGTAGAACTTCAAAAGGGCACAAGAAAAACATCTCCCTCATCCACGACAAATTCCCCCAATTATTAATCGACTAATGAAATTTCAATGTGTTCTATTCAGTGATGATTTGTTAGAATAAATGAGGATAATTGGGCTGGAGAGCCCTGATACTTGACGGCGATGACAGGAGATATCTTGAAGCAGCGGTTGAATGATTCATTTTACTCACCCAAACTTGAAGACTTCCAAGGATGGAGCATTCAAACTGATCAACAAAGAAGCCATTCATCCATCAAGTATCCAATACTATCCCTGACACAATCAAATAACAATTTGTCAGCTGGTTTGGGATGCGTTTCCATCACAACCCCTCCTCATCTTCTATCTCATCCTCATCATCTGACGGAATCCTCCGTTTCCCTCCTCCGAGAGCCGCTTCCAATAAAACACACGACTGTGCACATTACTTCACGGCTTATTCTCACCTGCAAGTCACTGACGCTGACACGTACAAGCACAGAATGTCTCGTCGCATTTGCATCACGTACAGATGGGGGGAGGTGATGGAGAGAGCTAGTTGCTCGGGTATAATTCTCGAGGCTCATTAACATTCTAATAAAAGAGTTAGACACATGATCTTCCTGCTCTGTTTGCCCTAGTTAGATGGAGAGAAGTGCCGCATCGGTGCTTACATAACTTTTTCACAGCCTATGCATGATGAATGTCTTTAAAGGCACTTTTTAAAAATTTTAGGACGTGCAAAATATCCATTCAAAGTGTTTTGAATATCAAATAACAAAAAAATAAAACAAAATATACCAATTGTTATGTTTGTTTAGAGAAAGTGTAATTTGTATGGAATTTGGGCATTTTTCTCCAATTTTTCTCAAAATGCTTCAAAATATGTATGAAAAATCATACAAATGAGGTAAATATTCATTTAACACATACACTTTGCCTGTTTCTTTCTGATATGCCACATTGCCTTTTCAAGTATTATAAAAAAATGAATTTTGCACATTTAACCATTTTCATTTCATTCTGATTAAAGAATGGTCAAAAGTACATTCTATGGCTGGCTGTCACAGTTACAAATTCAAATGAAAAGTTGAAAAACAAAGAATTAGAATTATATTTAGAATTGACCCCCCCCCCCCTCTCTATCTCTCTCTCTCCCCCTATCTTGCCCCTCTCTCTCTCTCTCTCTCTCTACCCCTATCTTGCCCCTCTCTCACTGCTTCTCTTTCTCTCTCCATGCCTGTCTCTTCTCATCTCTCTTCTTCTTCTTCTTCTCTCTCTCTCTCTCTCTTAATCACTTAGGTCTCTCATCCTCCCTTTTCCCATCAACTGCTCCATGTTTATTTTTTGACGGGACAGCTGAGCTAGACAGGCCGTGTGATCAGCCCAAAAAGATGATCTCCCCGCGTTGAGAGCGTGCTCAACTTGTAATTCAAGACATGCGTGCAGGAAAAGCGGCATGCACAAACAGCGTCCATAGGAGTCAGCCAGTGACGAGATATTATTTTTGGAAGGATATGATGACACTCAATTTTCCGTTGATGCCCAAAGGGCGCGACGTGGAGACCCCCTGACATCAATCTATCTCTATATCTAATTTTCAATCCTAACTTTATCGCCACACCAGCTCTCTTTTGGAGGTTATTGTTTCTGATGTCTCCATGTTTCCTGCTTGTAGCCGCCGCTTCCTGCCAAGGCGCCGAAACGTCATTCTCTCTAACACTACACTAGGGAATCATATATGTGAGTCGTTGGTTCAATACCCTGGCTATAGAGGGATGGTCACATGTCAACAATTTGCTTGATAATAACGATGAAATCGGTCTGTGTAGCAAATGTATTGGATCTCAGAAAGTCAATGGGTTAACACAGAATATGTCGTCTGTTTGGAGCCAGAAGGGCGTCAAGTCCCATCATTTGTACAGAGTTAATGTCCTTCTGGCACCAAACACTCAATATATAATGTAAGAGGTTCCAACCTGTAGGGTTTTTTTATACTCATCTATCCCACAGAGAAAAAAAAAATTCCACTTAGCAAAAATACTACTTTAAGATCTACTGTAGATGGCGACCTTGGAAATGTCCAGACATGTACCCCCATCAGCCAATAACTATCCTCGAGGAAAATGACCTGCTTGTGAAAACAATTCCTGGGCAATTCATTACCCCCTTGTTAATATCGTCCATGCTAGAGAGGTAGTTGTTGAGGGGATATATGTCCAGGTAACACAAAATTAAAAAAAGTTGAGGCACCAGTAGACTGGTAATATACCTGACCAGGGCCCCATTCCATAAAGAGTTGTGATTAAACGCAACTCAACAAATTAAATGCAACTTGATTTTTCAACCAATCAGGACCACGTATTTGGGAATTGCTTTAAATCTTCTTAGTAGCGTTTGAAAGCATATTTTTATCCATGAGAGCCCAGCTGCTTGTTTGGTCCAATGCAACTGGCCTTTGCAGCTTCACTAAAATGTTGTTGATATTTTCTTGGATATTTTTTACGTCAACCATGTATCAGTAATAATACCATACTCTGCCTAGGTCCCTGCATGGTTAAAAGACGTAAATTACATGTAGCGGTAAAATACCAGATAGCAAAACACTGTATTATTACGTGGTACCCATTCATATATATCTGCCATTATCAGTGGCATTTATGTTATGTATAGGTGGCAGGTATGAACAAGGCTAGAAAGAGTTAAACTTAAAACTGTCATGGCCATTACAAGAGTCTTGATGATTGAACTGGGAACTGATAATATCCCAAAAGACTGGGAGCCAGGGGGTTAAATCCTTCCTGAATGCCCAGCTGACCTTTCAAGCTGACCTTTAGGGGCGGAGCTCATATCACTCTCTTTCTCACAAGGCTGATGAGAGTAGGATGTAACTAGATCACAGAAAGATGGAATTGAAAAAAAATCTAGAGCCTAAGTAGGAAAGAAATCTTCATTTTCAGCGATGAGATAGAAGAGTGTTTGGGTGTGGATTTCTAGTGCAAGAAAGAGGTTATTGAGCTGGTTACTGGATGCAAGTAAAAGCCTGTCAAATCTAGAGGCTGAGAGGGAGAAATATCTTCATACTCAGTCCTGAGATAAGAGATTGTTTGGGTGTTGATTTCTAGTGCTAGAAAGACGTTGTTAAGCTGATTGCTGGATGTGACTGAACGGCCAAGGAAAGGTGGTGCACTGCGGGAGGTGGGGGAGGGAGGGGGGAGGGGGGTGTATCATCTTTGTTTCCTGTCCCCCCCCCCCTTTTCTCTCTCTCTCCTTTCCCATCTTTTAGCTAGCTAGGACTTCTTTTTCTTTGCCATATCCCAAGATAGCTATGCTACTGGAAACAGAATCAGAAAGCTAACCTACTAAATTGACATTCTGCGCAGATGTGCAGCAATGAGAAAAGTGGGTTTTAAAAGGATGAGGGAGAAATGGGATACATCATCTGTTTAGAGCTAGAAAGGCTTTATAACTCATACTTTCACAGAAAGAGAGCCAGAAGGTTGTATAACTCGTACACTTCTAACATAGCGTTATGTGCCCTTCTTGCTTTCAACAGAAGAGGGTGTAAGCTTAACAACCTCTTTAACAACTTTCTTGCTTTAATCAGATAATGAACCTGCTAAAAAGATCATCACAGGCAGATGCTTTGTGGTTAGAAAAATATGATACAAGAATATCTTAATCAAATGGAGAAGCAGGTGTGAGTGTAACAACCTCTATCTCTGAGCAGAACTTTTTGGTGAAAAGGACATTCCGTACTGATGCTTTGTGGGTTTTAAAAAGGGTTATTAAAGCCAAGGTTGAGAAAGAAATACGATATATCACAATACCAGATTGGAGTAGATGTGAGTCTAACAACCTTCTTGCTCCAGTCACTTAGTGAATGTGATAAAAGGACTTTCCAGTGGTGAGAGAGGTGGGTTTTAAAAGGATGAGGGAGAAACGGGATACACCTTAATCTCAGACAAGAGTGGGTGTGAGCTTTTCAGCCTTAGCTTTAGGTAAGAAGGATAAAAAGTGCATGTTCATGGAAGGTGAGATTTAGGAAAACGGATAATGAGAAAAGAGAGGGAGGGGAGGGAGAGGGAAGGGGAGGGAGAGGGAAGGGGAGGGAGGGGAGGGAGAGGGAAGGGGAGGGAGGGAGAGGGAAGGGGAGGGAGAGAGAGAGGGGGAGAGAGAGGGGGAGGGGAGAGTGGGGGGAGGGGAGAGAGGGGAGGAGGGGAGGGGGAGAGGGGGAGAGGGGGAGGGGGAGAGAGACACAGACACAGACACAGACACAGACACAGAGACACAGGGAGAGATAGAGAGAACATAATAAGGAAATGGCAGAGAGAGAAAGAGGCAAGGGAGAGAGACAGAGACAAAGACAGAGAGATGGCAATGTTTCAGAGAGACAGGGCTAGAGACACCGCAGGACACACAGAGAAAGAGGATTTATAAGACAAAAAAAAGGACAGAAAATATATAGACAGAAAGAGAAACAGACTGCCAATGACAGAGAGAGAGAGAGAGAGAGAGAGAGAGAAAGGGAGAGAGTGACAGGCAGACAGGCAGACAGACAGACATTGACAGAGACAGATGACAAAGGGATAAATTCTTTGACATGCGAGATGCTGGACTGTCACCAAAAGACAAGTTCATCTGTTGAGAGCCAGAAGGTTGTTAACTCTGTGTTAAAATATATGAGTTAATGCCCTTCTGGCTCAACACAGACGGGTTCACAAATAGGTTCAAACCTTACATTAAGCCGTTACTAGAAAACCACTTGCCCTACTTGATTAACACAACTGAAAAGTAAGAAGGTTACGACTGTACTCGTCTGCTGAGAACTAGAGGTTCTAAAAACTATGAATTCAAATTAAAGTTCAATTTTTTTTTTCAGTCCATTAAGAAAATATAACACACATTTTAAATAAATTGCAGATAAAATAAATAAAATAAAGAAACAGCCCATTTCCCCACCTCACCACCCCCCAAAAATGAAATCAAAATGTGGAGGGGAACCGCATCAGCCTTTCACGGCAGAACACCATTAGGTTACAAACTACTGTGATCAGGGGTGAATCCAGGGGGAGAGGGGCCCGCCCCCCCCCCCTCCCTCCCCTGGCCAAAAAAAAAAAGACACCTAAAAATTTTTTTGCTTGTCAGAAAATTTAGAGTAATACGACACCCAAAAAGCTGATTACTTTTTTTTTTTTTTGCTTGTCAGAAAATTATAATATTTTGCCCCCTCCCTGACAAAATCCTGGATTCGCCACTGACTGTGATAGTGCCCTTCTGCCTAAAAGAAACACTTGTATTTCACCTCTCAGGCTAAAACAAAACAAAAACACAACTTTCATATTAACAATACTTAGGAAATACAAAAAATAGAAAGTTTTAGAGAGCAGAACAGGATCTATAAGATACTATCAGTATCTCAATATAAATTTGAATAAAACATTTCTGTTTCTCGGAAGATGAAAATGGATCACATACACAAATACATAACAAAACTAATCTCTTTTGCTATAGAAACGCAACATGTGCATTTTATGTCATATCTTTTACACTATTACATGGAAAGGATATAACACATCATGTATATTTCAGGGCCATAACAGGAAGTTTGATATCAGTAATAAAATCCTGTCTGCAAAACATGAAACTAAATCTTTACGGAAATATATTCACATTTTTAATTCCAATTTTTTTCTTTTTTTAAGTGTTTTTCCATTTTTTGTTTTATGCATGAAATAATTTAAAAGGACGAACAATCGAGCATGATTTTCTTTCCTTCTCGAATTGCACAAGTTAGCGAGAAATTATTCCATATACTTTGGGGTTTTTGTATCCACGAGAGGGGGGAGAGGGGGCATTCTCCCATCACAATATTGCTGTCATGGCAAGTCTTATGTTTATCAGAATTATTATTTCCCTTTTAAAGGACATTTAGATCTATGTATATTTTATAATTAGTTCCGCTACATTGGTGAATAAATCGATTAAAAATTGACAGAACAACCTAGTCTTGTAAAGACACCACTTCATGTCCAAACAGCATATGTACTCAGCCTAACCCCATCAGCAACTAAATAAATGTTGGATTAGCTAACAGCTTAAAAATAAAAAAATAAAAAAAAACTAAGTTTGATACTTACTAAACCTGAATTTCGCTTTATATATGTTGCCCCCAAAAGCACAAATATAATCTGTTGTATGTTGATGGGGTGTGTAATATTGGAAAGGTTTGTTTTGGTAGGTTTGAAAACCCAAGCAAAAAATAATATCCTCCTTTACCAGAGGGTCCACTAATCTGAAAAGGTTTGTCAACTTGATCATTCTGATGCTTTGGTGCCATGATCCATTAATTAGAAACTTCAATTATAAAAAACCTTCATAATCACGAACCTGCCAATAAATTAACCTTCAGAGTAATGAATTAGAACCATTATAAGATAAATTGTCCGACTGGGTACAATACTTGCAAAGTCCCACAACTGAGATGTATCATGTGCGTAAAAGTGTACCAATCAGATTAAATTAGTTTCAACCGAGACTAATATACGTCACCATCCTACTCTCTCTAAAAAAGAAGGAAGTTTACTCTATTTTCACTCCCCTGGAGTCACGTCAGCGATCACTTGTTTAGGAGTGAATATCGGTTTATGTTAGAGTGCTCTCTGTAAAAAGAAAAGAGTGAATTGTCACTCTTTTTCACTACATATTCACTCCCACAAGGAGTTAACGATAAAGTTGAGTTCTGGTCATGCTCAAAAGCACATGCGCTGCACACAGAAATGGGTATATGGCACTGAACACAGATGTGGCATGTATGTTTGGCCCCAAAACCTTAGCTATTTTTCGTCATAATTTGAATATAACAGCATTTGAAGAGAAATCCTTTTCAATTGACATGTCTACTATGATGCTCTTCCAAACTGACGTAAAAGGAATGAGAAAGCTCACAAATTATTTTGCACCTTTCCCACAACTCGACCTTCCCTTTAAGACAGTGATCACTCGATTTTTTAGAGAGTACAGATATAAACTCACATTAAAACCTGTATCACTGCATAAATAGAATGACCAGAGATCCAGATACTAGACCAACGCCCATCTTAAATATACAGTGTACAGTTTATATGCCGTAAAGTAGAATGAAATGAAATAATTAAGAGTCTGAAAGTCACAACTATGCTGTGTGACCTCAATTACTTAATGGGTTCCAATCAATGAATATTACATAGGTTTCATCTTATGGTCTTCGCCACACCTAGAGAAAGTTAAATGATTGAACATCACACCAAGGATGCTGTGCGAAAATAGACTATTAGTTTCTCAAATACAAAGATTTTATGGGTTAAATTCGACAGTGAAATATGAAGATGTACCTCTTTCTACCGTTTGCAGTAAGCCTACATGTAAAGGTGACTTTGAAAATAAAGAAAGCTTGTTGATTTTAGATAATTATATCTGATGCCCCCCATACACATTCTATCAAAAATACATGAAACAATATAAAATTTGAAATATGAATACCTAAAAATATTCATGCATATGCAATGTTCCTTTGTCAAGCACAGTGACCCAAATCCAAAATGATGTACCTGATATTATTATTTTACTGAGGATATTCTAACCAAAAAAAAAATCCAAAAGAATGTGCCCATTGTGATGCAATATAAAACCCTCTTCACATGGTTTTTACAACATGGCTTTTTTATTTTATGGAGAAGAGATTGTAGCCAGAAGACTTTGATTTTAAAGTAGTGGCCATATAACTTTTGTTCACAAATATACCTTCAGGACATGGTACAATGTTGCAAGTGCATTTTGGTCCCCATAGGATTGCATCAAATATCATGCGATCATGATGAGATCCAGTCACAATAGGATGTATGAGATCATGCATAATAGGATGCGAAAGTAAAATGGTCACAAACAATAGGATATGATAATGATGCAATCATGATGCCATCACATACAACTGAATGCAACTGCATACAATAGGATGCAATCATGATGATTTTGCATACATTTATGAAGTAATCACAAACAAGATGAGATCATGCACAATAGGTTGTGAAAGTAAAAGGGTCACAAACAATAGGATATGATAATGATGCAATCATGATGTAATTACATCAAATATCATGCGATCATGATGAGATCCAGTCACAATAGAATGTAGTTGTAATGAGATCATGCACAATAGGATGCAATCAAAATACGGTTACGCACAATAATGACTCCATCTGTTTGAACCTTCTTGATATGATCCTTACAATTGAATTTACAAACAACTTGGTAGGCAACTAGCAGGCATGACATCACAAGTGACATCATCAGCAAGGCCTTACGAGCCTCCCTAATATTGGTCAACAGTTCTGTCACTTCTTGTGTTTAAAAGTATAGATCTTAAAACAATTTCTTGCATACAAACTTGTGTAAATGGAACACACTTGGAAACTAATATAATCATTATCACACTAATATTTGTAGAACTTGGGCAATATTCTGAAAAACATATTACTTTTTATTCCAGTAAAAGGTATGCTGATTGTCATAAACTGAAACTGCTCAACATAAACACTTATTATCTGGTGCTTGCACAGATGTCTCTCTTAGATACAACAAACAGCCAGCTTTGCACAGACATCAACCTTGTCCGAATTAAAAGATTGTTATAATCAGCATACATCACAAACATAACATAGTTTTAAAAATACCATCCCTGTTTTTAAAACAAAGAAAACATTGACATCTATTTGCATCTGGATAAGGTCACATGGCACCGTACTTGCACACCAAGCTTTTTGTCTCTATTAGAGAATGCATTAGTTCTTTCATTTCCAAAACAGTTTAACCTTCCACAAAACCAGGCAACAGGGATTAACCTTTAAGAAGTCATATTTTATTCATGCAATTATCAGGCTTTGTAAGGTTTTCTCCAAAATTGTACTCTACTAAGTCAGAGTGAGGAGTGTATAAAGGTACATGTATGTGAAAGGTTGTAATATATATATATATATCTTTTGTTAATTAAAGCCTAGTTCTGGGGATTCTACTTCCTCCGCAAAAGAAGATCATTAACGATAATATAACAATTACATATTAAACAAAGTAGCCATTTTGAGATTCGCCTTTACAACACACAAAAAAATCCCAACTATTCTCATTATTTCCGATGACATTTCTCAAAGTCTCACTTGTCTATTTCCTTGTTTAGTTTTTGTTTCTTTCTTTATTTTTGTTGTTTTTTGTTTGGGGAGAGTTTGCATTCATTAAAAGCAATTTGCCTTCAAGGTTGGTTTCTCAGAAAATTCAACTCAACTAGTTAGGTAAAAATGCATGATGGAAGCAACACCAGAGCAACTTATCACCGCAACACCAGAGCAACTTATCACCTCACCACATAAATAAAATCTGAAAACCTTATTTCATTTGCATGTCATGAAAATGAGCCTGAAAAGAAAACACAAATCCCCCAGAATAATTACCCCTGACTTACAAAATAGTTGATATTTTCGCAAATCCGTACTGGGGGAACACCAATAAATGTTATTTCTTCACGCTGACTGACGTCAACAACTCTCATCAAAGCCACATCTCTTCTCATTTTACAGCCGCGGTTTGGAACAGGCGGGGAATCGAGTTTGCTGGCGGAGACGGGGTGAAAGTAGGAGTCGGTTTACATAGGTTTAAAGGGGTAGTCTACTCAGTGGTATGGAAGCTATGTTTGTTCAGCCTGACATGACTGAAACAGGTACCATGTAGGTTTGAAAGGAAATGGACAAGCTGTCAAAACAATAGATTGTATTTTCAAAGATAAATATCAATCGTGAATTGTACTCCTAAAATTTATTTTATTTTTCCCTCACACAGTACACACATTATCACAATTGAAGTTATTCATATGAATTTGATTCAATTTAATACATTTAGGGCTTTAGGAGAATATAAATCCACTGAATATCATTAAGAACATGCACATAAAAATGTACACTTAATGTCCATTTCATACATACAAAAGCATAGACTACTCTAAAAAAAAAAAACCAAGTGATCACTGATGTGACTCCAGAGGAGAGTGAAAATAGAGTGAGAATAAAGTGAAAATAGAGTGAGAATAAAGTGAAAATTCACTCTTTCCTTTTTAGAGAGTGCTTGATATTTACTCCCAAACAAGTAATCACTGATGTGACTTCCAGGGGAGTGAAAATAGAGTGAAATTTCACTCTTATTTTCAGAGAGAGTAATCTGAAATTATAAGGTGGACCACTCCTTTAATTTTGAAGAGGCTCGGTTTCAAGGTTTACTGCACCATGTCCTTTGGAAAGCCTTATTTCTTGAAAACCTTGCTAGAAGGTAGGAAACTAGCAGAAATCAGTAGAATAACCCCTTTCACACTAAAAAAATATCTAGATTTGAAACTCGTTTCAAATCTTTCTATTTTGGGGCCCATGCATTCACATAAGGGACACATTTGATTTTATTATCCCTTTTTGATTGCAGTTAGACAAAAAAATGCACTGGTAGTGCAATTTGAATAGTAATCCACATCTCAACAATTAGTGAGAATTTTGGTCCACACAAACAAAAATTAACATTTTGATTGTGATTCAAAAATCTATTTTTGAACCACGAAATAAATATGTACATTACATTGGTCTTTATAGACAGGTGGGTTTTTTTTTAATACTGGTCCTATTAATTCATGTTCCCTGGAAAGCCTGTTCATGGGAGAAAGAATTGTGGTCTTTATAGAGAGGTGGACAACATAAAATAGAGATTCCTTGTAATAACGATAACCATTCAAAGGGAATAAAAACAGTATGGTCTTTACACACAGGTGGTCTTTCAGTACAGGTTCCTCTTCATACATGATTCAATGCATAATGCTGAGCTCAAGGGGAAAATTTACAGTCTTTATGGAAATGTGGTATATACATGTAAATATATATATATATATCCCTATCAGATCAGGTTTCAACAGTTGAAGGAAAACAAAATGTGGTATATATTTCAGGTGGTCACCTAACCAGGGTTAAAGATACAGTTGAGTTCTGGTTATGCAATTACATTGTGAAAGAAACTGTCTCAAAAAAACTGGGGAAGGCTGATCACGTCTACATAAGAATAGGTATATACTGGGAGGTTTTGGAATCACCGACATTGACTCAGTCTCACTGTAATGCTCATACACTGCACACAGAAACAGGTATATGGGACTGCACACACATGTAGCATGAATGTTTGGCCGGAACACTTCAGCTATTGCTCGTCATATTTGGAATATGAGGGCATTTGAAGTGGAATCCTTTTCAGAGAACATTTCTACTATGATGTTTTCCAAACTGACATAAAAGGGATGAGAAAGCTCATTATTATTATTTTTCACATTTCCCAAAACTCAACCTTCTCTTTGAGTTCTATCTTTACAACTTAGCATGGGAAAGTGGCCACTAAAATTAATGCATACAATTCTAGTTTTCTACACTTTGACTTTCATAACTTATACCTACATACTGGATAGAATTAAGAATGGCATTTTGTGAGCAGCTCTCACCTACTATTTTCACATCTTGATAAGATATATGCTTTCCCTTAAAAAAAAAGAGAGGATTATTCATGCAATTTAAAGAAAATCCTCCTTACTGAGAACTAAAACTCATCAAAACATGATATGGAATGAAATCCCTGACCTGGGAAACAGCCTAGAAATGCCATTATTTTTATACATGCATGTAAATGCAATACACATCCTGTGCTGATTAATTCCAGGAAAGTAGTCATATCAAAATGTAGATTTAGTGAAACTGGAAACATCTCTGATATAAGATTCAGAAAAACAAAATTTTTAAAATGATAAAGTTGTCTTGTCTTGTTTCTAAAAATATTTTGCCAATATTGAAGTCATAAATTAATGAAAAATAACGTTAGTACTTGCACAGAATAATTCATTAGCAAAAGCAACTGTGCACAAAGTATTCCCCTCCCCCCACACCCACAAAAAGACATCTGCGTCAAAGATATTTAAACACATGACTGGATGAATTTCATACAGTTATTTGAACTCTATATCTTATTAATACATTGTTATCTCCCTGCCACCTAATATCTGCAAACAGGAAATTTGTAAAATCAGCACTGATTTTCTTATTTACTATATAAATCTATATACCTACCTATTATGCCTGTAGTCTTGACTACGGGACCCCTTCGAGAATTATCACACATGTGTCACAATATTGTGCGCACCCCCCGTAATCCTATTGTCCCCTTCGCCACTCACGCGCGTCAATACGCTACGGCCATCTTCCTCTTTTGCGAGCAACCCCAAGAAGAAACATGTTGCTTGCAAGGAGCGGGGAAGGAGGGAGGGTCATAGGTAGGTATATAGATTTATATAGTAAATAAGAAAATCAGTGCTGATTTTACAAATTTACTGCAATAAATCATATATACCTACCTATTATGCCAGACCAGCGCCAACTCAAAGACCGGGAGGCATGTTTCGAGCAGAAGGAAATAGGATTACACCAAAGACTACAAAGAAGACACAGCGGCCTTCAAGGTGGCTGACGCAAACAAAGCTTCACCTGCGGGAATATCCCTAAGGTAGCAAGAAATGAAGGAATTGGGCGAACGCCAATAAGCAGCCTTCAAAATATCAACAAGCGCCACACCTTGAAACAGAGCCCAAGAAGTGCTGACACTACGAGTATCATGAGCACGAGGCTTACTGTCGGATAAAAGAGCCTCTGTGCCAGCGGCCCTAATAGCTTCAACGATCCATCTAGAAATGGAATCAAGAGAGGCAGGAGAAAAAGGCTCTCTAGTGATCAGGAACAACTGATCATCCTTACGATAAGACTTAGTCTTATCAATATACCATTTGAGAGCCCTAACAGGACACCAAACTTTGTCCTCACGCACCGAAGAAAAGTTAGAAAGCGGACAAAGAAAAATCTCAACAGGACCGGAGGCAGCTGTCTGATTCTTGGCAACGAAAGAAGCCCTAGGAATCAATCTAACACCTTTTCTCTCCCAGCGAACATGACCAGGAGTAAGACAGAGAGCATGAAGAGTACTGCGCCTCTGCCCAGAGGCAATAGCTACCAAAAAGAGCGTCTTAACCGTAAGATGATGAAGCGAAGCTTCACCTAACGGTTCAAAAGGAGGTTTCGCCAAGGCCTCCAGGACCTTAGGCAGACTCCAAGACGGCACTAACTTAGAAAAAGAAGGTCGTTTCAGAAAGAACGAACGAATCAAAGCACTTAGTAGCGGGGAATTGGAAATCCCCGAACCATCCGAAAAACCCGAATGAATGGCCCCGATCGCCGAACGGTAGCCTCGGATAGTAGAAATAGATCTCCCTTTGTCAAATAACGAGATTAAGAAATCCGCAATTGAACCAATAGGAGCCTTAGAAGGGGTTTGATTTCTCTCTTTGCACCAAAGGAAAAAGACCGAGAGACGGGAATTGTAAATTTCCCTAGTAGAAACCCTACGACTGGACGTTAAAAAGTCCGCGGCTCTATCAGAGAGACCCGACTGTCTTGCAGATTCCCTGACAGGGGCCAAGCAGTCAAATGAAGAGACTCCGGATTGTGGTGAAGAATCCCCGATAGGGGCTGTAACACCAGATCCGCTCTTAACGGGAGAACTAACGGTTGAGCCCTTAGAAGGCTCATAAGTTCCGGAAACCAATTCCTCCTGGGCCAAAAGGGAGCTATTACAAGCACCCTCGCCCGATCTTCCCTGATTTTCCGCAAGACACGCGGAATCAGTTCGAAGGGAGGAAAGGCGAATCCCTGAAGGTTCTCCCAGCTGAGGGAGAAAGCATCGAGAGCCCATGCTCCCTGATCGCGAACACGGGAGCAATACTTCGGCAGCTGGTGATTTAGCACCGACGCAAATAGATCCACTTCCAGTGGACCTAGGCAACTGCGAATGCGGCAAAATACCTCCGGATGGAGCATCCATTCCGATGGAAGATACCTGCCCCGGGACAGAAAATCCGCAATGAGGTTTTCCCGACCGGGGATGAAAGAGGCCACGGGTGTGATTGCCATGCGACGACACCACCTCCACAGCTGAGCTGCTAGGGCATTCAGGGCAACCGAACGAGTGCCTCCCTGCCGATTGATATATGCTGCCACAGTAACATTGTCTGTGAGAATCAGAACCGAACGACTGAGAAGTCGACTTCTGAAATGGAGCAAGGTCAACAGAACTGCCATAAACTCCAGGACATTGATATGAGGAAGAGTCCCAAGATGAGACCAATCCCCCGCAACCGTGCTGCCATTGCAGTGTCCTCCCCACCCCAACCGAGAGGCATCCGTCGAAACCGATATCGACGGAAGAGGGGCAGAGAAGGACCTGCCTCGCGCGAGAAACACCTCGCTCGTCCAACAAGAGAGAAGAGACTTGATCTTTACTGGTACTGGAATCCAGACCAAAAGAGAGTCTTTTCCCGGCTTGAAGAACCTGAGGAGATGTCTCTGAAAGGGTCTCATGAGGAGCCGGCAGTCCTCTAAAACATCGACTAGACTGGCTAGATAACCTAGAAACTGAAGCCGCTGTCTGGCCGAGACTCTTCTGGCCAGCAAGAGCTTGCGAGCCGCAGAGACAATGGTGAGAATCCTGTCTCGACTGGGCCGAGCTAACTGATTCCTTATGTCTAACACCGCCCCCAGAAAAACTGGGCTGCGAGTGGGGACTAACTCTGACTTTTCCCAATTTATTAGGAAACCCAAGTCTTGAGTAAGGGAGACGAGCAAACGAGTCTCGTCCAACAAACGATCGCGCGACTCCGCAAGGAGAAGCCAATCGTCCAGGTAACAAAACAACCGCAGGCCGCGACGCCTCAGAAAGGCCGCTAGCACCGCTACAACTTTTAAAAAAAAAAACCCGAGGGGCCGGGCGCAGCCCGAAGGGAAGAGCCCGAAAACGATAAGTCTCCGAGAGGAAGGAGAACCCCAGAAGATCGCGAGATGCGCGATGAATGGGAATGTGAAAGTACGCGTCCTTGAGATCTATCGAGACCGCGTAGTCTTCCCTTTTGATCAACGGAAGAATGGAGGCAAGAGTCTCCATCCGAAAATGAACCGGAGGAATAAATTTGTTTATCCTTTTCAGGTTCAGTATCAAACGAAGTTTTCCCAAGCGCTTGGGAATAACAAATATTGGAGAAAGGGAAAGAGACGGCCTGTCTCTTACCCTTTCTATAGCCCTCTTTTCCAGAAGAGACTCGATCTCCTTTGAAGCATGAGATCGAGACAGGGCAGACATGGGAGGTGACCGAATTCTTATAGCCCCTCCGGGGAGCGAAGCGCAAAGATCTATGAAGAATCCGTCTCGCACGACGGAGAGAACAAACGCGTCCCCGGAGATGGCCTCCCAAGCGGGGAGAAACGCGTGAAGACGGCCACCTACCACATTCGGTTGAACAAGCGCTCGGGGAAAAACATCAAAACCCAGGCTTGGCCTTCTGCGAAGCCATCGCCTTACCACGAGTACCTCTCGAAATGCCCCTGCCACGACTCCCTCTCCCACAAGAAGGAGCTGGCTGTGGCTCAGGAGGCGGGACCCTAGACACGCGACTGCGTTGACCCGAAACGAGACCAGCAGGTCTACGCTGAACAGGGGCCCGCGTTGGCTTAGAGCTAGTGTGAAACTGCTTAGTCATATCCGAGATCTGCTTACGCGCATCGATCTCTCTCTGAAAAACCGTAGCGAATTTACCACCAAAAAGCGAAGGACCCCGAGACGGAACATCTCGGAGAAGTTGAGCAATGCCCGACTCTCTAACACCCAGTGCCGAGAGAGCCGAGGTCCTGCGACGGAACGTAACCGAAGCAGCTGCGGTGGAAAGCTGCGACCACTGCAGACAAAAAAGAGTATGCAACAGGTCGTCAATAATCAGCTTGTCACCATCGGTAACATTCAACTCCTCCGCCCTGGACCTAAGGTCAGAGAGAAACCCTTGAAACGCCGACAAACGCATCCCCGACCTAACCTGGTTTTCAATATTAGAACAGATCTTATCCTCCGCCTTGAAAGTGGCGGAGGTAAGCGGATTAGTCGCCCGTAAGCGACGACCAACCTCCAAAATCTCAGGAGACAGAGTCTTAGCCTTAAAAAAGCTGTCTTGGTCCTGAGAACAAAAGGCAAAGGCCTTACCCTTGACCGCATTAAAGCGCTTAATCAACAGCGCGGCCTCAATGCGGTCATACTCCAGCTTGAAAACCTCCTCAAGAGCGATACCCTCAGAGGAATCCTGCTGCTTAAATTTCCAACGCGAAGTCGAACCCTGCGCGCGGGTTGACTGAAATTCAGGGAGATATTTGGACAACAAAGCAATCGCTTCTACCCCGCGAAGAGCAAGCGATTGAGACTCCGCCTGCCCAAGCGATTCGGGAACCGAAGCTTGAGAAGCCACATCCGAATCTGGTTCCACCCGAGTGGAATGAGACAAAGGAGCACTAACAAAGGCCTCCGCAGGCAGAGCCCCGCATGGTTCAACAAAAGTCTCCTCGCCCGGCGGAGCCCCAAGGGCCGCGGGAATAGGAGGCACATGCGAATCCGACTCAGACAAAGAGGAATCAATCACAAAAGGCTGATTAGACTCAAGGCGAGATCCCTGAATAGGGACAGAAGTCAGGGTTGAAGTAGCCGGTACAAAGGACCAACCATGATTCTGAGCAAAAGCCCGCATCATACTGAACATGTCAGCTTGAGAGGAGCTAGCTGGGTTAGCCAGGCCAGACGGGCAAGAGGCCGGCAAAGCCTTGCCACTTTTTGCCTTCTTCTTGGCCTTTTTCTTGGCTGGCTCGACAAAAGTCGTAGCCGAAACCCTTTTCTTAGAACGCTTAATCGGATTCGTTCGGGTCCCCGAAGCCTCTTCGGAAACACAAACCGATCCCTCCGCGGAGGGGCGTTCACTTCCCATAAAGGGATTGGAGCGCTCATGGCGTAAGCCTAGAGAATCGCCCAAATCACCCATATTGGCTAAGCAAGAAGATGCAGTAGCCTTGGGTTGGGAGCTAAGAGCTCCCAGTGCGTGGGCAGACCGAGATGACTCGGTATGTGCCCGATGACTACTAAAGGCGTGTGAACCCGCTATTGGACCGCTCGAAAGCAGCAATAGGGGAGCACTAGTAGTCACGCACTCAGGTGAAAACACCTGTTGCTCCGAAGAGCGTCCATAATTGTTAGCTCGAGCATTCCCATTAGCTGGCAATGTAGACAGCCCAGGAAGTACTCGTTCCCCCATATGGCGTTTGCCGGGGGCTAGGGTTTGAGAACCCAGACCAACATGGACTAAGCCCGTGGGCTGCCCTGCAGTAGTGGGGCGCGTCTCCCCTAAAGGATCAGAGCGAGTGAACGCTACCATACGGGAAACAACAGCCCCCCCCTCTGGTCTCAGCGACCGGGGGATTGGATTCGAGATATCCAAACCACTAGAATCTGACGCCACCCACCCCGAAACCACGGGCTTCGGAGTTGACAATCCCGATTCAGTTAACGCCACCCGTCCCGAAGCCGCAAGCTCCGAGACTGGCAAACTCTGCAAGGAAACACCACTAGGCAACTTACCCTTAGCCCTCCTCCCTCCCCCGTGTACCGCAGTACTCGGGGGAGTTCTGGAAGGCCGAGTCGTCTTGCTAGACGACTCTTCGGAAGAAGCAGGTCTCCTTGACCTAGCTGCTTCTTCTTCCGAATCCATACCACTGCAATAAAACAGACAATAAAGTATACTTTTTTTTTCTTCAAAATAAGCAATACTTCAACTGAATGCAGTAAATAAGGGTAAAATTATTTGGGAGATACGCACTAAAGAAATTTTCACAGCCTAAAAACCGTAAGAATAAACGCCGAACCCGAAGGCTCGGTGACAAACGGAAACACCCGCAAACACGGAAATATCTACGTGGGGCTGACCGTGAAAGAGAAAAATAAATGCCAAGAAAGGGAATCAAAAAATCCCTTGCAATCGGCAAGAGTGACTAATAAAACACAGAGTACTATAATCTAAACGAATATAGGTACCTAAAAGTGCTTTAACTATGTGAAAAAGCGCACCAAAAAGATACTATACGACCTGATTTCAGGAGCGCTGTGACTATACGTCCTAACTCGTCGGGGGCGAGCAAGAAAGAGGAAGATGGCCGTAGCGTATTGACACGCGTGAGTGACGAAGGGGACAATAGGATTACGGGGGGTGCGCACAATATTGTGACACATGTGTGATAATTCTCGAAGGGGTCCCGTAGTCAAGACTACAGGCATAATAGGTAGGTATATATATATGATTTATTGCAGTAAATTAACTCCTTTAAAGAGAAGATTGAGCTTTGGTATGGGTGAACATCATTTGTGAGCTTTCTTTTTCCTTTTATTCCTTGTCTTGTCTTTCCGTTGACGCCCACAATCAATGAGTTGATTATTATGGCATTTCAGGTGTAGATCTAGACCTGTGGGATTTGGACAGGTGTACCACTACACCGGGGGTTACCCCCTACTCTTATTCGAATAGTGCAGTGGGTTCTTAACGTGAAAAGGTGGTGACTTTCCTCTACACGGGACCTCTAGTTAACGTCCTATCCGAGGGACGGAGTGTTTTCCACTGTAACATAGCCTATCTCTATGAAACAAGGGAGGGGCACGTTAACACACAACGCAGGCTTCAGTCATCCGCCCGGGGTGGATTCGAACCCACGATCTTTGGTTCGACAGGCAGACACGTTACCGACTGAGCCAACTCGCCTCCTAAATGGAATAGCATCACAGATGCATTGTCACAGGGAAAGAACTGCTCTTGGAACGCCGTCATATTCCAAATATGACTAGAAACAGTCTTTGAACCACATTTTGCTCCCACATGCGTGTGTAGTCCCATATACCCACATCTATGTGCAATGTTTTTCACCGTTGGTGATTTTCACCAAGATCAAGTGAATTTATTATCATTGTGATGATTCCAAATCCTCACAACACGCCATTGCTTTGTTTACTCCATTACAAATCATTCCCAATATTAAACTTCTACACCATTTCTTTCATAATACAATCACACGACCAGTACTCATCCTTATCTTCAATACTAATCAATTATGCAATTTTAAATCAATGTGATATTACATACTTCTCTGTACATGAGGTGTATGGCCCTTGTATTACAGTTTTCCAATAATCAATCTATGCAATAACAAACTAACCTTGGGATTTCAAAATGAATGAATCCCTAAATTGATATCTGATTTGGTGAGGGTGGACTAGCTCCATGGAAAACAAAAGACACCATCGTTTTCTAATTTACTGAATGTGAAAAACTGGATTTAATTATCTTTTGGCGTAAGTGCAGGGGATGGGGAAAATAAAAAGTAGGACATGATGCTAGATTTTCTTTTGGCCAATGATACATGATAATTAATATAATTATAATTTAGTTAAGTGCCATTTCAGAAACTGATAGCCTGGCTCCAATCCTGGCTATCTATCAGTGCCTTATGAATTTGAGAAATAATTTTGTTTTTCATCATATGAGAGATTCTCTGGAGACTTTCGTGCCTGACACTTGGAGCAAAGTCTGATCAATCTCATTCTACTGTGACTCATGATAATGATCGGTCTCAATAAACTCTCTCTCTCTCTCTCCCCTTTTCTCCCTATATTACTCTGTCATTTCTTAAATTCCTTCTATTTCCCCCTTTTCTGCTTCCCCACCTCTGCATTCTCCTCCATTTTCTTTTTCTCCTTCTTTATCCCTCAAACTCCCCTTTTTCTCTTTATCATTTCCAACTTCACCTATTTCTGCCTTACTTTCTCCCTTATCTCTATCTCTTTCTCCATCTATCTCCCTCCATCCCTCCCTTGATGGATCATTTCTTCCTTCAGTCTCTCTTTGTTTTTCTTTCTCTAATGTTTCTATCTCTCCCCCTCCCTCTGTCTCTACCCCTCTCTCCCTCTCCTACTTTATCCATCCTCTCTTCCCCTCTCCACTCTTCCCTACCCTAGACTGCGCTCTCCATCAATTTGGCTGAACAATAAAGACAGACCCATGAAGGGCTGGAGACACCTTTCCTCCCTCCCCTCCCTTACCTCTTTCTTTCTTTCATTCTCTCTATTTCCCCTCTCTCTTTTTCTCAACCTTTCTATTTGCCTCCCCTTCCCCTCTCCCTCTCCCCATCCTTCCCTCCCTACCAACCTCTCCCTCCAACTCTCTCTCTCTTCCCCTTCTCTCTTCCTTCTCTCTCTCTCTCCCTCTCTCTCCATCTCTCTCTCTCTCTCTACATGTACCTCTCCCCCTCTCTCTACCTCTCCCCCACTCCATCCTTCTCTAGTCTTCACTGCTCTTTTTTTTCTCCCTCTTTTCTTTTGCTTACCCTCTCCTGAGCTCTCCATCAAATCAATTTGGCTGTACAAGCAGAGACAGACCCATGAAAGGCTAGAGACACAAGTATTCCTTATCTTCTCCAAGTTAATAAATGATGACAGCTCAAAAGGAACGCCATTTCACTGCTCCCCCAATCCAACGTGAGAGCAGCGGTTTCTTAGCATCTGCTTCTCTTTCTCCTGAAAGCCTCATTTCTTAAAGTAGCACAATTAATAATTATTTTTAATCAGTGTTGATAAACAATACAAGCAAAAAAGCTTATCTTATAGAATAGCTGTCTCTTTACAATATGGAAACCTCCTTTTCACTACGTAGCAGAATTACTAACAAAGTATTTCAAGTTAAAAAGCAATGACAGCTTAAAAGCAGGGCTATTTTATAACTCTTCATCGAAACTCCATCATATATTAATGGCAATAGTAGTTTCTAAGCAACATCTTATACTCTTTCTCCAGAAAGCTTAATTTCTAAAAGTAGCAGAATTAATCATTAATTTTAATTAGAGTTGATAAACAATGCTGGCTTAGAAGCAATCCCATACACTCTTATCACATAAGAGCACAGCTGTTACTCTGTAATATCTTCTTCTCTGTCTCCTTAAAAGCTGCATTTCTTAAAGCAATATGTTTACTTATTTTAATATCTAAAGTTAAAACCAATGCCATCACTAGGCCTTAACCATCATTGTATAAGATCCTATAAGATCCTATAAGACAATATCAATTCTATTCAACATCATCTTGCTTTTTCTACTGAAAAGCTGCATTTCATCAAGAAACAATTAATTTTTTTAAATTAACAGGTGATGATGGCTCAAAAACAATGCAGTATCATTATACTCTCATTCTGTATGACTACCAAAAGTTACATCTTCTACATAAGTAGACTTCTTAGCAATGTCATATGATATAACAGAATGGCAGCTTCTGTGCAAAATCTTCACTTCCTCCAAAGAGTTAAATCTCCTAAAGAAATAGAATCATTAATAAATGCTAAATACAGATGATGTACAATGATGGCTTAAAAGCAATGTAATCTCATCCTATTACAATTCTTCTCTGCAATATCTTCTTCTCTTTATCCCAAAAGTATATGTAAGTAATAGAATTCTTAACTTTAACTAGAATTAATATGCAAAGACAGCTCAAATGGGACACTATAACACTATACCATTATCATATGAGAGTACAAGACTTCTTTACAATTTTTTTCTCAAGGCTGCATTCTTAAAGTAGTAGAAATTTTAACTTTGGTAAAAGTTGATAAGCAAAGACAGCAAAAAATATTCACCATTTTCCTTTGAGAATACAATATCTCCTCTTTTCTGAAGGCTGTATTTTCAAAATAGTAGAATTATTCACTTAAATAACATTTAATAAGTAAAGACAGCTCAAATGTAACACCATTATCCTTGGAGAATATAATGCCTTCTCTACTCTTTTTCTTCCTCTCCTTCTCCCAAAGACTGCATTTTTAAAGTAGTAGAATTATTAATAAAGTTCGAAAGGGCGGGATTACTTGAGAGATGCGCAGCGAGGCTAGCTGATTTTTTACATCAACAAGACGTCTGAATATATTTGTCAGGCTTTATACGATCCAGGCAAAAAAAAGATGAGCTTTGTTCATCCGAGGTATTAGCAGTCATTCCCATTATGTAAAGGTTACAGCAAATTAAACTGAGATTCAAATAGAATCTGAGGTACTTGGCTAAATGCAAAGTTACAAGGTTCAGACGAATACTGAATATTTACATCCCAAATATGAAGTGATTTTTTTTTTTAAACTGTCATAATTATGGGACATTTCTCCCAATTTCATTTGAATTGGAGCTACATTATACACTAGTAGTATTTTTTTTTTAAAGTACTTGAAAATTTTAGTTTTACTAGAGTAAATTGCTTGTGAATGTATTAAAAAAAAAAAAATCTGTTTTGACATTTTTTGCATAGTAATACATTATTTATCATAGGCACTTTTTCACCACCATCATCTGGCCCATTTCATAAAACTTGTTATCATTAACAACTGCCACACTTCTATGACAAATTTGCTCTCAGCCAATCAGATGCAAGGATATCAGTAGCTTACAACAGTTATTGCAACTTGTTATTGATAACAAGTTTTATGAAACTGGGTTCAGACCTATATTGCTGGAAATTAGTCCAAGATATAATAAGACCAACTGTACGGAAAATGCTTGGAAATTTAAAATAAATAGAATGGAGATTTTCTTGACGGGACTACTACTGCTCATGCTAGCATTACCAGTGGTTGGAAAATAATATAACTACTGGTTTAATGAATAGATATTACAGAAAGTAACAACACTGGAATCCTACAAGAAGTTTTGCCGATTTAAACATTTTAATAATCAGCCAGGGAGTATTTTATCCACATCGCCCTCCTTCCTTTTTAGAGACGACCTGTCCACCGATGATCGATCATATGCTCCATTTTCTAATGTCATTCTACATGTCGACTTGCCTGCGTTTGTCCACTATTAATGATGCCTTAACACATAAACCCCCATCAGTAGCACATGCCCCATTCCCCAAACTGCGATCAGGTCTTTTTATGGGATTTTACGACTCTCTGGGGTGACAATGAAACACAAGGCTTTCCAAACGTGAGAAGCGGGCCGGTGAGATCCATATGAAATCTTGTCGTTTACGCTCTTGCCTCATTTTATTCAAACTGTTGAAATGTTTCTCTTTTCTGTGGTGGAAATTCAAGAAGATCAGCCATCCATCTTGTCATGGAAAGATGGATAAGGGGCCATTGGCGAATGCCTGACTTGTGTTCCTGATTATGGCAAATTTCCTTTACAGTTATAAGAAATGTTAGTGTTTATCATGATACATAAACCCGGACTGATTTTAATAAATACCTTGGCAGTTTGTTATCACAAATTAAAATGAATCGATATTTAAATATTTTTAAAGAAAAAGCATTTGTGAATATAAAATAAAAAACACTGTAACTCATTACAGATTTAGCATGCGAATACTTGTGTTGAAATCCACTTGAAATTGACAAATTGCATATTAATCTTAAATGTGTTGTAGGAAATTATAAAATATTTAACTTTTTCTTACGGATAAAATATCAAACTGCATTTTAATAGGGGTGGGAGTTTCGGGTATTTTTTCAAATCGGGAACCCGACGATTTTTCGGGCGGGTTCCCGGTTACCCGAAAATCATATAACACAAATTACAAGCTTATATTTACCCCTAAGAAGCTATTAACACTGGGAAAAACTCCTTCGTGTTTGGCACCTGAAATAAACAATTCAAGGCCAGGGAAAAAAGAGACTGGGAAAATCGCGGGCGCAAGACATGATATTAGGCCTAAGCCTCCTAAATTTAATCCATAGAAATCATCGATAATAATCATGCCAGCGCCTTAGCCTTAGGTAAATAACGGTCAACAGTCCCTTGCACATGTTTATCCAAAAATACACACATGAACTTGAAAGGAAGGGAAATACAATGAAATCTCAAAGAAAAACTTGTTTGAGACGATGATCATGATGATTCTTTATAATTTTGCACGAGCAGCCCTTGGGAATTTTGACATCCGATCGTAAAGAGAGCAAGAGGCAAACTTCACGCGTAGTATCAATTGATGTCCCTGACGAAAATGGCGAGCTTTCTCTGCTACAGTCCTCATACACATATACGTGTACACATTGTAATTCCCCACGCACGATCAACGATAGTTTCCTTCTCAAACAACTCATCGCGCCGCGTCAATTATTGAAATTCACACACACACATACACACACTTCATGTACCACAGTCTACTGATATTCGTAAATGTATGCTAGTCCGATCTCTCTTCGTATACACACACAGACACGCTCATAAGATCATGCTTCTTTTATTTAGAATTTAGAAAGTGCAAGTTCATAAACGAAAACTGAAAACAAGATTTTTATATTTTTTCCTTTTTTTTTGGGGGGGGGGTAATCATTTCTTTCTGAATGACTCTCTCTCTCTCTCTCTCTCATAAATGACAGGGTTTATTTTAAAGAAAGGGTTCTTAAACTGCTTTGCCTGAATTAAAAAAAAATGCGTGGGCCTAGTGTATTAGCGTTTAGACAATAGTGATGTAAGAAGTTATAACCCGTCCCTCAACGTTACGGCCCCACCCCTTCCCCCACGTGATGGAGATCGGAGACAATAATTAATAAATGAAACAAAGGAAACATGCATAGATGTCTTCTCAACAGTCAAGTAGTCAACAGGTAACTTTTCATTATGACATTTTCGTTGTGCATGTACATGTATTAAAATAAAAACGTTCTTTCAAAGGACTAAATGCAAAACAAAGAAGAGCTGGTATGTGTTTTCTGTCATCGGCATGATCTTCATAACCATCATATCATCATCATAACATAATTATCATATCATCATGATCCATGATGATCGTCATCATAATCATCATCAAAGACATCGATCATCATCATTATCATCTTGATAATCATTATCGTGAAAACAAGTATCATCATCATAAAAAAATATCAAAAAATATCAAGCCAACCACTTCATCCCTGCCCGACCGTAACTTCATCCTTTTACGCACATGCGGTTCCCCTTTGATATTCGATCTGTTTATACGAAGCGCCTTCGCGCCCAATGCCGCGGCGGTGTGAATTAAGGATCAAAGGAACGGGGAGGAAAAAAGGCGCAAACCTTCATTGGCTGGTTGGCATATTTTGCACATGTCATGACTTGTGGTCATCAAATGAGGTCACAAGCCCAATTTTATGAATGAAATTCTTGATCGTGCGCACTCTAGACAGCCTTTGCTTCCCATGCCTTGTTTTTCACTTTCACATGAATGAAGGATATTATTTTGGATATATCGCCATGGATATAATCTGATTTTAGTAATTTCGAATTTATTAATTGTGTGCTAAAGTTTCAGGAATTGTGACAGTGCCAAATCGTGCTCGCGCTTAATCTTGTTGATGTTAATACATCTGTTCATGTACGAGTCATATTCATGATGAGATGCCGCGTGCGAGTATGGAGCGACGGTTGATGTTGAATATGGATGAGTTTGTAAGCTTTACGCCCGTTGATGCTCATGACTACGACATATTGTTTACTCCAAATAAGGGGGAAAGGCATTCAAATGCAAATTATATTATGGGTTCGATGAACCAATGAGCATGCAGTCTCTGAATCGCGGCTGTGGGCTTTGCTGTCTGTGTATACGAATGTGTAAGGTTTAAGGGTTATGTACTGTATTATAGTAAGTTGAACGAATCGAAAGCGCATCGCTGCAGTGGGGCGCTACATGTATAAGTCGTATTCATGATGAGATGCCACGTGCGAGTAATCCGAGTATGGAGCGACGGTTGATGTTGAATATGGATGAGTTTGTAAACTTTACGCCCGTTGATCGCTCATGACTACGACATATTGTTTACTCCCAATAAGGGGGAAGGGCATTCAAATGCAAATTATGTTATGGGTTCGATGAACCAATGAGCATGCAGTCTCTGAATCGCGGCTGTGGGCTTTGCTGTCTGTGTATAACGAATGTTATAGTAAGTTGAACGAATCCAAAGCGCATCACTGCAGTGGGGCGCTACATGGATTTTTCATTGAATGGATTTTTCATTTAATGGCTGGTCGACGATGAGTAATCATTAAAATACTTATTTTCGGGAAACGGGCATGTAATATTTTGACCCGGGACCCGATGCTCTCGGGCGGGACTCGGGTACCCGGTTTTTAGTCCCAGCACTACATTTTAATCCACTGAATACTAAAAGTAAGATGACCTTTTAATCAATAAAAACAAGAAAAAAAAAAGCAAAATAACTTGGGCAGGAGTCTATGGAAAATATACCATCTGTTTGGAGCCAGAAGGCCGTTAAGTCCCATCATTTTTACAGTGTTAATGCCCTTCTGGCTCCAAAAAGTCAGATCATGTGCCCAATGGGTTATAAAAAAATGTTATTACAAAACCGGCTGGCAATAAGCCTTATTCCTGTTATGTTCAGGCAGCCAATAAAAAAATGTGTTTGAAACAAGTTGTCTAATTTACCATCAATAATGGTGGATTAAATAGGCTCTACATGTATATATCACTTATTTGCACACACTGGGTAAGCTTACAACCCTTACCATAAGTTCTATGATAATATTTTGAAATTTCGGGGAGTCGGGACATATATTTTACGGCACCCATATGCCCCTGGAGCCTCTTAATATCAAGCCCTGTATAAAAGTACCAAAAAGGCGCTATTACTTATTTGCACACACTGTGTTAAAGCTTACATCCCTTTTGTGATATTAATACATATATTTGTTTTGTCTGCTACATGCAAATTTGTTTCAATTACTTTAAGTAAATGGATATGTATGTACAGGGTCCAAAGTCACACTGAAGCCTTGGAATTCCCCTTAACATGCAGTCAGTGTTTGGAGAGGCACATGTTACAAGAATTTACAATTCTTGAAGCTTATCTTATAATATAAGTACCATTAACGTGTGCTCTCCATAACCTTTGTGTTATATACCTGTATTTGTCTGCTATATACACATTTGTTTCCATATTAAGTAAACATATAGTTATGTACAGTACAAAGTCTCATCACTAACATCTACTTATGAAATTCCTAATGAGAATAACATCCTCTTAATTCTAAAAAATGCCATTATTCTAGATAACAGAATTAGAAAATGAGAATGTTTGAAATCCATCACTATTTTGTGTTCATTTATATTCATTCCCCTTCCATAATTCCAGCCTCACGTTGTATTTTTTGAAAATATTGTCTTTTTGGAGCTAGAAGGGCATTAACTCTGTGTTAAAGTACATGAGTTAACACCCTTCTGGCTCCAAACAGACATGTTAAAAGCATATCTTGGTCAAGCTGATAATTCTAAAGCGACCATCATTCGTGCACCACAAATATCAAATGAAGGTAGAAATGAACAAACTTAAGAAGCTCTATTAACAAGAGAGATAGAACAAGGGGAAGAGGGGGGAGAAAGGGAAGGATGGAGGGAGGGAAAGGTGAAGGGTGGGAAGGAGGAGAAAGAGAGAGAGGAGAGAAAGAGAGAAAGAGAGAGAGAGAAAGAGAGAAAGAGAGAGACAGAAAGAGAGAAAGAGAGAGAGAGAAAGAGAGAGAGAGAGAGAGAAAGAGAGAGAGAGAGAGAGAGAGAGAAAGAGAGAGAGAGAAGATAAGACCAGACAAAGGGAAACAGAGCAACAGAGAGCGACAGACAGAGTCATCCTCAATGTGCATCCTTTTTTTTTTTGCATCTAAGTGTAGTCTTATCATTACTTTCATTTTATGCATGCCTGACTTCAGAACAAAACAATTAATCACACATCATTTTCAAAACTTTTACGCATATCAAATAAAAAGTCAATTACTGCGTTTATGATGGAACATGTTCATGCATGCCGAAGTAGTCAGGCAGAAGTGAAATTTGCTGAAACATACACTAGGGACTGTCTTCTGGCAAATTACTCAATTGCAAATTTATTTTTCTCTTTCCATACAGTAGTAACTGCTGGTAGTTGGAAATAGCTGGGTTCACACGACAGTCCGTATACTTTCAGATTAGCTCATGGTTTTAAACTTTGAGGTTATTTCGTAGTTAAGGACCATGCGGACACACTCATGGTTTCAGAAACTTAAAGTTTACTTGCAGTTTTAAACCACGAGCGATCCTTTAGTTAGCGTAAAGTCAAGGTGTTTCCAGTAACTAGTTACAATGGACCTTAATGACTGCTTACTCGGCGGCTCATAATGTAGTTCAAAACTTAAAGTTGTCGTATTTTTGCAGTGTGACATGCATTATTGTTTGTGGGTCGTTTTTTAAAACTTCCAGGCTTCCGTAAATCAAAGCTTAAAATGACAACGGTGCCATGTGAACATACACACACACACACAAGTGTAGCTACATGTAACGTGAAGGCTGAACTTACTCAAGCATAAAGCAATTTTAAAACCAGGCTTTAAATCGCTTCTGAAAATAAAGCATGCAGTATGTTAAATCTGAACAGTTTCTCCAAAAGCTGTAAATAACTTTGGCACTAATGTAGTTTTACTTGACTGGGGATGCAAGTCGGCAGTTTGATCATCAATTTCGATCCTTACATATGAGTGTGATTAAGAAAGGCAGATTAGCCACATTGCTTCTCTCCATCCGGGTGTTAAATGTGTACCCAGTAGGATGCAAGCATCATCGCAGTTGGATTAGCAATGTGTGTGTGTCTGTAAAATGGTGCCTGGCTGGAATGCTCCCCCGGGAGTGGAGATTGTGTACATAATATGTGCGGGCAAGCCTGAATCCCATGACAGGATGATGCGTCTCTAAAGTGCTTAGAGATATTGTCAATGTATTAAGCAATCATAAATCCAGAATATTATTACCACCATCTAATATGGGTTATTCTTCCACCACCAATCTGCATGTGTTTAAAAACATTCTTTATTGAGTAACTGTAGTAACACCTTGTTTTGAGGAAGAATTAGAATCATTCTGATATGTTGATCATGAAGTATACGTAACTAAGGAATACCCAACCTTTATAAGGTTCTCGAGTCCAGTATAAATAATTTCTACTCATTCTCATCATTCATAGTCAATATTATTTGTTTTACTCTAACATTGTCTCATAATACTCATATAATATACTAATTCAATCAATTTTATCACTGTCGTACCCAAGGAAATTATATATTTCTCCTTGAAAAATATAGATTTTCCCTTGAATGTATATGAATACAACATTAAGGAAACATATATTTCCCGTCAAAGTGAACTCTAGCCTTTAAGAACCTACAATCCATACAGACAAGTCCAATAAATTGAAATTACCTGTGATCAAGCTGGAAAAACTCTAATATTAAATTTATGTATTTCAAATAACAGCATGTTTCATGTTTTACAATTATAGCATTTTCCATGTACAGGGGAGCGTTTCATCAAGTATTTTGTCAATGATATTTACCAACAACTGTTATAAGCTGCTGAAATCCTTGCATCTGATTGGCTGAAAGCAAATTTGTCAGTAAAAATCACTGACAAAACGCTTGACAAAACGCTTGATGAAACTCTTCCCTGATCACTTTCAATCTTTGTTTTTGTGGTCTAGGCACAGCTGAATGAATCCTATCAGGTTTTGAGCTTCAGCTTTCCTCCACAAATATTATTCATCTAAAAAGCCCACATCACGTACAGCCAGCCGGCCCATCCAAAAATCAATTTTATTGATGCCGGAGATTTAATAATAATCCGACGTCTTCAACAGTAAGTATTTCTCCTCTTCAGTCTAAGCATATTCGGCTTTATTATTGATGTCAAGTTTGGGGGAACTATTTCTTTATTCTTGGGAAGAACATGAGACAGAAGGGAGATACATGTATGTTGTGACAATTCATAATTCCTATCCTCAATTCTATGTAGGGTTAAAGTCATGTTACTTAAAGTAGAACACTCAAGAAAATCACAAATATGGCAATTAATGTATCACTAGAAATTGGGAAGCTTACAGATGGCAATTGTATAAGTTTTATGTCAACTGCGTATATGATGATTATAAAAACAACATAAACTAGAAAGGCCGTCAAAGGCGGCAGACCCACGCCTTAACCCAATAGGTTTTGTTTTGTTGCGATTATTTTTGTAAGCAGTAGCCATTCAAAGGGGATAACAAGAGGCACATCTCCCCCCCCCCCCCCCAATAAATTTTGCCATATCCAGGTCATAGCTTTGTGTGTCCCCACCCTTGAAAAAATTCTTCTGAAAAAGATATTTTATTATTGAAACATCCCTCCCCTAAAAGTAATTGATTAGACATGTCAGAGAGCGTGGCGTGGTGAGGAAAAAAATGTTAGCAATTTGTATTCAGTGTTCAGTCCAAGGCCGTACGCAGAAATTTTTTTCCTGGGGGGGCAAGATGATCGCTTTCAAAGGAACCCATAACTTGAAGTCTAAAACCCGATTAAAAAAAAGTATGATTTTGAAATTTCTGGGGGGGGGGGGGGGCAGGGGGGGGCAACTGCCCCCCCCCCCCCTCTCCGCTGCGTACGGCCTTGGTTCAGTCATGTCAGTGTTAGTAAATGTATTCATGTTCTATCTTTACATTGCAATTCGGGTTGTTGTTTTTTTTTTCATCGGGCTTGGATAAAATAAATATGACGACAAAAGAAGTTGGATCTTGAAAATGACGTGCATGCGAGGCACAGAGCTTACTCACTCAGTACTACAGTCAGCCGGCCGCCCAGGCACTTCGCGACAGTGCTGTGTATAGTTATGTACGTACACTACAGCTACTCAGCCACTCACTCAGATCAACACACGCGAACACTCGCGAGTGCGATAGACTCACTCACGTCGAACAAACGCACCAGATTTTCACCGAAAACAATTAAAATCACGTACTACACGTCCACCAGGATAAAGTAAATCACAAAAACTTCCACAACAAAGTGGAAAGAACCGGGGAAAATAAACAGAAATGCACAGAAGATAAGAAATAGGAGAAATTAGACGTGCTAGGCTATACGTATACCGTATACCTAGCCGCTTTCGATTTCGCAACAGTTCAAGCGCGAAAAATCCCTTGTTGCTGGGATACGTTGGCTTTGAATATTCATTGCAGGCTCGTGCGGATTTGAAGTGAAATAGCAAATAATGGGTCTAAAAGTCTTCTAAAATTCATAAACCTGAAATAGATTTTTGGTGAGACGAAGTAATGAGTGTTTTGATTGACCAAAATATTTCTGCATCGGCAGGCGAAGTTTGGGGTCATCAAACTTTCTAGTTTCTATCCTGTCACTCTCTGAACTGAAGTTCCTATACTTTACTACAGGGTCAAAAGTTCAAGGTCACACAGAATTTGCAGGGGTCAACCAATCATCACCAAAATCTAATCGATTCTTTCCTGTCACTTTCTGAACATTCCCTGAAAATTTGGTGCAAATCCGTTCACCCGTTCTCTTGTTATCTTGTACACAAACAAACAAACAAACAAACAAACAAACAAACAAACAAACAAACAAACAAACAAACAAAAAAAAAAACATACGGAGCCCTTTACATAACCCTGCCGATTTCATCGGCGTGGGTAATAAAAGCTCTTCTCAGCATGTGGAATATCCGAGGATTCGCCAGAAATATAGCGATGTTTTGATGTCGTCATACGAGGGATCGATCCTGCTTAAGCAGACGACGTCCTATAATGAATGAACGTAATTGCAATGCAATTATTTATCAAATTATAAAGAGTTTGGTACATTTAAACATGACCTTATTTCACACCATTCTAAAAGGGAAAGTGAACTGATTCTGATAACTAAAACCGTTTGATTGTAAATACACAGGAGAAGGGTCAATGATCAATGAAATAAACCCCATTTTCAAATTGAAAAGCCCTGCGAATAATACCTGGATAGTATTCGTTCCCTCTTGAAACGCTGAACATGCCCCGGTGCAAGCAGCTGAAAATACAATGGCATCTTATTTTTGACAAGTGATTCCTTTATTTTTTTAACGCTGCATTTTTCATCAAAATAATACCATACACGAAGTTAAGAGTGAGGCAACAGACTAACATTAAGACTGACGCTAGTCAAGTAAGAGAAATAAGTGAAGAGGAGATGACAAAACAGGCACTGAAAAATGTGTATAATGTTATGGGACATCGTCTGCTTAGACAGGACTCGCCCCTCTTGTGTCGTCACACATCTCAGCAGCGTTCAAGGAGCTTTTCAGCTGCTATATCGGGGGCTGTATTTTACCGTTTTATAATTGATAATAATCATTAATTCAAATGTTTCCAAGCTTTAAATTTGGATAAACTTGTTTAATTTATGCCATCTATGCATTAATAAGTATTAAGCCAATATTTAAAATCATTAGTGTTCTACTTTAAGAATCCTAAATACAATAAGTATTTGTCCTCTTTAGCCTAAACCGATTCTGCATCATTTTTTATGTCAAGTTTTGGGGGACTATTTCTTTATTCTTGGAGAGAAGATGGTACAGAAGAGATATACATATATGTCATTTCTCCAGATCTCCTGGAAAATTAGATTCATGTTTAACATAAATCTAATTCTCCAGTAAATTTGGCCTACTTTGATACATGCCAGTATTATCTACATGTATACTACTGGAGAGCGTTTCATCAAGCGTTTTGTCAGTGATTTTTACTGACAAATTTGCTCTCAGCCAATCAGACGCAAGGATTTCAGTAGCTTATAACAGTTGTCGGTAAAAAATCACTGACAAAACGCTTGATGAAACGCTCCCCTGATTGGCTTTTCACTTTTTTATTGTATGGCTAATATGAACAGGCATTCTGACTACATTCAAAACAATGCAATAGGCTCTGCAACCCTGAGTGCGGTACTTTACAAGTAACTGTGGTGTTATGTTTCAGCTAATCAGAATACAATACAATACAATACAATACAATACAATAAGCATTTATAGTACGCCCTTCCCATAAGGCTCGGAGCGTTTAATGGCAAAATTTGTATTTTATTACAATTTGAAACATGATAAAATGATAGACTTTTCTCTTTTCTCTCTTCTCTCTCTCTATCTTTCTCATTCTCTATATTTCTCTCCCTCTATCTGTCCCTCTGACCATTTGTCTGTCTGTCTGTCTATTTGTCTCTCTCTCTCTCTCTATCCATGTCTATATTTTCTCTTTGTCTGTCTTTTTGTTTCTCTGTCTCTCTGACTCTATATGTGACCCTCTGTTTCTCTGACAGTCTCTCTGTCTTGTTCTTGCATAGCACATATCACATTTTGATCACTGTCTCCATGTGCTTCCAAAGAGCTTTGCATTATTACCCCTGCTCAGTCTAGCTACCCTAATGAATGCGCTGAAGCTTCAAGGTATAAGTTCCTACCGGTATCCATCTACTACACCTGGGTCGAGAGTTGCAAGTGTAGATTAATGTCTTGCCAAAGGACGTTGGTGCCGGACTGGGATTCGAACCTGGTATACCTTGTGATCTACAATCCGGTGACTTAACCGCCATGCCACAACACCTCTATCTCTTGTTCCCCCAATATTCTCTGTCATTATTCCCTCTTCTTCTAATCCCTGATACCTGTAAACATACGTCTAATGAATATTTCTGTAATTTCGTACATGATTCACGTTTTTCCTCATTATGTCTTAGTCCAACATCATGCCTAAACATTCAAAAGTTCAATTCATCAAAATAAAGGAGAACTCAATCAGCATCTGATGCTCCAGATGAAATGAGATGAATTTGTCCCCTAACATAACTCACATGAATTGAAAATCACCGCATTCATTATCCATGACATGTAATGACCCAACTCAATCAAGCGCACGAACGCACAGTGTAAGATTGGCGCAGTCAATATTTGCCGTAATTGCGAACCCCCATCCTGCCCACACAAACAACATACATGTATTGACTTACCCCACTTTCCCCAATCAATCTAAAATGTGAAAGTAGTTTATGCATACCAAATCCTTACCAAACGGATGTCGATCCCGGGCCTGAGCATTTCGAAAGTTTCCTCCCAACCTGATAATTACTGGATGAACTGTGTGGGTTGTATCCTATGCAGTGTATTATTGAATTATTATTATTGTTTTTCTATTTTTGTTGCAGTTTTATACCTTTACAGGCCCTCAATCTGAGATTTTCGCGAGATATTTACAAGTATCATAAAATTGTTCAGCTTTTCATCATGAAGGCCACGAACAGCATAGAATTAGAGACTGCATTACAAACTATAGCGAGTGCATTGTGAATATTAAACCTGATTCTGTCACAAAACATGTTTGACGAATGCAGCCTTAATGAATTGGAAGAAAGGCTAGCTAAAATTTTGTATGCCACAATTTGTTGGAGCGCTATGAACGTCACAGCGTAATGGACCTGAGCACTATACAAGAAGCTACCATTATTATTATTATCAACAGATTTTATGGTCAAGGATATCACTTTTAAAATTCTTTGTTTAAAAAGTTAAGCATGCATTCACTGTCAGTATCAGACACAATACAAAATATATAGGCTTACTACGCATAAAGTTATGCATATTTCATTTTTTTCTTTTTTCGGTTGATAACCCTTTCCATGTCCATTAGATTTCAAATAAGTCCTTTTTTTACTTCAATTAAGAGCTCAAATTCTGGCATGGTCCATTTGCCACTGTAATCACTACCTGTAATCACTACCTGTAGTCACTTGAGTAATGAATTCCCCACATAGCAGCACCACATATTTTCAATAGACCGCTTCTGTAATGTATACAAATTTTTACACATATATATATTCTCTGAGCACCTACTGACGAGCTATTCCACGAACATGCTTTTTATAAATGAGCCTCAATGCTTGGAATCCAGTTTGCATATATTATTTGTTGCTATGCCCGGCAAGCTTTCAGGTTGTCAAGAACAACCTTTGTTTGAAGGTATGCATAAAATTTGCAACATTACCAAAGCGGTCTATTGAAGACATGTCGGCATATGCAGAAGTTTTCCAAGTGAAAGCCATACGCTCCTATATTATACGGCTAGATATAAGAATGTTCTGTTGAGACTGATACACGAAACCACAGTATTTTAACAAGCACACAGCCAATTGCTTTTTGCTACTGTTGGAATTAATAACCTGCATTTTCATGAGCGACACTTATGCTGATGCAACAAATAAAAGTTACGGTATTAACTTACCTCAATGGTTACATCCATAAACAACCCTTAAAGAATGGTATACAAGATAAGATGTCTGCAACTTCTGATTGTTGTGTTGGTATAGTATAGTCCTTTACTGAATATCAGAGTACAGGTATTTCCCCCCTGCAAGATAGATAAATAGAGGAAACAGATAATGTAAAATACAAATATTTTAACAAAAGAATTCCAGAACCACCAGGAAATGCCAAGTTGACAGAAAACCAAATATTCCAAACGGTGCAAACAGAACCTTTTGTGAAAATCCACCAAAACGCAAAATTGTTACTTGGGGTATAACAAAGGGGGTATCCTTGTACATCCATGCCATAAAATGCAACTGCACTTTCCTAAATAAAACACTTAATAGTACACAAGACCGGAGTCATTGTCCTTTAATAATGATTATAGCAAACATTTCATTTAATTTGTGGTATTGTTGGTTTATCATTTCGTTTTGAGGTTTAAATAGCGAGTACATGACTGTTTTTACAGATCACAACAAGAAAAAAAAAGTTCTACTAGCAGATTAGGGTCAACAATTAAAATAGAGGTATTATTGAAAATACAAAAACACAGTGTTTCATATTATATTCAGGGGCTGGGGGGGGGGGGGGGCTGTTGGACCACATTTTCTGACAAGATAGCTTGAAACTTTTCCATCAAGCAAAAAAGAAAAAAATCAATTTTATAATCTGCCAACAGCCTGACAAAATGTTTAAAGTAAGTTCCAAGAATATATTCTTGTAGAATATGGATTAATTTGAACCTTTAATTTCTTTTATCTGCAAAATTTAATGCTAGACACTGTATTGTGTATGTTTTGGGTTTTTCCTTTGGTAAAGTTGTGTTTTGTCATGTCACTGTAATCTGGTACATGAACATGTACATGTACATGTACATTAAAGGAGAATTACGCTCAAAAATAAAGATGATAGTGTTCAAAGCTGTTATTTATTTCTACTTGTTAGACTATATGGCTTCGCGTCAAAATATACGAGATCGATACGAATCAAATTTTTTCTGAGCAAAATTTACCATCTGCTAGCAATATGTATCGTCTGCTAGCAGCACATGGGGGCTGCCATTTTGTTTATGTGTACAAGAAGATTTTCTTAATCCAAATGCTCAATTGCCTTTTTCAAAATTAAAAACCCATTTGAGATTAAAAATATAGAATAGATATGTCAATTTATTTTTAAACTGAAGATTTCCTTATATATTTCTGTTGAAAATCGATATTCGCTTAATAGAAATCTATTTTCTCGATACTGGACGTATGGGACGGAGCAAATTAATTCAAATTTTATGGATGCTTCTTCCCTGAGCATCTATAGCGGCAAACTATGCATTCACCTGCTTTCGGATAATGGACTTGAAAAGTCAGAATGCATGCTGCATATATTATGTTCTGCTCTGTTTGGCAAACCCAAGAAAATAGATTTTTGTTAAGCAAAACCAGACAATTTAAAAGTATCATTATAAAGATTTAATTTTTATAATACATGTAAACACCCACTTTATATTTTCCGTCACATATGGGATTTTAGGTAATGAAGAAAATCAATTTAGGATTTGGATTCAAAATATCTTCCTGACTGGAACATTTCTCAATGGTTCATGTACAACTCCAAATCAGCAAGAAAATGGCAGCCCCCATGTAAATGAGTAGGAGACGATACCGGGTGTTGGAATATCTTTATTTATACCCTTTTCTGATATCTTATTAGAAAATGATTTAGGCCAATAAGTAGGAATATATTACACCTTCCAATATAAGTAAATTTGTAATCAGGGCTTAATTCTCCTTTAAACATTGAACTTGTATCTCATTTTAGGTGGGCCTCTTTAACAAGAGTCATTTCCTATGTGGCTATTCTCTACATGTACCAAGCAACTTTTTGTATTTTCTGTACCAATGTATACATTTCATGTACATGTACGTATGTTTTCTTTTACTTGCATTGGTGAAATAACCTGAACTTGAACAATTTTAGGACATTTTAAAGCTCCTCCATGTATTCTCTTCCTCACCTCTGTAAAAATGGATTTTCAATCATTGCTTCATGTTTCCTCATCCCATTCAGAGCATAGGGGTCATCGATGAGATCACATACAACATGATTATTAAACCCTAAACCGTTCACCTCTGAGAAAAGGCTACTTATTCTGCTACAATTAGACGTAAAGGTGTAGCTCTTCTCAGTGCCTCGAGATGTAGAAATGAACATGATCAGTGAAGTTACAGAGAATCAATACAATGAGAATGACCTTAAAATGCTGAACCTGAGCAAGGTGAGAATGAATAAAGGTGCCATATAACAATTTGACCTAGTCATGGTTTAAATTATTTCAATCTTTACCTATTGGATGTGGCTTGATTTCGGTAGAACTCCAGCAAGTGTTATCTCCTGCTTAGCATTCAACTGCTTAAAGAACTGCATTCCCAGGAGCATTTGATGTTTCAAATCTCCAGACAATTTCCTTGAAAGGAACTGCCTCAAAGGATACAGCTAGTCTTAAGAACTAGACATAAGGATAAGATGAGAAAGGATCCCCATATGGAATAACAAATCATACAAGATAAGGGCATTTAATATGGCTGACATGAGCTCCATCTTACAATCACTCTACACTAGTCCTCAGGAAACTTTCCTTGAATCAAGTAATGTTTCAGCAAATATTACATCACTCGGCTTTCTAACGAAGATGGACGAGACAGGGAGGGCTCCAGAGAATGCTGAAAGGTGATTGCTCGCCTTTCAAGTTCACACCAAAGAACTCATTTGGAATGACGAAATGCTTCCCTGTGGGTCTGAAATCAGAACTAACCTAGTGCACCTGTAACAGTCACGTCATCAAAAAGCAAGAAATCTTTAATTTAACTGTAAAACACGTCGCTACCCCCCAACCAGCCTCCAGCATTCCTCAGCATGGTCTACCTTTCACGATTAATTGCATCTGTCCTGATTCCCCCATCCGTGCCGACCAACTCGTGCATACAGGGGAGGGGGAGATTCCGATCTGCCTTGCATTACTTTCTCTCTACAACGACTACATCCACGCAAATCCCCGGGATTGCGCATTATTGATGTTCATGGCTCGGTGCCGTGAAATTCAATCAGCGCAACTCATCTGCCACGAGGAATCAATTAGAACAACAACGGGTTGAAGATGGAGCGTTTAGCAAAGGGGGACAAAAGAGCGGGGGTGTTCTCCAGAAGACAGGCTTCATAGCTAACTCTTATCAATTACTGTCAGATAAGACATCCGCAGTTGCGTTACAAACAACCAAACACGGAAAGCATTGCGCTTCATGTTCTTATAAGCACTTGCCCCATAACTTCAGGCAAGCAAGTACATGTATGTCAGGTTTGAAAGAACATCTCATTTTGGTAGTGGAGATCAGGCGAGCATGGCAATGGTTCTATTGAATACACATGTACAAGTACCAAGGCAGCTGGATGATAATCCCAATCAATAATCATGTTAAAAGTAGATTTGCAGTTTTCCTGAGGTTATGGGGCAAGTATAAAGTATGACATCATCATCTAATTAGGCAATGTGGATTGATTGATATGTCTTTCAGTCAGCAGAGCATATAAATTTGTCATTGGTAATAACCATGGGGTCATTTCATCAAATCAACTCCATGACAGTCATAACTCTTGTCAGCGATCTACGGAAATGTCATGGACCTGATTAACTGTTTCACAAATTCATGATGAACGACAACTCAGTGATATCGATACTCATCAGCTAAAAATCATAGTCTTTATCCAACCCATTGGATTTATCCTCAAGTACCCAAACAGATTTTGGGGCTCAGTTTTTCCCAAACTGTTCCAAATGTTAAAAATGGCAGCGAAAATTAATATTGATGATACAATTATTCCGTTAAAATCCAATACTGTGTTACTTATGGCATCTTAGAATTGATAAAATTGAGGGGATGCTTTTGCGATGTACGAATCTAGATTTGTAAGTAAGAGGATACCATAACTGAAGAATTATGGAAAGGAGACCCCACATTTGTTCAATTAAGAGAAAAGGATTGAATTCAGATATTTTATGACCCAATTTTTGATCTCTATTCATCAATAATACATACTATTAGTTATATCAACGCTTTGCTTGAAAAAGGAAAAATATTGGGAAAATAGATAAATGACAAATTGTCGTCATTCACATAGGTCTGTGGATACAAACTGTTCCGTTTTCGATGCCGCTTCTATGGTCAAAAGTCTGATGTGAAGACAATAATATTAATCTAATTTACTTGTCAGGGGAACAACACGCCATAAAAACATATTGTGCATCCATACAATATTATTATATAAATATTGATAAAAACTATTTGATAACGGAAAGTGCTTGGAAATCAGAAAGTAATTTTTCTCTAAATTTACAGTTCTCATTTTTTCGCAGCCCATAGACAGCTGGCTCGTGATGGCGTTCTAAAAAGATACGACAGGTTTGGAGTACCGACAAGTCACTTGTCGAGAAAGTTGTTGCTGGTCTTGGCAAAGATGGCTTTGTGAAACACTTAGCGGACAAGTTGAGCGACAGCGTTGAGATGTCGCTGATCTTGTCGTTATGACGGTTTAATGAAAAAATAATAATAATATGTCTTGTTTACCCAGGATAGCCTCATCAGTATTATATACTGTTCTCCCCGAGGTTCCTGCAATCATACTATGAAATAACCCCATGTTTCCAATTAGTTGCCAATTTGGGGAACCTGAACCCATACTCAGACTCAAAGAGATCACACAAGTATCACAAAAAAGATTTCAAGTTTTGAAATACATATCAATCCAATTCTATCTTATCCACAGTATCATATTATTTCCTTCTATTGCACTTACCAAGCACTTCACAATATCCTCTATGTATGTATTTGGGTCACTTCAAAAATAATTAGATCACTTCAAATATGCAGATAAGTGAATATAAATGCATAACAATCCATATTCTTAGACTTTAGCACAATAAAAGGAACTTCAGGAAGTTTTTTGAACTGGTCCACAGATATACAATGTAGATGTAGCTAGTTCAACTTCTCTGCAGCAACATCAGGAAAAGACATTTCCCAGGCACATTACTTCTTTTTCCAATGTTCGTTCACCTTTATACAAATTGTGTTTCATCATAGATTAATATTTCACAATTTATAAAACCTGTCTTGGATTTCAAGAATAAAGACCTGATCAAATAGACTTCAGACAACATAAAAATATAGGCAATTTGCACCACCTAAAGCACTGGAAAGAATAAAGACCTTCTGATCAACTATACTTCATACAGCATCAAAATAAGGGCAATTTGCACCACCTATTGTAGAATGAGTTCAGTCTCCAACTTAATATACTTTAGCCAATTTGCATAGCTTGGTTGGTCACTGTACTTGCACTGGCGTATATAGGGGCACAACAGGACAGCACCCCTTTTTAAAAACCCTTTGGGTATATCTTGAAGTGCACCAGTCACCTAAAAATAATTGTACAGCTAGAATGTTTAAAAATCAACCTCAAAGATCTTTATCTGGCATTCTGTGGGTTACTAGTTAAGGAATATGAAAAAAAATAAAGGATAACACAAAAATGCATCCGTGCAAGCCCTATTCTCTGCGAGCGCGTACAGAAGCGTCGACTACGCTACTCACAAGTCGCTTTTTACATTTTACTGAGAGTGTATTTAAACTTGCAATATCTCATAATATAGAAGTATCATTTGAAGCCCATATTTTGAATATGGTATGACATGGAACTTCTAAAATTAAGAACAAAATATTTTTGGGCGATTGTACATTTTAAGTACACATAAAACATTTGCTCCTGCACAAAAGGCACCTGAAAGCATGATTTTTATAACCTATTATGTTGTTTGTTTTGGCTTGTCAGAATTTTTTGCAATTGTGACATACTCCCTGCTCCTTTTACAAAATCCTGGATCCACCTACGCGTATATGTTGTACTTGCAGAAACCTTGATATGATTTATAAGCAGGGCGTGTGAGCAGACGTGAACAACGCTCCCCTCATGTGTTCATAACTCCACCATTAGGTGTAATGAAATCTAACGAACCAGCCAAAAATGGCATCAAATTAGGACCAAGGCTCTCAGTATTCGGGAGTTAAAATGCATGCGAACAGCAACACAGAATTTGCTTAGAACCGAAGAGCAGCATATTACAAAGGAACATGTCCATGTACGTAAATATGTCCTGCATGTACTGACTATATCATTCACAAATTACAAATGAATATGCCTAGATAACTTTTTCTGTTATATGTCAAGTAGATAAGTCAAGAAGAAAATAGAAGTCTCATTTTCTGCATCATCAGGTCTATGATAAGACAAAGTCCTCTGATTTTATTTGGGCACGAAAAGGACAAGCTTTCGCGAGCCATAAAAAGCCTTTCTGTAAATACCATATAATACCCGTTTTGTGCCATAAATGCAAATGTTCTGGAAAAACTTTTTCTGAATAATGTAAAAAAACTTTTGCCGAATAATAGCAATTTACATATGATGCATATGCCACCTCAATGTCTGGACACATGCTACGCCATTGTGTACAATGTATGTATTAACGTGACTGTGGGATATGTACATTCCGAATATGTCAGGTTGAAGCGTCAGCAGTAACGAAGCATGCTAGAAATTAGTGGTAAATTGTCTAGCGGTGGAGATGCAGTGTAAATAAACTTACCTGATGAAAGTGCAATGCTCCTGTGTATTCAATCATTAGCATTAGGACATTAGTCTCCCTGTACACAACTAACATTGGATTAGGATTAATTACATTGATTATAATCAATTACACTATACAGGCAACAGCATTGTCCTCTGCAATTTCCAGAGCTGGGCCCCATCTTATAAAGAATTGTGATCAATTTGAATCGATCGCAACTTAAATTTAATTGCAACTCCTATCTCTTAAGTACACGGTTGCGATCGATTTGAATTAATCGCAACTTTTTGTACGACGAGGCTCAGAAGCATAGAAAACCAGGAATACTAGATCCAATTTTTCGATTTTGAAAATTTCAAATGCCTCCTATACAGGGGCTGTGACGCAAAATGTTATGCTCCAAAGACATTTGATTCAGGCTTTATCACTATGAACACAATGACAAAAGAGAGCGGACAAAATATACAGCTCCTCATTGTACCCTCCACAATTGTTCTGGTAGACAAAAGAACATCCCTTCATTGCTATTATGTAAAATAAGTAGAACAGGTGAATATGCATGTGACACCTGTTCTACATATTTTTACATAATAGCAATGAAGGAATGTTCTTTTGTCTACCAGAGCAAGTGTGGAAAGTACAATGAGGAGCTGTATATTTTGTCCGCTTCTTTGTTTGCCATGTTCATAGTGTATGTTGTTAAAGATGCAGCCAATAGGGTTAGGGTTAGGGTTAGGGTTGAGATTGTTTTAAGGTCAGATTTGGGGTTAGGGTGAGGTAAAGTATTTGGTCCTGGGTTAGGAATTTGCATGGCTAGTGACTGCAGTTCGTAATTACTTTATGGTACAAATGACCTTGAAATGACCCCAATTTGTACGCACACACGCATTTGTTTTGGTGGACGCGCTACCTGTTTAACATGTAAAATCATACTGATGCACGCATCGTCGTGCGTACAAAATGACAGCATATAAAGGTCAATTGTACTTGGTTCAAATGACCTTTATCTGCACATACTACGCAAATTGTAATTACGAACTGGCTTATTGTTGCCAGAGAGTGCGTCATAGAACCATACAAGCACGTATCAAAATATATATCACAATCACAGCTGAAGAATGTTTATTGGGGGGGGGGGATCATAGCGAAGTGAGGCTGCCGTAAGAAAATTCAAAACTTCTTATGTACACAATCGCAGAGTGTCAAGGAGGCCCTTTAATTAATTTCACATGTAGGCACGGAGATACATCACACACTTTAGGTAATTGTCAAATTCTGGCAGTATAGTAGATTTCACGCCAAACTAATTTGCCTAAACCTAATACAGTCAAATTTGCTTTAGCGACCATCTATACAGAAAGACCACCTGTCTATAAAGATCACTCTTTTTGTATCTCCCTTAGTTTTTCTTACTGAAATATATACTAAAAGGAACCTAGATTTCAGCCTGAACTAAATTTCATTTGCCTAATTCTAATACAATCACACTTGCTATAGCGACCATCTATACAAAAAGACCACCTGTCTATAAAGATCACATTTTTTGTTTCCCCTCAGTTTTTGTTCCTGAAATAAGTACTAAAAGGAACCTGTACATAAAGACCACCTGTCTGTAAAGACTACACTTCTTGTCTCCATTGAACATTCCTAAATGCACGTTTCACTGTACGACATTAATCTAATATACCTCTATTTTTAAAAGATACTGTTCAAAAATATTAATAATAGAGTTCATGACAGACAATGTACATGAAAATAGTTTAACAACACAAGATTTTAAAAATTCCCTTTTCTTGCTGTAAATCTGAAAACAACAATATCTCTAAGCACCATCAATCTGCTCCATTCTTATCACATTCACAGTAGGCCCCCTGAGGCCACCTTCTAATACAATGTAACACAGTGAGAACGCACCATTTGAAGTGTACACAGATCAATACGAATATAATACTCGAGATAATTTGTCCAAAATGTCTTGGAGTGTATTTGTCAATGCACAAATTGCTTTTTGGATCGATCGGTACTACACGCTGCTTGTATCAACATGCTCCAGCATGCAACTCGATACTGCATGAGCCCCTTAACAATCTATCTGGTTTTTTAAATGTTTTCTATGCCAGACAAGAGAGTCTCTATTTTAATCACTCTTAAAGGGCAGTTGGGGCAGAAAAAAAACTGTCCCTGGTTTCACAGACAGGCGAAAGTGCAATACTTAAGCCTATGAGCGTACATTGGTTTGCGAAACCAGGAAAGATTCATGTATGATTAGATTAATCTTGAATTGCCTTCACAGTCCTCAATGTCAGTTAATTAATTAGTTAGTTAGTTAGTAGAGGTGTCGTGGTCTAGTGGATACGTCACCGGACTGTGGATCACATGGTTCGTTGTTCGAATCCCGCCGCGGCGCTAATGTCCTTTGGCAAGACATTCATCTAAATTTGCCACTCTCCACCCAGGTGAAGTAAATGGGTACCCGGTAGGAAGAAATTCCTTGAATGCCTTTATAGCGTCTATCATGACAGCTATTATTATTAAACTAAAAATTAAAACAAACTTATTACCTGGTTTGCATAATTTCGGATATATGGCTAGAACACAACGCATGAAATATTTGATATTGGTATACCTGCATTTTTGAGAAATCACATGTTTTTTAAAGGATTTATCTACCATCAGTATACATGTATACATGAATGTATATTGGGTGACAGGTGATTCAGTGATTCATAAATAGCTCACAAAATTATCTAAAATTGTGTCCAAACTTGGAATTCATACATAATATTGAAATATATCCTAGCATTATCTCTGGCACTGCAAAATGTTTTCACCTCCCACCCCCCCCCCCCCCCCCCCCCCCCCTCTCGCTCTCTCTCTCTCTCTCTCTCTCTCATTTCTCTCTTTCCAATCTCCCTCTAATCCTACAGGTCTTGAATTTCAAGAAAACCCTGGAAATTGCAGTTAAAATGCAAATTGTGTCAGTTTCATATCAACAAGCCCCTGGATAATAATACGCAAGAAAAAATAGATCCATACAAAATAGGGCAGATATTAAACACAAAAAAGGTGTTCAATGAGGAAGGAGAATGTGCATAAAACAATAGTACGTATTCTGGCTTCTCAAAACCGGGCGGGTCTATATACATGTAGTGACTACCTAATTAGGAAAGAAATTCCTTCTCCATCTTTTGACTGAAGTAAGAACAATGTAATATGAGAGGAAATCATGATTCCTTTAGCAATTCAGTACACCGCATACCCTTTGCTGGAAGCAAAAAGGGACAATTGTTCATATCGTTTCAGAAAGAAATTAATGTCACTACATGACAGGTTGCACTGAAATAAAAAAAATAATAAAAATAAGTACTTTATGAAGAAAGATCTCTTACGCTTTTTGTTTGTCTCCTGAAAGCAAGAAGGGCATTCAACTCAGAATCAACGCCCTTCTGGGACTTTAACCCCTACCATGCCATGGGCGGCAAATCCCGCCCAAAAGTTTGAGTGTTGAACATTTTGTTAAGGCTCAGAATAGCTTGCAAGTTCTTCCTCCTATGTAAACCAGTGCTATCAGTATAATGTTTATTCCTACGCAATATATATTTGCCAAGTTTGCTCGAGAAAAACTCTTTGAAAGTTAATATTTAACTCTTGAAACCTCATTTTTGACATTTGCTCAAAAGTCTGGTGGCATGGAAAGGGTTAACAGATATAGTTCACATCCCTTACCACAGAGAGAGAGAGTTAATGCCCTTCCAGTGTAACAATGAGCAACATCAATTTGTATAATTTATCAGAGAATTAAGTCAGATCAGTGCAAGTCTGCTCGACCAAGTAGTAGTAAGGCCCTTCCGGCTTTTAATAGATAGTGTAAAACAGCATTAATTTGTATCATTTAGCACAGAATTCAAGAAAAAGTTGAGTTCTGGTCATGCAATAACATTGTGAAAGAAACTGTCTCAAATCAATTGGGAAATGTTGATTTAGAGTACATAAGAATTGGTGTATGCTGTACGGTTTTGGAATCACCAAAACGAGAAGAAATTGACTCAATCCTGCTGAGAGTCACATGCACTACACACGGAAATGTGTATATGGGACTACATACACATGTTCAGCCCGAAGATTTCAGCTGTTTCTCGTCATATTTCAAATATGAGGGCATTTGAAGAGCAATCCTTTCAGGGGATATTTCTACTATGATAATCTTCCAAACTGACATAAAAGGAATGAGAAAACTCACAAATTATTTTTCACCTTTCCCAGAACTCAACCTTCCCTTTAACACCCCTCTTGCTGTCAAAAGATGTTGTACAGCAACAGGCAACAAGCTGAATACAACAGAACTCTGAGCAGGAAATCCATCATCTACGACAACAGGCGACAGGGTGAGCTTCAAAATCAGATTAATGTATTCAGAATGGATATCTAGAATCTGATGTTTTTCTCAACTCTATCATGCTCCTTCCTGATTCCTGGAAGAACAAGATGGAGGATACATCAGGGGTGCATCCCTGTCTGAGATGGGATGAAATCTTCACACAAGGGTGCATCTCCATTAGCTTGAAAAAGACAGAGCTAAGGATATTAGAGCGATCAGCACTTCTCAAGAAAAAAGTTTAGAGTTTGAAGTTCCCTATGGCTCAACTCACCCAAGGCATCATTTCGATAGTGTCAGTACGTACCTGCGCTAATCGAGCCTGTGAATGCAATTAACCCATACGGCAGTTATTAAAAATATTGTTTGCACTATTCATTGTGAAGTCACTTTTAAAGGGATACTCAACCGCAGATTGTGGACGTTTTTATGCCGCGAGAGGGCACCGTGATCGTTACCTGATCAGGCCGTTGCCCCGCGGGGCACAAACTACGGTTAGACTGGTCGCCGCACGACATGCACGCTCCGCCTGAGCTCGAGCTCTCGTGCGAGATTCGGTCGGCTTCGTGCAGTCGAAATGTAGTCCAACGGACGCGTTAGACGCACAAACTTTGTGTACGAGTGAATGGGGCTTACGCTATTCTGACTTTCCCCACAGCCGCCTGGTGACGTATCCCTTTAATTTTTGAAATGATATCATTCTTTCATAACAAGCAAAAGCCTATACCAGTCACTGAAGCAGTCCCAACATCAGCTAATGATGCCTAATCTCTATATTACTCCGAATTGAGCAATTCCAGCTTGCTCAAGGAATTAGCTCAAGTTTCAGAACATATCATAATCCTAATGTATCTTCAGGTATATTAGTCCACTAATTGGCCATATAGCTGGCTGTTTCATGAACAAGCCCTAGTTTGTTGCATGGGACGATAGCTTGAGCAAAAATCCCAAGAGCAACAGTGCAAGAATTAGCAAATTGCATCTTCACTGCAAATGAGCTTGGAACAAATTGGGATCAAGCTAATTTTCCTGCATCAGAATAGGGCATTTGATAATTAGTATATGGTACAAATGACCCTGACATTACCCGATTTTTAAGCACACGCGCATCTGTTTTGATGGATACGCTACTTGTTTAACTACTAAAATGACATTAACACTATGAAAGCATATAAAGGTAAACTGATCTCTGTACAAATGACCTTCATCTGCACATGCGCAAAGTGTAATTACGAAATGGCTTATTAGCAGGCTATTTGCAAGAGTTTGGAAAAGTCGGGGTAATGAGGATGGTCCTATATAATGGACAACAGACAGACAGATGAGAGATTAGTTATGGAGAAGTTCCTTAGAAATCAAAATGGGGTTTTCCCATTTTTAACCTTTTTTTGAAGGGGGGGGGTCGTCTCTTGATACGATCAGTCTGCATATGTATTATAATGGTTTTCATGGCAATTTTGCAATGAGGCACACAAGATTGACAATGCTTTTCTTGTGGGCTGTCGTTCATACACCCTCGGTTTCATGACCGAGTTGCTTGCCCCTGGTATCGTAAATGCTTGTGACAGATAAAAGGGGTCTTCACCAGCCTGATAATACAGTGAAACCTGTCTATAAAGACCACTCAAGGGAGACAAGAAAAGTGGTCTTTATGGACAGGTTCCTTAAATACACATTTCAATGAGAAATTTTGTTCAAGGGAAACAAAAATTGTGGTCTTTATAGACAGGTGGTCTTTCTATACAGGTGGTCGCTAAAGCAGGTTTGACTGTATATAAATTTGATAATTAATCTGTCTACATCTGCTTCGCACTTTAAACAGAAATACAGTGTGTTTGTGAGAGCTGGAGAATCTCCCATATATATGACGTCCTTCTACTTCCATATCTGCATTCCACGAAGTATTAAGTCAAACTCACCAATTTAGTTCATGTGTTATTAAACACAACTACAATTGCCCTTCTGTGTGGCAGCTTGAGGTGTGTTCAACACTGGGTCCATCCTGTGGGTCTATTCATCATGTAAGCACAGTAAAAGATCAGTGTCCAATTTAGAGTGTCCAATTTAGGGTGTTCTAATCTGGCCCTTCAACCCCCTTTTGAAACCTAATTGGCAAACCTCAAGCGCACGTCAACAACAAAAATTTCCCTTACTTGTGTTTTTTATTCTCAGAATTGTGCCCCCCCCCCCTCCTTACAAAATCCTGATCCATCCCTGATACAGACAATCTTCAGAAGTACCTTTAGCAGTTTAGGACAAAATATATCTCTCCTGAATGGTGACAAGAAGGGTGACAGAGGACATAAATAGATACGTTACTTGGCAACAACCAAGTTACACATCTAAGAAGAGTAAGAATTTAAGTGATCCTCAATCCTGTATGACAGTTATGCAAGGGTACATGTACCACTTACACATGGTTTAAAACTAATACCAGCAGCGATTGACACTAATCAGCGCCCAGTGCACATATGGGCCCACAGACTCTGGCCCTAAAAATTTTGAAATGCTAATAGGGACCTTGTGTACATACATACCTTAAAAACACATATCTGGACCCACTGTGAAAAAATGTTAGTGAGGAGCCCTGCATTAAGGTATCCCTCTACAAATTGAAAGACTTTTCTATTCAAGTTATACTTAGAATATGTACACCTATATTCATTGACTATACAAGAAAAATAGGAAATAAAATCATCTAGATTCTCAAAATTAATCTACATGCTCTTGTACAGAATTTTCAAACACAGTAAACACATGTATCTCTTCTAAAGGAAACACCTCATAAAATATATGATTCTGAAGGACTTATCTTGCTTTCAATTGTTGCCAACAAAATGATAGAATTTCAAGGTTCTGGGCTTTGCAAGATGTCTGTTAACTACCAATCAATTTACAATCTTGATTGAAGGAGAAAAGACAGTGGGGGAAAATTCAACTTGTTTCCAAGAGACAGAACATGGGTGAGGAGCGCTTGGAATTTGATGAAAGATATGAGTTAGGGCCTCTTGAAATCGAAGACAAATCCAATCTTTTTTGGCATGTGATATTCTTTAGATCCTGACAGCTGAAGGGCCTTTCTGTCACATGGGGCTTTAATTAATATGTTTCTAATGTTTTCATCAGAGGTATGCTCATGCACTCATAATGTGCTAGGGAGAGCTAGGAAATGGACATGAGCAGGCCCTCTGGGGCCGTATTCTGAAAACGGTGTTATCTTTTATGTTAGTAAAACGATGTTAATTGTCATAACAAATCAAAATCAGGACAAGACATTGGTTAATGATTGCGCAAAGATGGCTCTGCTCGCGTAAAGTTAACAGAGACATCTGCGCAAGCACCAATGATTAGTGTTTATTGCGCGCAATTTCAATTTGTTATGACAATTAACACAATTTTCCTTAACACAAAAGATAACACAGTTTTCAGAATACCGCCCCTGAAGGGTAAAGAGGATGAGAGGAATACGGTAGAGGTACGACATTTATTGGCTGGACAAGGAGAATGTTCAAAAACAAGGAAAGCAATTTGGAGGTGTTGTAGAAGCTTTGAAAGAAGGATGAAGATTTGAATGGAAGAAAGAAAATTTGATGGTAAGAAAAGGATCAGAAGGTAAAGAAATAGACTTAAATGCAAGGAAGAAGATTTGAAGGTGTAGGAAGTAGATTTCAATGCAGGGAAGAAGATTAGAGGGTAAAGAACTAGAGTCGAATGCAAGAAAGATTGTAAGATTTGAATGCAGGAGAGGAAATGTGAATCCAAGGAAAACAAGGCATTAGGGATAATGTGTCTCGCCCACATGCGATAACTAGAAATATCGTGATCTCTGTTGCCATGCAACAGGTCCCCCAAGTGCATAAATCTGCATAAGTTATGCTTGCATATATCTACATTACTAATGTTTGGAAAGTGACGTTTACAAAGTTATGTCATAAGAGAGTCTTGCGGGTAAACTATGTTTGACCTGAAATGACCTTTGACCTTACCATGTGACCTCTGATGGCAGCATAACATGCAGGTCCCCCAAGTGCTTCTAAAACCCAAGTTTGGTTGAAAAGTGAGTTATGGTTGCAAAGTCATCTGTCATAAGAGAGTCTTGCAGGTAAACTTTAACGTATGACCTTTGACCTTATCATGTGACCTCCAACGGCACCATAACATGCAGGTCCCCTTAGTGCATCTACAACCCAAGTTTGGTTGAAAAGTGACAGTTGCAAAGTTATCTGTCATAAGAGAGTCTTGCAGGTAAACTTTAACATATGACCTCAAATGACCTTTGACCCTATCATGTGACCTCCAACGGCACCATAACATGCAGGTCCCCTTAGTGCATCTACAACCCAAGTTTGGTTGAAAAGTGAGTGACGGTTGCAAAGTTATCTGTCATAAGAGAGTCTTGCAGGTAAACTTTAACGTTTGACCTGAAATGACCTTTGACCTTATCATGTGACCTCCAACGGCACCATAACATGCAGGTCCCCTCAGTGCATCTACAACCCAAGTTTGGTTGAAAAGTGAGTGACGGTTGCAAAGTTATCTGTCAAAAGAGAGTCTTGCAGGTAAACTTTAACGTTTGACCTGAAATGACCTTTGACCCTATCATGTGACCTCCAACGGCACCATAACATGCAGGTCCCCTCAGTGCATCTACAACCCAAGTTTGGTTGAAAAGTGAGTGACGGTTGCAAAGTTATCTGTCATAAGAGAGTCTTGCAGGTAAACTTTAACGTTTGACCTGAAATGACCTTTGACCTTATCATGTGACATCCAACGGCACCATAACATGCAGGTCCCCTCAGTGCATCTACAACCCAAGTTTGGTTGAAAAGTGAGTGACGGTTGCAAAGTTATCTGTCATAAGAGAGTCTTGCAGGTAAACTTTAACGTATGACCTTTGACCTTATCATGTGACCTCCAACGACACCATAACATGCAGGTCCCCTTAGTGCATCTACAACCCAAGTTTGGTTGAAAAGTGACGGTTGCAAAGTTATCTGTCATAAGAGAGTCTTGCAGGTAAACTTTAACATATGACCTCAAATGACCTTTGACCCTATCATGTGACCTCCAACGGCACCATGACATCCAGGTCCCCTTAGTGCATCTACAACCCAAGTTTGGTTGAAAAGTGAGTGACGGTTGCAAAGTTATCTGTCATAAGAGAGTCTTGCAGGTAAACTTTAACGTTTGACCTGAAATGACCTTTGACCTTATCATGTGACCTCCAACGGCACCATAACATGCAGGTCCCCTCAGTGCATCTACAACCCAAGTTTGGTTGAAAAGTGAGTGACGGTTGCAAAGTTATCTGTCAAAAGAGAGTCTTGCAGGAAATCTTTAACGTTTGACCTGAAATGACCTTTGACCCTATCATGTGACCTCCAACGGCACCATAACATGCAGGTCCCCTCAGTGCATCTACAACCCAAGTTTGGTTGAAAAGTGAGTGACGGTTGCAAAGTTATCTGTCATAAGATAGTCTTGCAGGTAAACTTTAACGTTTGACCTGAAATGACCTTTGACCTTATCATGTGACCTCCAACGGCACCATAACATGCAGGTCCCCTCAGTGCATCTACAACCCAAGTTTGGTTGAAAAGTGAGTGACGGTTGCAAAGTCATCTGTCATAAGAGAGTCTTGCAGGTAAACTTTAACGTATGACCTTTGACCTTATCATGTGACCTCCAACGACACCATAACATGCAGGTCCCCTTAGTGCATCTACAACCCAAGTTTGGTTGAAAAGTGACGGTTGCAAAGTTATCTGTCATAAGAGAGTCTTGCAGGTAAACTTTAACATATGACCTCAAATGACCTTTGACCCTATCATGTGACCTCCAACGGCACCATGACATCCAGGTCCCCTTAGTGCATCTACAACCCAAGTTTGGTTGAAAAGTGAGTGACGGTTGCAAAGTTATCTGTCATAAGAGAGTCTTGCAGGTAAACTTTAACGTTTGACCTGAAATGACCTTTGACCTTATCATGTGACCTCCAACGGCACCATAACATGCAGGTCCCCTCAGTGCATCTACAACCCAAGTTTGGCTGAAAAGTGAGTGACGGTTGCAAAGTTATCTGTCAAAAGAGTCTTGCAGGTAAACTTTAACGTTTGACCTGAAATGACCTTTGACCCTATCATGTGACCTCCAACGGCACCATAACATGCAGGTCCCCTCAGTGCATCTACAACCCAAGTTTGGTTGAAAAGTGAGTGACGGTTGCAAAGTTATCTGTCATAAGATAGTCTTGCAGGTAAACTTTAACGTTTGACCTGAAATGACCTTTGACCTTATCATGTGACCTCCAACGGCACCATAACATGCAGGTCCCCTCAGTGCATCTACAACCCAAGTTTGGTTGAAAAGTGAGTGACGGTTGCAAAGTTATCTGTCATAACGTTTACGACGGACGGACGCCATTTGGATCCCATAGTCTCGCCTTCACCTCCGGTGGGCGAGACAAAAATTGAATGCAAGTAGAAAGATTTGATCACAAAAAGGGTTTGGAAGCAAAGGAAAAGATTTTAAATCAAGGAAGAGTATTTGAAAGTAAGGAAAAATATTTGAAGGTAAAGATTTGAATGCAAATAAGTTTTGAAAGCAAGAAAGAAGATTTGAATGCAAGACAGATTACTTGAATGCAGGGAAAGAAATGTGAATGCAAGGACAAAGATTTGAATGCAAAGAAGACGGAAATCCATGTGAATGCAATGAGGAAGCTCAGAATTCAAAGAAAAAGGATCTGAATGCAAAGAAGATTTATAAGCACAGAATAAGATTTGAATAGAAGGAAGGTGATTGGAATGCATGGAAAGGGGTGTAAATGCAAGGAAGAGGATTTAAATGCAAGGAGAAAGATTTCAATGCAAAGAAGAAGATTTGAAAACAAGATAAAAATGTACATGATCAACCTGGAAAAAGTAACAGTTCCATGCAACAGTGTTTCTCACTGTGAAAGGAGAGATAAAAGAAGAATGAAAGAAGTAGACCATGGAAGAAGGTGAGGGAGAGAGGGGGCAGAAAGAGCAAGAGGGAAGAGATGGTGAGAGTGACAGGAGAAAGACAATGAAAGAGAAAGGAGGGGGAGAGAAAGAGAGGGGAGAGAAGACTGATCCAAAGAGTAATTGAAGCTCATATCATTTATCAAGTGCCAATCGCAAAGGCATTCTTGATAATCCTCCACATGCTTATTACTGCTCGTCACTGTCACTGTCACTATATAGCTTGTGTATCAGCAGGTCCACTATTCTCTCTCTAGCTATGTTCATACAGGACTTGTGGTTTTGAAACTTCAAGTTAGCGAAACTTTAAGTTAACAAAACCACAAGTCCCTAACTGCAGCGAGGGTCCACACGAGCCTGGAACAACGAGCTCAAACTACTAGCCGAGCGAGTTTCGTGGTTAACCCCGGAAGTAGATACTGCCGATTGTGTGTACAGTACACATAGTAAACTTAAAGTTTCAAAACCACAAGTCCATTCATACGGGCTGAAACTACAAGATAACTTCAAGTTTTGAAACTACAAGCGAAAGTTAAAGTTTAGCTCCCATCATATGAATGTAACTTCTATCTCTCTCAATCTCTCTGTCACTCTCCACCAGCTCTTCTATCTCTCTTCCTCTCCTTTCTTTTTATGTGGATATATCTTTCTTTCTACAATTCTTCTCATTTGAATATTTCTTCTCTATAATTCCATTTTTATTCCATTTCCTCTCTATTTGTTGCCTGTTTTTATCATTTTGCTTTCTTTCTAAACAAGAATGAAAGCGTACATATTTGTTTGGAGCCAAAGGGCATTACTTTAACACAGACTTTATTAAGCCCTTCTGAACAGACAATATATTAAAGGGAATCTTCAGTTCTGGGATAGGTGAAAAATAATATTTGCGCTTTCTCATTCCTTTTATGTCAGTTTGGAAGAACATTAGAGTAGAAACAACCCCCTGAAAAGGATTGTTCGTCAAATGTCCTAGAAATAGCTGAAATGTTCGGGCCGAACATTCATGCCACTTGTGTGTGTAGTCTCATAAACCCCATTTTCGGTGCAGTACATGTGCTTTTCAGCGAAATTGGGTCAATTTCTTATCTATTTTGATGATTCCAAAAGAACACAGTATAAAACAATTCTTATGTAGACATGGTCAACCTTTCCCAATTCCTTTGAAACAAGTTTCTTTCACAATATAATTGCATGACCAGAAAGCTACTTTCTCTTTAAACTCTTATGTTCCTCAGGAGATGTTACATGTATATGTAGTTTTGTTCCTTTCAGTTTTCCACAAGAAGCTTCAAATCCTTTCAACAAACTCTTCCGCTTATACCATATTCTTATTAATATCTAAAAGACAAGCGAAAGGAAATAAATCATGCTCAAACCACATACAGGAGAACTTGAAGAACCAAACTTAGTACCAGAGAAAAGGAAAGCGAGAGAGAGAGAGAATGAGAGAAAGAGAGAGATTGGAGACTCTAGGGACTACAAATAAATCTTGACAGAGCAAAAGTACCCGCTCACATTTTCTGCGAGATTGACTTTCATAGCGCCGGACATCTCGAGAAATAGCGAGACAAAAGGAGATCTCTAGATCATATCTATCAGTATGCCCGTCATTCTATCTGCCCTGGAAATCATTTTGCAGGGGAGAAAAGGAGATAGGCAGATAAGGGCAGGGAGGCGAGGCGAGATCTGCAGAAAAAATTACTTTAAAACAGTTATTTTGATTATTCAAAAAGAAGCTAACAGTATAATTGGTATTTTCAAAAATCATATATCCATTGTTCTTTCCACTGATGCTATAACTTGGGTTTTGATATTTTACTTTATAAAGCACATATCTTTAATTTGCTCTTCTCATGAGAATAATACAGACTGTTTCAAGCCTAGGTGAATTAATATTGGAAAGTATTATTTAAGAAACTACAAGATTAGTGATACTCAGAATTGAATTTCAGCGTTTTTCTGCATCCAACATCTTGCAGGCTTACACATACAAGTGTCAAGTATCTGTAACATGGTTGCCCCAAGTCATTTCGGGGCAAGTATCCTATTTTTCCAGATGGATTGTATATGAAGTGTCTTACAGTCATACAGTAGGCCTTTTATCATTTCTAATTTATCTTAATGACGCATACTGTCAGATAAATAGTCATACCAGCATGTCTGTCACCCTCTCTACTTCACTATGAATATGATATAAAATGTTATCATCAGAATCATGGATACATAGGACAGGATATTAATGTAATAGCTACCCTGCTGTTTCACAAAACATGATCTTCAATTATCAAACCGACAAGAAGCTATCGTCTGTTTGGAGCAAGAAGGGCAAAAACTCTGTATAAAAGATGTGAGCTAATGCCCTTCTGGCTACAAACAGAAAGTATTGTGGTATCACATGAAATTTAGTCAGGGTTAAATGAGTATATCTGACCCTCCACCACAAAACGACCAATAAGTCGGAAATTTGGGTTTTTTAAATTTCAACACAGTTTGAAAGCTTAGATTCTAAGCTTTACAATGATATATAACTTGTCTTGTATGGACTAAGCAAACCCTTGTAAATTACAATGAGAATGTCAACGTGTCAGACATGCTAATGACCAAAACAATAGAGAAAACGGGCTCTAAAGAAGAGTGAGCATTTAAGAGTGAGCATTTAAGAGTGCCTTTAAGAGTGCCTAATCTGTATCCAATTGTTTGTCGCACAAAAGGTTGAGTCAAAACTCCCTAGCATACACTGTGAAGTAGTGATCGGATTGGGTTGAAACTTTCCATACCTTCGGAATAGATATATTTCTATGTTTCTTTAGATTTTGAATATCAGACAGTGCATAATTTTTAAGCTATACCAAAAAACTGATGTGAAGTACACTCCCATCAAGTTGACACACAGTTTGAATGTCCAGGAAAACATGGTAATTTTGATTGAGAGAAAAAAACATATTTCAACAAGGTATTTTAACCTGAAATTTGGTCAGATGGTAGATTAATAAATGAACTTTCATAAAATACAAAAAAGTTAAAATAAAAATTTCCACCCCAAACCACCTTTTTCAGCTGTTTACTCTAAAACTCCCATTGCGACTTCTTGGTCGTTTTGTGGTGGAGGGTCACATATTATCCCTTTAACATCATTTTTTTTGGTTATGCTGGTGTTGTGTTTCTACTTTACAAGAAAGAAAAGAAAACATAGTATGTTCTATGATGCATAGTCAAATACATCTTCTATTTGGTGGATATTTTGTCATTTAAACCATAAAAAAGTCATCTAAATAAGGTTGAAAATCAGTTGATGGTCAATCCCTCCTTATAGTTCCGGGCCCAGTAACACAAAGGTTTGCAATCAATCGCAAAATGGCAATAGCCAAATAAGATCATTGTTGCATGTGCATATTGTTCAAAAGACTGACCATTAACCAATTAAAATTATCTTCTTTGCAACTGATCGCAAACCTGTATGTTACGGGGTCCAGGTGATATACTCAAACTTTAGACAAAGAGAAGAGATATATATATAGTCTACTGCAATATATATGATGTGAGATGATAGAAATTTGTTTGTTTAAGGCATGATCTATAAATAACAGAAAGTATGTACATGCAGGCCTACTAAGTAACATGTACACACATATTTGTTAAGTCATTTTTCATAAGCTAATAATATTAAACAAGTGATCAATAAATAATTGTAAAAAAAGAAGTTTCTATACATCACTGTGAAATATAGCTCTTAAAACTAAATTTGAAACATCGAGTTTTCCTTTTTTTTCAATGGCACTATAGCAGGTTTTTTTCCATTTCAAATGTTCTCCTCCCACTCATCCAGAAAATTCAATTGTAATTTACTGCCCCCGCCCCGTCATTTCATTTAAGAATCAATGGCTGACATACGATATGAAACTAAAAGGCACCAGACAAACAATGTTGCAGAGGGAAAAGATCCATAATTTATGATGATAATTAGTTTTTATATTGGACAAAATTAAATAAACAGAGAGTCACTAACATGTAAGATGGGTTTTTGTAATATGCAGACAATATTAACCCCTTCCATGCCACCATATTTTTGACAATTGCTCAAAAATGAACATTCAAGAGTGAAATATTAACTTTCAGTGAGTTTTTTCTTAAGCAAACTAGGCAAAGATATATTATATAGGAATAAACATTATATTGAAGGCACAGGTTTCTACATGAGGAAGAATTTTCAAGCCATTCTGAGCCTAAACAAAATGTTCAACACTTAAAGTTTGTGGCGGGATTTGCCACCCACAGAATTTTTGTACAAATTGCAAAATATATACAGCCATGGAAAAATTATTAGACCAAGCATGGTTACTGATAGTGTTATTTTTGTGGTAAGAAGGAAATAAAATTACATAAAAGCAAATTATAATTGCTGGAATTTGGTATTCATTCAATGAAATACAAAGACAAATCATTTTTATAATTTTGTAAGCATATTATGGTACCCTTATTACAGAAGCTTTGTCTAATAACTTTTTCCACGGCTGTATATCTCTTACAAAGAATATGTAACATTGGGGTTTTCCTATTTTTCCCCCATGGCAATCTGACCAGTTTTCTTTTTCAAAGGTTCCCCTCCCACTTAGCTCACATCCCTGAAATTCGATTGTTCTTTACCCCGCCCGGTCTTTCATTTAGGAATCGATGTCTGACATACGATATCAAATTGGAAGGCACCTGACAAGAAATATTGCAGAGGAAAAAGTGCAGGACGCAAGGTTGAACTTTCAGAGTATGACATTTTGATAGAAAATTATGCCAACCATTCGTTTGATCCTTCTTGATTTATATATTACATCCCAGACTAGACAAGATCTTTGACCAAAAGAAAGGAAATAGGGCGGGAGAGGATAAAAGAGAGGATAAAGAAGAGTTAAGCCGATGCAGCATGAGCTGACATTTAAACAGTAATATGAACTCAATTTCGTGCTGAAAGTCAACGATATCAGTATCGGTCAGGCCCAATGATTTTTCTTTAAAGATTAGCTATACATATGGACTGTCCATGTCAAGATCTTGTGAAGATGTCAGAGAGTAGGGGCAGTGAGAGGAAAAAAAATCAATTGATGGGGCAATGATAAAGTACATTTGATATAATTAAGAAACCCAGCATCAATCTTGTTAGGGGCGTGATTACATTCAATATTTCAGTATATTTAGTTTATCTGATGATTGAAAGCTGTACTATAGAGCTTGGATAAGACCAGCTATCAGGTAAAATTATACTTTTCATGTCAATGTATGCCCATCATCCATTATCCTTGGCAACATATGAAACACACAATAAAATAATAAATACTTCTCTCTGCCAAGTATCAATTTCCTACACCTGGGTATATAAGAGACAACTGTAAATAAATACATCGTAAAGCATAAGTTCTGGGCTGTGATTCAAACCTACAAATTCTTCAGTAAATGAAGAGAAGTGGATGAACCACTTTTATACAGCGCTCCTACAAAATACCAGTAGTATCTGCTAGCATGGGGCCATAAGGGTCATAACTCACATGATTTCACAAAAAAGTTAATGCCCTTCTGGCTCTCAACAGATGACACAGGTATGTCGTCTGTTGAGAGCCAGAAGGGCGTTAACTCTGTGTTAAAATATAGGATTTAACAACCTTTTGGCTCCAAACAGACGATGTGTATAGATTTACCATCTCATCCTGCCACTTATAAAGCCTTTTCATATAATATTGCCAACTTGCTTGCCCAGTCTGGAAAATTATATTTACATGAATACAGTGATGGTCAAAAGTTTTGGTACACCCTGGATTTTGTGACATCAGTTTTTATTTCCTGTGAAATTACTTTTTCTATAGGTTCTCAAAAGCAATTTTTACAGGTTTCAAATCTATATAAATATAATCTACTTATAATGATTTGATACTTTAATAGGTATATTTTTATTTCTCCATTTTGATTAAAGAATTTACACTAATGACATATGCGGTTTAACACACTTTTTTGTCCATACTTGATAGAAAACGGACTAATATATTAGAGATCCCTCAAATTTACCACAGCTATTGGGTTGCAGCCTTGTAAATGAGATATATTTACCTTGTTGACATGATTATTTTTATTAGTAATTTAAATATCCATCCAGTATGCTTGCAGTAACAGACCAAATATGTATCTTTGCCACTTCTCTTCAACTACATGTAGTCCCACACAGGCAATTTAGGGTTTACGTACAGAAACTAAACTCTCTAAGGCTTTGGTTTCATGTTATATCACATTATTTATGTAACTTCCCACATATTATGCAGCATGAATTTACTATGTGTTATAAAAAGAAATACATGTACACAAAGAAGGTTAAAGAATTCCAATGGTTTGGCATGTTTTGTCTCAGGACCCTAAGCCTAAACAGCTTGTCTTGGAAGAGTTAAACAGGGGAGTCTAAACAATGTTAGTGCTAGAATACTGAATAGACATTTCAAGAAATAATTCTTCTGAAATTCAATTATGAAATATATTACATTTGAAAGTAGATGAATAAAATTATGGCTACATTGGACAAATGCAATGTATACTTTTGTTTTTCTTTTGATTTTGAACAGAAAAGTAATTTAAAACTGTATAAATTGTTCTGTCATTTTTCATCATTTTGTGGGTATCCAACCAAGCTCAGTTAAAGTAAATTACGCCTGAATGTTTCAGAACATAGTATATAAAATATGTAATGTATAACCAAACATTTCCCAAATTTGTCAGTGCCTAAACAGACTCACTATGTGGGAAATAGACATGAAATAAAAACTCAGCTCAAAATCCATGGTGTACTGAAACTTTTGACCAGCACTGTACATGTAAGGGGGTTCAATCCAGACTAAAATTCTCTAAACCATAAACGCTAATTTAATTCAGACCGTTTCAAGAAATCCAAAAAGGTCTCAATTTCACACGAGACTGTGACACCATGGTTACTCAAAATTTTCACTATAAAAATCACAAAGTTTTGCTTGAAAGTCAGTGAATGAGAATCTATAGTTCCTCAAAGGTACTATTCAGAGTCTTTTATTTTTATTTTAAAAAAATGGTCAATGACAAATACAGGGAGAGTATTGGTAATGTTTATTTTCAATAAGAATGATTCAATTTGCATGTATACATTCTGGTAAAAATAACCCTAAAGTCATAAATATATCATCTGTTTGGAACCAGAAAGTCATTAATTCATATACATGTACTTTAATACAGAGTTAACTCCCTTCTGGCTCTCGACAGGTGATAATACAAAGAGTGATTTCAGAGGAATTCCAAACCGTTGCCGCAACCCATATGATTTTGTTTTTAAATTAACTTTTGCACTGATTTTGTAAAACATGTACAGTGTATTTGGAAATTTAAATATACAATACACTGTAGTCTTTATTTTCAGAAACTCATGCTCCTATAATGTGCATTAAGCAATAAAAATCTTGTGATCACAAACTATCAAAAACCACATGATAAGAGCATTATTTTTACGGAGCACATATTAAGACCCCCCCCCCCATCATACCAGATCTGTGAAGAAGAAGTTGCCTTTGTGCAGGAAATCACATGACCTTTGACCGATACCAAGATGGCATAATGCTAGGTCCACATTATCACGTTCATAAACTGGGCATTCGCAAGACAATGTAGGTATTATGAAGATAATAGCAGCCCTAAAAGTAAAACAATGGACATTACTTTGATGGGGACACATTCATAAAGTCATATAATAATGCTCTTTAATATTATCCTATTATGCACTCATGGGATTATATGAAAGGGGCATATAAGTCTACATATTTCTTCTGCCACTCCTTTCATCTCAAATATGTGGGTGTCACTACCTTTAATAGATGCCCCAAATACAGAAAAAACAATCATGGTGCTAAAAGGCTTTCTATACTCCTACCTTTGAAGCTGCCGACCAGAGTGTTATTAGAAAATGGAGTCAAGTATCCTGCTATCAAAGTGAATTCTCATTCATACTTTGTTCATACCAATCTCGGTCGGCCTTTTGTCAATTCACTCCACTTCTGTTGTGTGAAATCTACACAAGGCACAGCCCAAAAAAAAGTTATTAACAGTATCCTTGTCATACTTTCGTAGACCAGTGATTTATAGAATTCAAAGTTCATGTACATTTATAGTTTTGGTAAACCCCCAAAGTATTCATTGGATTTCCTTGATTTTTATTTAATAAAATGCAAGATAACAATTCTCTACGCTATTGCATAAAGTGCAATTTGATAAATGAGAGGTAAAATATAATTAATATCCTGGCCAAGATCTAAATTCTTACATGTCCACCATCATCAGTATACCAAAATATGAGGCAGAAGTATCTCTTGATACACATATAATAATTTTTCCATAATTTTTCCAAATTCTTGACACTAACTATGATTAATTAACCATGATTTAACCAGACATTACTTGTAACTGAATAGAAACAGAGGTCAATTCCGTTTTTATTTAGGATAAGGATGTACAACTAACTCTGAAACATATGTAACATTTTTATATAAAGTTACAGGTCTTCTGGCGTGTTTTTTTTTCTTTCCTTTCTTTTCTGTTTCTGCATCAACAATGGGGTAATCACAAAGTCTAAAACAAAATCTTTGCTTGAATCTTCAGCAAATTCATCCGATGTTATCCAGGCTCTAGCTTCCTCCAGATCACTCCCAACACAAAAACATCATCTTCCAAGGCACTGGGATGAAAGGGATTACACAGTATCCTAGCAACAGGTATCAGCTAATCCCCTCAAAGGTCCTCCCATCCTGTCTCCAGATGAAGACAGTATCGGATGCAAATCTCCTTGCATGTTACCATGTTTTAGCATAATACCAGTCTTTGCCATTTATCATTTGTAGTTTACAGTTTCACTTTACTGTTTTTGGTGTTGTTTTTGTTGTTTAGTTTTTTTGCTTTGTTTCTAATAATCCCCACAAAGTACAAGGTCTCCCCCCCCCCTCTGTTTCTTGACAGAAAATAATTATATCAGATATAAATCTCCTCACATGTTACCATGTTCTTAGCATAATACTAGTCTTTGCTGTTTATCATTTGTACTTTACAGTTTCACTTTACTGTTTTTGGTGTTGTTTTTGTTTAGTTTTTTTGCTGTTTTTAATTATCCCCTCAAAGTACAAGGTCCCCCCCCCCCCCCTCGTCTGTTTCTTGACAGAAAATAATTATATCAGGGGAGCGTTTCATCAAGCATTTTGTCAGTGATTTCTACTGACAAATTTGCTCTCAGCCAATCAGATGCAAAGATTTCAGTAGCTTATAACAGTTGTCGGTAAAAATCACTGACAAAACGCTTGATGAAACGCTCCCCTGATGTAAATCTCTTGACATGTTAACCTGTTGACTGCTGAATTCTCTTATTCTATAGGCTTAACAAAGAGACCATCTGGTTCCAGAAGGCAATGAGTTAAGACGTTCTTAGAATAATGATGTCTTTGCCATTTTCATTTGGCAGCCTTGTCATTTAGCATAATTCGTAATACATGTTTACAGCTTAACTTCAGTCCTTTCTTTATAGGGGAAGTCCACCCAGATATTGATTTGGTTTTTTAAAAATCAGAAAATTAGATAAACAGATTAGTAATAGAGGAAAATCCAATTAAGAATAAGAAAGTTATGAATTTTCAAAGATGTAATCGATCAAATGGAAATTGGCAGCTCTGTGACATACATGTACATGTATCTTCCAAGGATCTCTCTCATTTGCTGTGTATTAAAAAAAAATAATGAATTTTAAACTTCTCTAAGAGAAATACAGTGTTCGTAATTATACATACAACATAGACATAATCATTGCTCATCTATTTTGAAACAACCCTGCTATGAAACAAATTTTATTGTTTATTAAAAGCCAAGAAAATTGATATTTATGAAACTTTCACTAAAGAGCAAATGGGAGAGTTACTTGAAAGTAGTTTGCCGATTTGCATTTGATCGATTACAACTTAATAATTCATAATGAACTTTTTTTTATCTTTTATCAGTTTTTCCTTAAAACTCTCACTGATCCCTTTTGGCAATTTTACTGCTTCTGTTAAAGTCAACTTAATATCACTGCAGATTTCCATTTTAAGGGCAATCCATCGTTCCCTGCAAGCTGCTTTTGGGTGGAAGCAGAAAAAAGAAGGAACAGATTGGTGAAAATTTCTAGAATAGTCACCTGTGACCAAAAAGTTGTGAATTTGTGAAAGCGCATTGTGTATTTATGCTTTATCATAAATATTGTACTTTGATATTTTTGCATAAGTTATGTTTTGAACTTTTTGTTGTATTACTGAGTAAAAGAAAAAAAAACCAGAGTGATTATTGACATGGTATAAACTCAGAATTCACAAATTTCAAGCGTTTGTGATATTGAAGATTATCAATGTCCCATCTGCTATCAATTCTAAGTAGTTGCAGCCAGGGTAATTAATGGATAATTACATGATACATGTACAAGTGACAAGAAATTTGTGAATACACCTGTATATGTAGGTTTGATTTTCATCCCCAGGTGCAAGCATAGTGTGCAGTATTTTATATTTTAATTATCATACTTTGGTGTTTACTCCAAATTCTTCCTGTAAAGAGAAAAACAGATAAATCAGATTGAAAAGAGAAAGGTGCAGAATTCACAACCTTGAATTCTATTTGAATCATTTGAGATACATGTACTAAAAGTCCCACTTGCTCTTGATTCCAAGCAGTTGCAGCCTAGGGGATGGATGGAGCAATACATTACACACATATGAAATTTGTCACTCTAATTCCTCCTATTGTGACTTCATGCGACCTTTAACCTAAGGGTATGTTGACTACATTTAAATGAAATACATAGTGACATTTTTATGATGAAGTGCATTACCTGAAGGCAATTACAAGGGTCTGCATATAAGCCATCAATTGCACCACTTTTTGCACCAATTTAAACACCTCAATCACAAGAAGAGAGTGAAGGTCTACATCTTTAGAGGTCCACAAAATTTGCACACTTCTATATTACCATGGAGTAATTACTCATAATTTATAGGCGCAAAGATTATACATTTTGCTCTAAAAAGGTAGAAAATGAAAATATGCACATAATGTTCTGAAACATTTGAACATAGCACAACCCACGATGCATGCAAAATGAGCATGAGCACGAAGAAGCATGCATGCCAGGTGAAAAGAGGAATAAATTTGCAGATATGCAGCCCTGCTCCGCCATCTCATGCAAGAAGATGCCCATCTATATATGCGAGAATGGGAGGGGTATTGCGACAGGGAGACCAAAAATCGATTGCCTTCTTACTCGGGTTTCTAAGGCATTTGATCTGTCTTGAATCGCTGTGTAATGCAGGGAAAACTATCTAGAGAATGCAGATAGTACGGATGACGGAATTTTTTGAATGTTTAATTGTTACACCACAAACAATAAGAGCTAGAAAGCATAAACGCTACATGTAGTAGAATCTTGCTTCTAATCATGATGAGTTTTTCTTGGACAATTATTTTTGAAAGTTTAATATTAGGGCAAGCTCAAGGTATTTTGTCCCGAACATTACCAAATACATCAGAGATTTTAGTACAGTGGAAACTCGATATAAAGAGCTCCGATATAACGCAATTCCTGATATAACAAGGTAATTTTGCCGGTCCCAGGTCTTTATGTTCTTTTGTTTTTTTTACCCTGATATAAGGAGATTCCTGATATAACAAGGTAATTTCCATGGTCCCAAGGTCCTCATTATAGTGAGTTTCCATTGTATAAAGATGATGGCTTTAACACTGACAAAGATATCAAGGAAGATGATACAATCAATCATTATCAGTCATGTTCTTACTTCTGTGATATTTATGGGGTGTTGCGACTTGCAACTGATCGATACTGACCAATCAAAATCATTGAACAATTGCAAGCGCTCTCCTTGAATGGGCAGACCCTGAACCATTCAGAATGGTTGTTCTCATTTGCTTTACAATTTGCAATTGATTGCAACTTTCTTGCAACACCCCATTAGTAACGCAAGGGAAACAAAATTACCAAATACCATGGACTTTCCCAGTAGTCTTACCTTTAAAATATAGTAAGTTTAAAGCAGTTGAACGACATTATTCACATGGGGCAGAAAAAGGAGACATGTAGGCCAAGTACCAATTCTATATTTCAATCAATTTTTGCCTCAGGGCTACTTGATCCCATTTTGAATAGAATGTCTGTTATCAAAAAATATAAAAGGAGAAATATCCTTCTTGTCTTATGGTATCAAAGCATAATTATAAGTGTAGTTTCCTCAAGTTTAACATCAGGACACGTGAAGGGTATTTTGTTCAATGTGTTACCGCCTATATCAATGATTTTAACGGGTACCAATCCCAACAAAATATTTTGCTCTGTATAAGTTAGCGGTTCCATGTTGTTATACTATATTCAAAATATGGGCTTCAAATATCAATTCTATAAAGAGATATTGGAAGTTTAATGCACTGTCTATAAGCATAGCGACTCATGAGTAGACGACTCAAAGCACGCCAAGATAAGGGCTCGCGTGGAACCGAACTCAAGAGTTCGGTTCCGCGCAAGCATTTTCATGTTATTTTTTATGTCCTTCATACCCTTTCTCTGTTGACCTGTAGAAAGCCAGATGACTTCTTGGAGGTTGATTTTATACTCTCTAGCTGTACACAATTTATTTTTCAGGTGAGTGATACACTTTAACCCCTACCATGCCGTGGGCGGCAAATCCCGCCCCAAAATGTGAGTGTTGAACATTTCGTTTAGGCTCAGATTGGTTTGAAAATTCTTCCTCATACAGAAACATGTGGCTTTAATATAATGTTTATTCCCATGCAATATATCTTTGCCCATTTTGCTGAAGAAAATACTCACTTAAAATTAATATTCAACTCTTGAAAATTCATTTTTGACATTTGCTCGAAAATCTGGTGGCATGGAAGGGGTTAACATAAAATTTCTAATAATTGTATCAATCTGATAGCCCTACTATAGCTTGGATCAGAGAAAATATAGGATACTCTTGCTGTTTAATATGTTAACCCATAGACTACGGGAACCGGGTGGCTCCTGTATTCAGCCTATGAGAATTAAAGAATTCAGCAGCCAACGGGTTAAGGACCGGTCACACCGCCAGAACTTTGCTGGAGCTTCCTGCAGCGGTGAAAAAAATTCATCACCGCTCGTAACCGTTCACCACTGTTGGCCCCCGTTAAGGCAACGCCATATACGCTCGGCCACCGCTGATGGTCCCTCCTACCGCTCCGAAAGTTTTGAGCTGCACAAAATATTGCGAGCAGTGAGGAGCGGGCAATTTTCCGCTCCGGCAAAGTTCACCACCGCTCCAACAACGCCCAGTCAAAGTTTGGCACCGCTAGACGCAAGTTCGTGGACGCTTGGGTCCGCTAGGCCAACGCAGAAATCTTGAACGCTGGACCACCGCTGCTTCGCCAGCTTTGCCCGGGCGGTGATTAAACGTTGCACAAACTTTGGTGGAGCGGTTGTAAGCATTTTACGAGCGGACACGGGATTGCTGGAACGGTGTCGGGGGTTGAAGCAGCAATCCATTGCGGTGATGAACTTTGGTTTGGCGTTGGTATGGAGGTGTCGGAGCGGGACCAACGCTCGCTACCGCTCGCTACCGTTAAACCAACGCTAAAGCAACGCCGGCTTCAGCGGTGCACCGCTAAGGCAACGCCCGTGTTTTCGATTTTTCCCCATTTTGTGCGCGGTGACGAGCGTTGTCGAAATTCGGCCCCCTCTCCCTACCGTTCAAGGAACGCTCCAACAAAGTTCTGGCGGTGTGACCGGGCCTTAAGAACCCATGATTTCTGGTAACAGATCATGGGACACAAAATGATCAAATACGCATGTACCTTGGACTCGGCATTATTGAAAGGTTTGATGGTTTCTTTTACCTGACTGCTAAGAAAGCATGTGTTTGCTTGTAAGCAACCAGGGGGCAGACGGCTTTAAGTCCTCTCAGAGGGACTGGGTAATGAGCATTAATGCCTTACCAAAGGGCATTAAGTGCATCCACCTGGTTTTGAACCCGGGTGCTCCAGTTACAAAACCCCTGCTCTACCACTGAGCCATGAAAAGAGATCCTTTTAAGTTTGATAGAAATACACAATGTGCAAGATTATATTTTTTCAAGAATCAGTTATTATGTAGTTACTGATCAATATTTCTGTTCTCTCGGTTGGTAGCAAAATATTAACTCACCATCATTTACATTTTTATAGAAATGTATCCCCTTACTCTTCTTATCTGTAACTAGTTGGCAGATTTAGGGGGCACAGCCCATACCCCCAGATGGCACAGCCCATACCCCAGAGGCGTCAGAACGTCTGGCTTGGACAGTGAAGTGGGAGGGCACCCCCTTCCATTGTCCGAGCCCGACGTACTGATCTTTCTGCTTCTGCTTCTGCCCCCCCCCTTCCCCTTCAACATAAATTACATCTTGAATTAAATATATGTAACAGCCTTTTCCTTTTTTTTTGTTCTTGTTGTTGCTTATAATGCTTACACCATCACAGATTATAAGAGTGACTTAGCACCAAAAGAATATGATGACTGTGTCCATCCCCATTTTACAAAATCCTGGACCCACCCCTGCTTTTGACCACAAGAATTCTAACATGGGTGGAGCACAGGTATTCTCTGCCATTTGACACACTGGCATAAATAAATCTTTTAACTCAGGTATGCCAAGAACTGAACTTGGCTGACCTTCAGCCCTTGTACTATACAACACACACAAACAGACACACACACTACATAATCTCAGTATGTCTGTACGCCTAACAGGACAATGTCCATCGGAGGTATTCTGAGATTTATTTTATCTTGATTTGAGTGAAATAATTTTAATTGTCATAACAAATGGCGCATCATTGGTTAATAACTGCGCAAAAGTGCTTGCGTAAGTGGAATTCATCTGTGCAAACACCAATGAAATGAAACATTATGCCTACTGAATTGAGAATAGTCTAGAGGCACCAACCCTTGTCAGTCATAAAACATAACACAGGGTCGAACTGTGAGACTGTAACACATAAATATAGGCCTAAGGCCAAGTGAATGTTTAACGTCCTGCCCTTTTGGAAAAAAGGAAGGAGGAGGCCCTTTTTTTTTTTTTAAATGGCCGACCGACCCATTTAACAACCAGCCGTGCTATTTTTCCAAAATGGCCGCCATTTTTTTTTAAATCACCACTTGGACTTAGGAAAATGATGCCTGCTATTACATAGGCTAGATGCAATGGATAGAGACCAACTTTCCCCCCCCCCCAAAAAAAAAAAAACAAAAACAAACAGGCAGCCTCCAAAAAGGAAGTGGGCGGGGACGCTAAACATGTATATTTTTTTACTTGGCCTAAATGTAAATGTACACTGTACACAGCCAACGACTGACAAAGTAGGCTAGGCTAGGCTCAAGGCCTTAGAGTCTGCACCTGCCACATGATAGACTAAATAGTCTGAGAGTTCAAATTCCATTGTTGAAACCTTGAATTTTATAAAGTGAATTGAATGGTAAGAATGTTTACATGTAGGCCTACAGGTGATTTTAAAGAGAAAGTCCATCCTGATATTAGGTTTGGCTATTATAGCTAATATGCCCAGTAATCCTCAAATTGGCAAGAATCCTAGGATATCAAAAAAACAGCAGAACGGAGGTATAGATAGGATTTGTATGGAGCGGAGGTATATCGTGCAGCAAGATCAGATTCGCTGTCAATTGCTCGTGGTCTAGTGGTAAAGGCGCCTGGTCAGACTGTCAGAGTATTCTCTTTCTACACTGCACTCGAGTTTAAGGTCCCGGGTTCGAATCCCGCTCTTTCTTGCTGATAATTTTTTCAGTTATGAATCGATAACAATAGTGTTTATTCCGTTATAAATAACTGAATTTCAACAATGAAAACCAAGAAACTTGACTAATTATTCACTTGTTCAGGCAGACTTAATGGCGGCTAGGCATAATAACGACTTTGGCCTTAAGTTTTAAAAGGAGAAAAACCGAAGAAGCATACCAATGAAAGTTTGAGCAAAATTCTGTTATGAATTTTTAAAAGTTGTCATAACTCAAACACAAATTGGCAACTCTGTGACGTATCTTGCGAGCTCCTCTCATGTTTTCCCTGTACACAAAAATTCATAAATTTAAATTTTCTATGTTTACGATGAGGGAGTAGATTTGTATCATGCAGGCTTTGTGTGAAAACGTAAGTAAGATGATTATATCTAAGGTGCATGCATGTATGATAAAATATTTTCTTTAGAGAAAATGGAAATTTATTATCTTTTTCAGTACAGGGCAAATAACCACCAAACAACTACCCCCTAGGGAAACTACCCCTTGGGAAATTACCCCATGAACACATCCCACCCCCCCCCCCCCCCACCCCCCGCCTATAATAATAGGGGACTACAGGGATTCAGTATTTCTTCTTGACATTCATAACTAAAAAAAAAAAAATCATTACTACACATTGTAGCTCACAATTCTAATATCAAAATGGACAAAGAGAAACTGACCATAATGAAAATGAAGTGGTCTCTGAAATCGTAGATAGACCTACATGTATAAAGGCTATATGATGCATGTCGTTTCTAAATTTGGTGGCAATATTTGGTTGCATAAAATTGATATTCCCTAAATCATTTACACTTTTCACACTTATTCATATTTACTTGCACTTTCATGATATTCATGCTTAATTTCCTCCACATATGCACAGGCTTAATAATTAAAACAGGAAGTATTTCGACGTACAAACAACGGATTACACACAAACACAAATTATACAAATCCATAATGAACCATTATGATATAATACACACTCAATACATTTATTACAGCTACAACACGTACCTTTGATCAATGACCGTTGAGGAGTTTATACAGCGGGGAATCTCCGGCAGGGTGCGTGGGCGGTGTCCGCTGAACTAAACGATTTGATCAGCTGACTTGTAATATTCATATTGTATTGTAAACAATAGCATTATCAGTGTCCGCACTTATACGTGGCTTCGAATTTCTGGCGAAAAGCAGACAAAATTCCCTTGCAAAATATAATGTTTCGTTTAAATTGACTGTAGATTGATGTGTAGTGTCGGTGCCTAACTCTGTCGGACTCGGTCCAGCACACCCCCGCTCCAAAGTTCCCACATTACTACCAAGCTAGCTAGCTGCTACAGGTGTTTTCCTACCAGCCATCGACAAGGCCAAGCGAGCAAAAGCGGGCGGAGTTGATACTCGATGAGCTGAGGCGAGGCGCTCGGCTCAACGAACTCAATCGGCTCGAGCTAGCTCCCTGTGCTGCTGGTGGCCTTCCCGAAAGGTGGCGCTCGTGCAAGATGAAGTTCATAGGAAATTGAGATTTCGATGGACTCACCAAAGGAGTGAGAGAGAAAAAAAATATTATTAATGAAATATTTTGTGGCACGCGACAGCAACTTTAGCCCCGGTCCAAACCAAAAAAGCACTTTAAAATAAATGATAAGCGGTTTTTTTTTTTTTTTGGGGGGGGGGGGGGGTTTTGTTTTGTTTTGTTTTCAAGTATCAAGTTCAAGTTCATTTATTTTCCACATTATAATAAAAAGCGAAACAATAAACAGCAATCATGTATTACAATGATGAAATAAACATTTAACAGATATTAAAATGTGGAAGGGATCAGCAGAGGCCATTGGCCTTTCGAGGTTGATCCCAGGGACGATGACAGATAAAAAACACAATAAGTACAACGTCGCTTAACTACAGAGTATACAGTGACAAGACAAAACCTAAATACAAAACAAGACATAACACCAGCAAATGCAAATGTCATCGTTAAATAAAGGAAAGCAGAGGGACTGCTGATTATTAGCTTGGGTTATTTATAAGAAAAACTTTGATATTCCTTTTAAATGAAAATGCAGAAGGGCTTTGTTTTAATTCTAATGGAATCGAGTTCCATACTTTTGGTCCAGTAAAAATAATGGAGCATCTAGATAAATTATAATGGCAAAGTGGTAAATAGAAATTATGGGAATTTCTTGTTGAGTAAGTGTTAATATGTTTGTTTAATTTAAAATATTCATTAAAGAGTTGAGGCAACTTGCCTTTAGAAAATTCATAGGCAAGTTACCTCAACTCTTTAATGAATATTTTAAATTACACAAACATATTAACAAACAAGTGTTTGTTTTTGTTGTTATTTTGTTTATTTTTTTAAATTTTTATTTATTTTTTTTTTTATTTTTTTTTTGGGGGGGGGGGGGTTGTAAGGGAAGTTTAGCGTATAAAAGCACCTGAAACTCTGGATCTGCACCAGTGAAATCGATGACTGAACTCTTACTCTCAGTAAATTGAAAGAAAATCTGAATAGATTGATTCATCAATAATATAGGATTTGTTAGCATCAAGAGGGAGCAAATCTAAAACTTTATGACAGAGAGAAATCATGTGAGGCTCTGTAAAGCGTTAAATTTGTTTATTTTTCTCTATTGTATACGACTACAACCATTTATAAACTAAACAAATTACAAACTTTATTAATTCCCGCTTTAAATTCAGAAATGATGGCACTGCGCGTTGAAATAATTTTGATGCACTTAACAGGAGCCAATTTTGAGAAACATCTGTACGAGTACGAGCGAGGGGGCAAACCAAGGGAGAAAGAGACCGAATGATCTTTTGTAATTTCACCCCTCAATATGAAATTTCTTGAGCATTTTACCCTTAGAAATGATTGAATGGGAGCACAAAACCGAACGTTACAGAGTTTCTTTCACATTTTGAACTCTGAAAACATTATTATTCACTAATATATTAAGGGCCCAAAATGAGCAAACCTAATTGTCATTTAGCAATGCGATTTCTTTTAAATGTGGAACCTTTCAAAATGCTGTTTATGTACTCTCTCGATCTTTAAAAATTGAAAAATGTTCCGTTCTTCGCTTTGCTCCCTTGCTTACAATAACGTAGATAAGTTTGGGCACTTGAGGGGGGGGGGGGGGGGGGGTTAACTTCATTGTTTGCCCCGGGCGACATAATCCCTAGATACGCCACTGGCTTTGCTCCCTCGCCGGTCACCCTCCCCCCCCCCCCCCCCCCAATCATTCACACCGATCGACACCCTTGGGGTTAGGGGTACGAAATTATATACTATATGCTGAAGGAACTTTATTTTGCGAGGGCGCATTGAAGTACCTCCAAGGGCACGTGCCCACTCTGCCTCCCCTGAGATATGCCACTGTCCATATCGTTCCTTCTTTCTCTCTCTCTCTCTTTCTCTTTCTCTCCCCTCTCAATCTCTCCTTCTTCTGTCTCACCTTTCCATCTTTCTCCTTGCTTTATCTCGTCATGCCCTCTTCGACTGGCCCTTTCTCTAAAAAATATATTCACACACTTTTAATACATAAACTAAACTAGCATATTTCAAATGTTATAATGTAGTACTTTGTTGGCATATATGCACAAAAGACAATAATTAAAAAGATGCAGGTTTTAGTTTTTGTAAAATATAACCTTTATTCTAATGAATATCTTTTATAACATTTGAATAAATAACAAAGACGATGACTACACAATGGGATTTCAAATTGGCCGAATCGGTACATGTCACTGTGGTGTAATTGGGAACAACTCCATTTGCTACAACACACAATAACTAAAATGCCATTTTTCGAAATGTATTTTACTCAGTATAAGGAACCTTTTTTTACTTTTATGTGGACCTATTATATACACATATTTTTTAGTACTGCCCCAAGGGATAATGACAATAATAAAGTCATTTTATATAGCGCATAATAATATATTCTCTATGCGCTTTACAACAATCAATAATATATTCAGATATGATATAAATGGTATAAACTTATGAACACAATAATATAAGAGTTGAATGATTAAGATCTTATTGTTGTAAGAAGTTACATTATTTGACATAAACTAATCATATAATTAACAGACTATTGGACAAACACAAAATTGACAAAATAAGTGATTTGAATTAATCGACCGTCGGGGGCTTACGAACATGGAGGGATTGTTCCATATAGGTGGGTCCATAGTAGCTTATATCGCTTATAGGAGCAGCAAATTAATGATTAGTGCACAGCAAACGAGAGAGTTGACTGCGAATATTTCACAATCAATTCATCAAATTGCCAATTTGAGATTCGCATAGATTTAGTGGTCTCATTTTTCAAACATCCGTAGCTATCTTCTTCCTCGTCCGATTTCTTTCAAACTTTCACCTTCCCTGTTTTTCTTATTTTTCTGCTTTCACACAAATTGTCTTCTTACCAAGTTAGATTGCCCTTTATTAAAGAGAGTATATGTCTTCAACACTAATCGTCTTATTACCAAGACTGGAATGCCCTTTATTAAAGAGAGTATAGGCCTTGAAAACTAACCATGATGTTACCAAGATTGGATTGCCTTTTAACAGAAAGGTATGACCTCCAACTATTATTTTGTCATAATAGTTTTTGCTAAAAATACATGTACATTATTTTGTTCATTTATCACTTTGTACACTTATATTGAAAAGTTGGAAATGTCTTTAATTGAAAATTCAAAAGGCCTACAAACCTATTTGTCAGAAAAACTGATTTCAGGTATATGATATCCATAGTTTGATTTTATTTCTGTTGAAAGCGAAACGCGTTTACAAAATATCAAGAGAAAGACGAAGGTGACGACAACGAGAAGGAGAACGAGAAGACAAGTTACGACGATGCAGATTGTTTTCCACGGCCATGGGTCTCCTATAAATTAATGATCATGAAACGACGCAAAGAATGAGAAGGTTTTAGAATGTCATAATTATTAAGAATATTCTGCTCACAGTCAAAATGGATTGTAATAGTCAGGGGTGGATGCAGGATTTTTTAAAAGGGGGGCACAATAGAAAAAATAGGATTAAGAGAACATTAAATATTGTTTTTACTTAAGGTATGCACACCCCCTCAAAAAAAGAAAATCGCCATTTTTGCCAGTGAGTGATTTATCTATTGCTGTGCCTAAGTTATAAGCGATTAAACGCAAACCCCGAAATCAAACGCAACTCAACTTCCAGCCAATCAGAAGCACGAATTTATAGGACTGTGTTTGATTCTTGGAGTTGAGTTTAACCGTAACTTTCGATCCAAGAGATCCTAGAAAATTATATTAAACATCATTTGATCCCATTAAAGAGAAGGCTGAGTGCTGAAAAAGGTAAAAAAAAAAAATAAATAAATTGTGAGCTTTCTCACTCCTTATGAAAATTTTATGTGAGTTTGGAAGAACATCATAGTAGAAAATGTCCCCTGAAAATTATTGCTATTTAAATTGCCCTCATATTCGAAATCTGACCGGGAACAGCTTAATTGTTAGCTCTCCTAAAATTAATGCCACTTGTGTGTATACTCATTTCCGTGTGTAGTGCATGTGCTTTTCAGCAAGATTGTGTCAATTTCTTATCATTTTGATGGTTCCAAATCCTCACAGTATATACCAATTCTTATATTGACATGATCATCCTATCCCACTTGCCTTGAGACAGTTTATTTCAGTAGCGGATTTAGGGGGACGTGCCCCCCTGAAAGAAAAGTTATGCCCACTCTTTCTAAAATTGTACCCACCCCTTTTTAAGCTGATAACTTTAAGGGGAAAATTACTATTAAAATTATTGTATGTTGTAACTTGTTACTCTATTGTAACCTTGTTTGTTGTTGGTAATAAAGTCATTCATTCATATATAATAATATATACATTAAGAAGAAAAAATACATATATAAATTTGTTCTAATACTATATAGCACCGGTAACTCATGTGGATGAATTTACACAATGTCAGAAATTGATTGGGTAAGAGAATACTTTTTGTAGCTACAAATTCACTCTTCCTACTTGCTGCCCTTCCTCTTTGTGAAAATAACTGCAAAGAGTGGAAATAGCTGCAAAGATTGCAAAAACTGTCTCCGCGGTGAATCGAACTCAGGTCTTGGCCCTGTACGCCAAATGCCTTAACCACTTCACCACGGAGGCGGGTTGAATACCACTTATAATTATACGCGATGTATGCTGGTCATTGAGTTACAACATAATACATTCATTAAAACATATAAATCATCATTCGATTAGAACATAACAAAGATTGTATTAGTGTCGCGATACTAATAAGCCTAAAACCATTAATATCATTTTAACTAAGAAAGTGTTTTTAGGGGAATTTCAGATCATTTTCGCCACTCGCTACGCACATACATTTGCTTCTCACGATTTTGGAATTTTATTTTTAAACACGTATTTTAAAAAGTTAAAATGATCACATTTAACTGTAATTCACCAATTTGAATATTTGAATCTTTAACAAACATGTAGATCGATACAACACCGTACCATTTTAATCTTATTTGATAATGTGTAATAATTTGAATATTGCAAATAGATTTATTTATTTACTTTCTTACGTATCACACAAACTTTATTTAGTTATCGTCATTATTGTTGATCAATTATATGTATTTAAAAAAGAATTTGTATGTTTGAATCCAACTGAATAAGGTTGAAATAAACGAATAATAATTAAACAAACACAAGATAATGTATATGAGAACTGTAATAATTATCACAGTCATGACAAAACAAAATAACACGATAACAGGCTCTGTTTCATAAAATCTGTTATCAATAACAAATTGCAATAACTGATTATAATGCCTAGTTCACATTTGCCGCGGACGCCGTGCGATAAAAGTGTCTACGATTTTCCGTGCGATTTTGCGGGCATCGTGCGTCGCATAAGGGCTACGGCATTTGTGTTCACATTGTCTACGGGTATCGTGCAATTTGTTCTTCGGGGCCTCGGGGAAAAACCCGTGTAAATTCCGTACGGGCATTGTGCGATCTCAATGCAGTTGCCGTACAGTCTCCACAACCTCCATGAGGAAATCATTCGGAGCCCGCACGGCTCCCGTGGCAAGCTAGGGTTCACGGAGGTGGTGCGGTGACTGTGCAGTCGCAGTGCCGTTTGAGGATCCCGATCCCCAGCAATAGGGATTATGTGTACATATTTCATATTTCACGGGCAGCGAGCGGCAACCTTGCGATAGCTGTGCGAGGGCCGTACGAATGTACAATCTCCTTACGATATTTTTTTGCCCCCATGTCCACCAAAAATCGTGCGTTTGCTGCACAATCACGCTTGGCCATTGCACGGTGCCCGTGCGAGGGTTGTGCGATGTCACCTACGACATGTCTACGGGCTAAGATTTTTAAAAATTTGTCAAACTCCTCTCGATAACAAATCGTAGAAGCTGCGGAGCCCGTGAATCCGCACGAAAATCTTACAGCCTCCGCACGGAGGCCGCGCGGAAAGGGGGATACGGGCAGTTTACGGGCTCCATCACAAGCCAAATGTGAACTAGTAGCTACTGAAATCCTTGCATAATTATGATTGGCTTAGAGCACATTAATTTTTTGTTTCAGAAATTTGGTAGTTGTTATTGATAAAACGTTTTATGAAACAGGTCCAAGAAGATACAGTATCACTGTGCAGAATGTGTATAGTGCATTTATTTTTAGTGAACCTAGCTTAGGCGAGAATAGCTTTCTAAAACTGTTGTGGGTGATCAGATAAGACAAAACAACCATAAAACCGGACAGACACATTACCATAGTGACAAAATGAGGCATAGACTCGACGAATAGACCGCTTCTGTAATGTATACAAATTTATGCACATATATTCTCTGAGCGCCGAGTGACGAGCTATTCCGTTAACCTGCTTTTTATAAATGAGCGTCAATGCTTGGAATCCATGCAGTTTGCATACATTATTTATTGCTATGTCCGGCAAGCTTTCAGATAGTCAAGAACAACCTTTGTTTGAAAGGTATGTATAAAATGTGCATACATTACCGAAGCGGTCTATTGGAGGGCGTCGATATAAGATTTCATCATGAATATTTGCCCTCAATCTTTTTATGTTGTTGTTGAATTTTCACCCCTCCTTGGCGAGACTACACTTATTATTCAGTTATTTTCTTATGTTTTTCCCCTATCTCCTCCGTAATCAAAAAGTACATTTACATATATTTTGATCTCCATCCTTCATTGACTAAACTGAATTGAACAGATGTTGTCATCTTCTTTTTATTATTTTATCACTCTTTCTTTTAAGACCTAGTGATAAACTATTACAGTAACCTGTAAAGAGCTATTCTTTTTCAGTAGTCAGAATGTGAATCGTATGTATTAGGCGTTGTTAAGGTTGGGGACAAACATTTTGGCTTGCCCAATCTAGCAACGTTTAATGTATGCAATCTGCATTCTGAATTCTGAACACTGAAATACAATTACTTGTAACCATGGTGACATATGGATGTTAATAGTTCATTACTAGGAGTTTGACAAACATTAAGTAAGTATTCAATTTGCATGCATTGCGAAAATGACCTATTGGCGTATTTTGACGATCGGAATAATGAGTGGACGACGTGGAAGATTTACCACCCTAACTATAACCTCTTACGTTTGCATCCGAATGCATAATTATTATAACAATGAAAAAGGCAAGGTATCAATGCAGGTATACATAGAACGAGAGTAAGAACATTATGGTGTCAGACGTGCCAGCCCAAATATTACATAGTGATAGAAGCCTTGTGAACATCGACAGCGAGACTTAGATGTGCTTTGCGAAAGAGCCAAGGGTTGGAAGAGGAGGGGGAGAAGGAGGAGGATGTGGGAGAGGGAGGAAGGGAGGAAGATGAGGAAAAGGAGGAAGAGGAGGAGGTACAGGGAGGAGGATAAGGAGAAGGAAGGGAAGAGGAAGTATGAGAGAAGAGGAAGAGGAGGAAAAGAAAGGGGAAGAGGAGGAGGAAGAGGGAGGAGAGAAGAAGAGGAAGCCGAGAGGAGGAGGAGGCGAAATGAAAGGAGGAAGAAGAGGAGAGAGGTAGGAAAAAAGAGGAAGAAGAGGAGAGAGGTAGGAAAAAAGAGGAAGAGAAAGAGGACGAAGAAGAGAAAGAGGAGAAAGAGGAGGAGAGAAGGAGAGAAGAGGGTGAAGAGAGAGGAGGAGTGGGAGGAAGATAAAGAGGAGGATTAGAAAAAGAGAGGGGGAGAAGGAAAGAAAAGGAAGGAGAAGGAGGAAGAGGAGGACAAGAATGAGAAATAATTATAAGGAGGAAGAGGAGGGTGAAGAGAAAGGGGTGGAGGAGGAAGATGAAGGCGAGAAGGAGAGAAGAGTGGTTGAAGAGGGAGGAGGAGGACAGAGGAAGAGGAGAAGAAGGGAGAAGAGGAAGAGAAGAAGGGAGATGGTGGTATTGGTGGTAAAGGAGGAGACTCTATAGGGTAGCAGGGGATTTAGAAGAGAAGTAATAAAAGGATATAGGGAAGAGGAAAAGGTTAGAAATTTTCAGTGAAGGCAACTAGAGAAGGTGGGGTAAGGATGATGAGGTGGTTGCTACAGGTGATGGTGAAGGAGGGGATGGGGATGGGAGAGAACCCCACAAAAACTCGCACAAACATTAGAACATTAGAACATGAATAAAAATGCTTCGACAAGAAAGTACATTATTACAGCCAACAAGACAGGTGACAGTAAGCGGTGAATTGGTTGAAGAGGGCGACATTCACTGAAGCTGTGCGTGCTGTTGCGTGCTCTTATACAAAAAAAAACTTACCAGCCATGGGAACTTGACTGTTGGAGATGGAAGTTGGTAACAGAATTCTTTCGGCTGGTAGAGGCATACAACTGGTATCGCACGTAGGTCTCTGGCGATACGTTGTAAATTTGAAGTTCAGAGATCAAGTAGCCAGGCCTATCATTTCTGAAAAATATGATATATTATAATTGGAATAGAATGATCATCATTAAAATTTCAAAACGTGTTATATGTTTTTGACTATGGCCATGGACGAAGATATTGCTTTTCCACGTTGTTTTTGTTGTTGTTTTTCATGACGAATTTCTCTTTTGAACGTATGTGTCCCCCTTTCAATATGATGCTTGAACCCAAAAGAATCAAAAGAATGAGATAATTCCCCCCTCCCCTTCTTCTTCTTTCTTCTTCTTCTCCTTCTTCTCCTTCTTTTTTCTTCTTCTTCTCCTTCTTCTTCTTCTTATTGTTATTGTTATTATTATAATTATTATTATTATTATTATTATTATTATTCGTTCTTATTCTAGTTTTTCCAGAATCCTCGGTCCACCCCTGGATATTCTCATAAATACGTAAGGCGTATACTTACACTGTGTTTACTTGAATCTCAGTGTCATTCAGATGAACGTATGTGGCAAATTCCCATACTTCGGGCGCGAGTTCCATGGTCCAATAGGCGAAGTTGTATGTTGGGCCCTCACCCACGTAGATTTCACAACGAAAGGTGACGTTCGAGCCGAGCGCAGCGGTGTGATTGGCGCACATATCTCCAGCTACGGCGATGGGCGGTGGTTGGGGCGGTTTAGCTGAGAGAGTTAACATAAAAATAATTGAGTGAAAAATGAGCAAAGAAAACGGGATTCCAGCGGGACTTGACCCCGAGACCTCCGGATTGCTAGACCGGCGCTCTACCGACTGAGCTATGGAATACCCCAGTACGTGTTCGTCCCAGAAACCCCATAGTTTTCAATGCTCGTGTGGTCAGAAGCTATAGAAACCAGACATAAACCCGAAGGATCGTAATCAACTTGGGGATAAATGCGTGGGATCACGGTTAGGTGATGCAGCTTTTTGTATATTTAATATTTAATAAATTTGAATAAGGGAAACTGACCAGAAATATATAGCTTCTGACCACACGAGCATTGAAAACTATGGGGTGGGGGGGGGGGGGGGGGGGGGGACACACCTGGATGCAACAATGGGGTGTCCCCCCACTTGAATAGAATTCCTGTGAGGATTGGCGCCCATGACTACTACTACTACTACTACTACTATACTAACTACTACTCCTCCTACTACTACTTCTCTGATGATGATGATGATACTGTTAATAATAATAATAATGCTAGTATGCTTTTATTCTGCTACAACAACAACTACTAATACTACTACTACTACTACTATTAATGATAATAGTCATGATAATAATTATTATCATTGTAATACTACAATAACAGTGACAATAGTTATTATAATAACAGTGATAATAATAGTGATAATGATCATAAAAATAATTATATAAATAATCCGTATCGTAATCCCACATATTTGCTTTTGAATTTTCCGGTAACAATAATTCTCTGTCCGTTTTGATGATATAATTATAGTTAAAGATAAAGCTTTCATCATTCTCAACATGATATTCATAGAGTTGTTAGCCTGCTATGACATAATAATGACACTTTATTATGCCGGATATGTTTCGGAAATATATACCTAGCATGCATGATTTCTTCAGGCTCGCTTTTCCTCTTTCAAGGGTTAGACAGGCCGGACTCGAGGGATATTTGCTAACATCTGTCATGGATACGATAATTAAAGGTATAACAGATTGAATGATAGAAATGACTGAGTCACATTATTACTGCGTAAATGTGTCCTTCCAAAGAATCAAAGAGATGATAACTCTTTAAAAGAAATAACCAAAGAAGGAGAAAAAAGAAAGAAAGAAAAAAAAAGCTAGCATCTCTTAGCATACCTATCACACTCAACGTAATGTTTCTTGAAATCATTGTGCCGTTTGCACCCGTCACTTCACAAGTGTACACGCCGTCCGCCTCATGACTAATCCTCCGGAACGTGAGCGTCGAATTACAGACGCCTTGGGACGCGCCCACATCTTGAGACCATTCCCACGGGAATGGGATGCCGTCCTTGAGCCATCGCATGGAGCAGAAGTTCTGCGGATAGCACACGAGGTCCTTGTAGGTACCCTCCGTGGCATGCTCGAGGTGTGGGTAGCTTGGGAACTCGAAACCAACAAGTCCGATATCCGTACCTATATTCATAAATAAGCGAGAGAGAGAGAGAGAGAGAGAGAATAAGTGTTAATGATGATGTTTATGATCACGATAATAAAGACAAAGATGGGGATATTGATAACAAACGATGATGATGATGATGATGATGATGATGATGATAATGATTAACAGTATTGATAACGACAAAGATTTAAGATAATACCATTGATTTAAATGCTGATAATGATGTTGACGTTGATGATGTTAAGGATAAGTCTTTTGCATTCAATGTGGTCAGAGCAATGCTAATCATTTTGCACTTGCCTCATTTCTATTGCAGGTAGAGGTCCACATCCCTAAATTCTTACAAAAATATTTTAGATTATCTCTGCGTTTAAGGTTCTTTTCAAATAAAATAAACGTTTAATACATTTTCCAAACCACGTAGCCCAACAAAATACAGTACTACTTTGCTACTTATGATTAATTTGATCAATTCTGATGATAAGAAGAGACCCAAAATAATCACAAAATAAAATTCTTGTAGTCTGGAAATTGATTTTTTGTTATCAACTAATCACTAATCATAGCCGGATGCATGATTTCGCTTTGACAAAAATTATTCCGCGTGTTGAAAAAAAAAGGAAACGCATAAAATGCATTATACACAATTATTAATCATCGAATCCACCTCGACGTGCACGTATGAATTTACTACCATTTTTGGTTCTGACTCAAGGCCACTTTATATCATACTTAATGAAACAAACTTAATCATACTTAAGCAAATGAAATGGGAATAAATTCGAAAGACGCTTCGAAGTGAATAGACAGAGAGAAATAAATCGAAAGAAAGAGACGAAAATGTGTTTCTCTGTGCTCGCTAATTCGGTCGTGCAAATGACATATAAAATTGATGACGCCGATTTATTTTTTTTCAGCCACCACTATCATTTTCACTTGAAGATGTTAAAAAATACCATGCAGCAGTATATTGATTGGGAGAGGGTGCGGGATGGGGTCCTTTCATCTTCTTTTCTTGTCCTTTCATCTTCTTTTCTTGTCCTTTTCCCTTCCCCCTTCCCTTTTCTCTCTTTACCTCCTTTTCTGTGTTTTTATTTCTTCTATCTCCACTCGATCGAGGGGGCACGTGCACCCACCCCACCCCCCCTGTATAGCTACGCCACTGAATACCAGCATAATTAACAAAGTCGTGTAACTTTCAAACAGTCCTTCCACAACCGGATGTGTAAGAAAAAGTAAATGTTTACGCAGAGGCGTTAATAAATAATAAAAAACTTGTTTAGTTGGCCTGTCAAAGTTTCGAGACTAAGTGGGGAACACTTGCCTACTATTTATGTCATGATTATCAGTTGACGCATTCTGTGTTCCTGGTAAAATGATCCTGGATTCGCCACTGCATGTGACGTTATAAGGAAATGAAATATATTGGTAATAGAGACAAAAAAATAGATTAATTAATTTGATATTAATCTGATATTACATTTGAAATTATTGTTTGACAAAGATGATTGCCGGTTGACGGGGTTTTTTTTATGGAACGTGGTGAAAATACAAGAAATCCGGTCAGATTATGAGTAGAAACTCTGCTTTATCTTAACGAATAACGTTTGATGATTTCACTGAAAATGATTTTCCTTTAAATGAAGCAGAAAGTTTTCTACCCTTAAACCAAGCTCAAACGTGTTTTTTGACGAGCCCCCGATCTTAAAAAATATACGGAACATCACATCTCCGAGCCCATTCGGATACTGGATGATGGAAGTATTTGAAGAGAAGAATTTATAAAAAATAAATAAATAAAGAATTGCATCAGCACTTAATTGATGCATCAGCAATGTTCCCGAATTAAAGTTTCATATACTGTTTCAATTCAGCATAATTATCAAAAAATGGAGGGCATTCTAAATCATTTTTAAAGTAATCTTCTATTAATGTTGTGCTTGAAAATAACGAAATCGTGACAAAACCCCTTATATAAACACTCACCAACTGAAGGATAAAATCTGGTAAATGTTTCTAAGAGATTTTTTGGGTATTGTGTTTCCATCTACAGGATCCTGGATCCGTCCTAGCCCTATAGAACAATAATGTCGTACAATGACAAAAAAATCTTTGCACCCCCTTTGCCAGTGAAGAGGCTACTTAGATTTTGCATCAAATAATCGAGATTGATAAATATACATGTATATGACACCAACGCACGTTATTCGTGAAGTACGTGGTCAAGAGCAGTGGCGTCGCTACGGGGAGGGGCAAGTTGGCACGTGCCCCCCCCCCCCGATCAAATGGTTAAACAAATACAGAAAGAAATGGTGAGAGAGAGAGAGAGAGAGAGAGAGAGAGAGAAAGAAAGGGAAGAGAGTGGGAGGGAATCTAAAAAGAAGACGTTACGATCCCTCTTACATCAACCCCTAATCCCTAATCAATAACCTTGTTAATTTGCATTCCATCCATCGAGTAAAATCGCCCCCACACGTTGTCTGAACCCACGTTATGCCAGCAAGGATTCTGTTTCAGTAGCACACATCCTCGTATATGACAATCAAAACCGCGGCTTGCTAAAAATAAACATATTTTACATCGATAATTCATATTTATCGAAAAATCTATTTTTTCTTTATATATACATGTAAAAGGAAACAGTTGGTTGTTTATTCTGTAATTTTCGTCAAGTATGCGGAAACACTTAATCCTGAGTGCCGTCTTTAACGTATCTTACTCCGTCTGCTGGACAGCCATTCCAGCGACGTGACAAGGGATAAAATGATGAAAAAAAAAAAACAAACAAAAAGCAACAACACAGCTATATTTGTCAAGATCATCACGTTATTTAATAAGACAATTTGGTGGTTGGAAAGAGTTATAAGGGATAACATGACTTGTATTTTATTCCAGTTCATGACATCCCCTTCCTTATCCAAAACGCCGCAGTGACGACAGAATCCGAAGTAGTTTAGAGGGAATTTTTCATCCATGGATATCAAAATAATAAAAATGGAACACTCGAAATATTAGGATACTGCAAAATGGGGGGAAATTGTCATAAAAGACGCAACAATATGGTTTGTGCATTTTGATGATTTAGGGCTAACTGAAAGACTATGATTATAAGGTGGTCTTGAAGAAAACGTTAAAAAATCGAATTCATTATATTATTGGGATTTACCGTTAATAGCACTGTGACTGTGGCAAGCCCAATCGCATATCCAGAAATTGATAAACATATACTATATAGACCATGATGATATTAATCATATGACTATTTTTAAAATGCTGTTGCAATTACAGGGGCGTATCCAGAAACTGATAAACATGGGGCGTTTCTGGGCAGGTCAATGGGACATGCCCCCACAATCGAACTCTTTCTCTCTCTTTGAGATTTAGTCTTTGTCAGATCCTGGAAGGAATGAGTGGGGGCGTACGCCGTCTTCGCACTTTACTGGATACGCCAAATACAATAAAGCCAACATCATTTCTTCACGTAGCTTCTCTTCCTGTTATCAAAATGTGACTGTTCTGTAATACTCATCCGCGAATGATTAACAAACATTACATGAAAAGAGTTATTTTGTACAATGCGGTGAACATTGTAATGAGTGCATGCGCATTTTAGACGTGACAGTGATTCGAATCATCCCGACTTTCAGTTACAACCTCAAATGATGCCATTATATTTCTTCCGAGAATTGTTTATGTTGGTCAAATGATTCGAGTCTTTAATGTAGTTATTAATTATTATATCCTAATCACAAAACTTCTTATTTTGTTATTGGTCAAAACACGGTCACATGACCAAATATATTTCTACCATCAAAATGATGGTAGGGAAATACTAGCTAATTTGCATACAAAGTGCCTGAAACTCCTCCTAATTTGCATAAAATGTGCCCAAAATTTTTTTTGGGCACATTTTATGCAAATGAGGTTACTCAGCTGCTTTCTAACAGTGGCACACGCGAAGCCTCCCGATGGTTCGGCTACCCCCGGCTATGTAACACTGCAGTGTCCGCTCGTTCAGCTGAAAAGTCGTATTGAAGAATTTGGCGCACAAACGGAAGCAACTTTTTTTGTGTGTACGTGTGTGTGAGGTCGAGAGGTGAGATTTGTTTACAAACAGACAAGATGGCTGCGTCCAGTGCACTCGGAAATGCATCGAGATTTAAACTTATTGAAAATGAGGACATTGAAGAATTCATCAACTCTGTGGATAGTACGAATACGAGAAAAACTGTAAGGTATGGTTTAGCAATATTCAGGGAGTTCTGTGACACGATTGGTGTGAATTTTGATGATCTAGACAGTGTAGAATTTGCCGAACTCGATTCAATCCTTTCTCGATTCTATGCCGGGGCACGTAATAAGTCCGGACAAGATTACAGTGTAAAATCAATGCACACGTTGAAATTTGCTCTACAAAAGCATTTCACGTCAACAAGAAGGATTTGGATATAAATCAAATATCCCATACATTTTGTTCGACACTCTGGTTAAAATTTAACCCCAGGGAGCTCCAACGCTTACGCGTTGGAGCTCCCTGGAGTTAGGCCTAGTTAAAATTATACATTCTCGGAGGCGGTGGTATAGTACATTTTTCTTTCGGGGCTACGCCCCTCAAGAAAAATGTACTATACCACCGCCTCCTCGAATGTATAATTTTAACCAGAGTCTCTCACTGCATGGGATATTTGTATACTATCCTTCTCATGGTTACAGCAAATTTTCACGAGAGGCCCAGTGACCTTCAATTTGACCTTGTGAGTAGAAAATGAGAATTGTATAGTGAAACATAACCATGCACGAACGAATTCTAATGTCATGTGAACAAACCTTGATTACTCGTAGAAAAAAATTTGATTAGCATTCCCCCCTTTTTCTTCTTTTATGAGGAATTTTCACATAGTAACCACTTATTGACCGAAACTGCCATAAAACTGTCAGGGTTTCGATTTGTTAGACTATCTAGATAAATAAAGAAATGATGGAAGTATATTATCCGTGTTTTCCCTCTCTTAATTAATTTTGACCTCTTCCTCATTTTATTGGTAAAATTTTATGTCCATGTTGATTGATGATGTGAGTGTTTTATTAATTTGCTATCTCATTTGCTTCCTTTTGTGTGAATTCTCTACCTTTTTTTGTCCTTCTTCTCCCTCTATATACGATTTTCGTTTTCGTTTTCTTTCTAAAGTTTTCTTTTAATTACATCGCACTCATTCACCTTGTAAAATATGTACGTATGTATGTAAGTATACGAAATAATTCTTAGGATTTTTTCCCCTACCAGAATACCCCCTCCCATCCAGGCGGGATTCCCGAAGGAAATGGTCCAGCTGGGGTAAATACTTTACCCCCTCCTGACATTCCTGGAGCTGCCCCTGATGCCCTAATGGGTTTCCGAGATTGAAATGCATACATACCCTCTTATCAGTGTGTGTTATGCGAAGATTTGGGGTGGAGTTTATTGCCAATGTGAGTGGGTTTCAATAACAACAAACACTATATCATCTAAACTAATTCATAGAACTTAAGGTTATTTTTTCTTTGCATTATCCATTTGAGTCTTTATTATGTTTACGAGCAATTTTCATTTTCCGTCTGTGGTTTGAGTAAGACAGATATACAATATTTAGCTTTAGTTTCGTATCTAAATATAATCACAGGAGAATTTCACATCACAAACATAGATCCCAATCTATTTTGTGAGCACTTTCGCTTTTTGAAAATCCCATTCAAGCATTGTCAAATAAATTATAAATAATTAGTTTGGCATAACTAACAATTTACAATCATTTAAAATACTTGTCGTGAAAATGAATAAAACCGAAATTTATACCCCCAAATACAGGCAGAAATAATCCTCAATCTTCACACATTATGAAAGTCTAATGTTCATAATTTTGTTGATAACTTTAAAGAACATACATTTACAGTACCACACTCGAAAAAAGAACTATATTTTATAGTTTGACTCTCACAGGGGCGGATCCAAGATTTTGTAAAGGGGAGGGGCCACACAAATCTCCGAAAATTTTCTGACAAGCAAAAAAAAAGTTATCTGATTTGTTTTGATCCAGTTTCCTCCAGAATTCCCTGATAAGTAAAGAAGAAGAAGAAAAAAAAGGGTTATCAGTTCTAAAGGGGGGGGGGTACAATGTATACTTTTCTTTCAAAGTGGGGGAGCACGGGCCGGAATTGCCGCCCCCTAAATCCGCCACTGGAGTCTCAACAAAAAGAAAATCAGATAAAACATTTTGAATATTTGACACCTGTGACAAATGAACTGGTTTTCGTTGCATTTGCAATAAAGGCATCTAAAATACTATAATAGATGTCGGGGAACTCTATCTTCGTATCAAAACAAGTTCACAGAATATTGATTTTCTCAACAATAAATTAGAAGAGCACGGAGTCCGTGCGTTGTGCGCTCGTTAGCAGCAGAGGGCACGCACGTCAACGCACGTCACCCGTACTGGGGGTTAATCCGTAGGCCGCCCGCAGCCTGAACGCAGCGAAAGTTCCTCCTGCACTAAAAATTCTACGTCTTGTCTGCGTGCCCCAAATCCGTACGGAGGCAGTACTCATCACGTAGGGATCCACAAATTTTGCCCACGTTTTTCCACGCAGACAGCACGCACTTGCAAGTACGACGTGTTGTGACCTAGTCCGGTCCTCATAAGCAGGTCATGTTGGGGGAGCACCTTGCACCAGGTCGTGCCAAACTTCTCCAAGTATTGAAGCGGGACGAGGATGTTGAGAAGGTGTGGACCATAGATGGGAAGCTGCATTGCACTCTCAGAAATGATCCTCATAAAAAATTCATTCTTTCATCCCCAGAGGATCTCTTCAGCCAGCTGGGATGGAAGGACGATAAGCTGAAGAGGACTGGGTTATTTGTAGATATTTCTGCCTAGGACATCTCCGACCCTCCCTCAATTCAGGACCAGCTACCTGCTTCAAAACTCTCTGAACTTTCTATTATAAGTCTCAATGTTAATGGTCTTCGTAGTAAATTAAATGATGGCATTTTGGATGTATTCCTTAGCAGTTATGATATTATTTGTTTAACTGAAACTAAGACAGATTGTGTTGATTTGTTACAGACAAACCTTAATAATTATAAATACTATACTAAGCTTAAATCTTCTACACTGTTCTGGGTCATATGGTGGCTTTCACGGTATGTGCATATTAATGAAAAATGAAATATTTGATTCTTAACAGAGAACTATCAGTACTAATTCAGACTCCATTATCTGGGTTAAGGTTACGTCTAGTAAACTTGGTTTTGATTTCATTTTGGCTTGTGTTTATATTCCATGTGAAGGTTCGGTTCATCACTCTAGTCAAATTTTTGATAACCTTATTCAGGATATTATTGATATTCGTAGTAGATTTGACCTTCCATTTTGTGTTGTTGGTGATTTTAATGCCAGAACAGGATTGTTGGATGATTTTTTAGCTGATGATAAATATTTGACAGGTATCCACGGTCCTCTTTCTTCTTCTGATATCAATGATATTCGTACTATTTTGAATAATAATGGTCATCAGACAATGAGGTGTAATATGGATAGTCATGTGAATAATAATGGAAAGCAGCTTGTTGATGTATGTCAAAGTTTTGATTTCAAAATTGTTAATGGTAGATTTGGAAATGATAAGAATATTGGTCAATTTACCTGTTACAATAAAAATGGTGGTTGTAGCTCTGTTGATTACGCACTGGTGTCCTATACCCTCTTTGATAATATTTGTGATTTTCAAGTGGATACGTTCGATAGATGTCTTTCTGATGTACACTGTCCCCTTATCTTAACTTTTCGAAGTACATTGCAGTTTTCACAGCCTAATTTATTAGATTCTAATGTTTCTTGTAAAGATGATTTTAACTTTACTGATAATGTTAAAAATAAACCATGTTATTTGTCTTTTCGGTGGTCTCATGATAAAGCTGGTGAATATATGCAAATTGTTGGTCGATCATTATTCGATCTATCTCGAAAGCTTGAAAGCCTTCAATCTGATGTTTGTACTAACGGTGTTGATTCATTCTGCTCTAAATTAAGTGATGTTTTTGTTAAGGCAGCACAGAAGATTGGTGTTTGTAACTGGAAAAATCCTCAAGTTAGTAAAAAAACTGAATATGAAATGGTTAAACCATGGTTTGATGGTGATTGCCGAAAAGCTCGAAGAGAATATTTTAGTGTTAAAAATAGATTAAAGAATAGGTCAACGAATCATGTAAACATGTCCACCTCTGTTGAAAGTGAGTTAAATAATGCTTTTAAAAGTTATAAAAGATTGTTGAGATTTAAGAAGAGACGGTACATTAAACAGTTAAATGATTCTTTGAGGTTTTTAAGGAAAAATAACCCCTCTGAATATTGGACTCTTCTGAAAAGGGGTGAGAAAAAAGCTTCTTTTACTACTAAAGTCCCATTGAGTGTCTTTGTTGAGCATTTTAGAAATCTTGGTAACATAGACAATGTCTCAGACGTTGGGAGTAGTATACCAGAAGTTGAAAATTCTGAAATACATTCGTCGTTGGCAAGTTTTAACGAGTCTGATATTTTAAATGCTCCAATAACAATTGATGAGACATTGCTGGTTATCAAGCGTTTAAAAAATGGCAAGGCTTCTGGTATAGACTTGATGAGAAATGAATTTTTGAAAAATTGCCCAATTAGTATTTTACATTTAATAGTTACCTTTTTTAATGTTGTGCTAGATAATGGTATTATTCCAACTGACTGGTGTGTAGGGATTATAGTCCCAATTTTTAAAAATAAAGGCGAGGACACAAACCCAGATAATTATAGGGGTATTACACTTCTTAGCTGTTTAGGGAAGCTGTTTACTTCAATTTTAAACTATAGAATATCAAATTTTTTGGATTGTAATAAGATTTTAGGCGAAGAACAGGCTGGATTCAGGTCAGGCTATTCAACAACTGATCATAGTTTTGTACTGAAATGTATTATTGATATCTTTTTGCAAAGGAAAAAAAGGATGTATTGTGCATTTATTGATTATAAAAAGGCCTTTGATTTGATTGACAGATCATCTTTATGGTTGAAAATTTTGGCTTCCGGAGTTAAGGGCAAAGTTTTTGTAGTTATAAATAATATCTATAAACATGCCAAATCATGTGTTAACTTAAATGGTCAGTTATCAGAATATTTTATGTGTAATGTAGGTGTTAGACAAGGTGAAAACCTGTCTCCGCTGTTGTTTGCTATGTTTCTGAATGATTTTGAAAGTCATATCAGTAAATTTTATAGGGGCATTTCTTTGATGGATGATGTTTACAGTGATAGTTTGTCAGATGAAGATATTCAACTTTTTTTCAAGCTTTATTGTTTGTTATATGCTGATGATACTCTTATTTTTGCTGAAAATCCGAATGAGCTTCAGAAAGCATTAATCGCTGTGGAGGAGTACTGCAAGAAATGGTATCTTCAAGTAAATACGAGTAAGACGAAAATTGTTATTTTTTCAAGAGGAAAGGTGAGGAAAGTACCTAGATTTATGTTTAATGGTGATGATCTTGAAGTAGTCGACGACTTTAATTATTTAGGAGTTAAATTTAATTATAATGGCAGTTTTAAGAAGGCAATAGCCAAACAGGTGACTCAAGCTAGGAAAGCTTTGTTCAGTATGTTGGTAAAAGCTAAACGATTGCAGTTATCTCTTGATACTCAATGTGAATTGTTTGATCGTATGGTGCTACCTATTTTGTTATATGGTAGTGAAGTCTGGGGCTTTGAGAATTTAAATCAAATAGAAGTTTTTCATAGGAAATTTTTAAGAACGATCTTACAAGTAAATAAGTGTACACCCGATACTATGGTATATGGTGAAACTGGTCGTTGTGTAATAATTAATTATGTTAAATGTAGAATGATTGGTTTTTGGTTAAGAATAGTCAAGGGAGAACAGTCAAAATATACTTTTTTATTATACAGACTAATAAAAAGATTACATGAAAATGAGGAGATAGATTTTGTATCACCCTGGCTTACATGTATTGAAAACATATTGAATAATGCAGGATTCACTAATGTGTGGCTTTCTCAGGGCGATGGATTTAATACCGATTGGATTTTAGGTGCATTACGTTTGAGGCTAGCTGATATGTTTAAACAGGAATGGCGAGCAGCAACCTGGTCGAATCGGGTGTGCCTTAATTATAGGATTTTTAAACTTGAGCTAGAGTTTGAAAAATATTTGTGTCTCTTGAATAGCGCAGATGCAACACTATTATGTAAGTTTAGATGTCGAACACATAAATTACCAGTTAATAACAGTCGTTTCAACTCTGATTTGTTAAATGAAAGTCTATGCACACTCTGTACATCATTAGATATTGGTGATGAATATCATTATTTGCTTGTTTGCCCATTTTTTTTATTAATGAAAGAAAACTGTACTTGTCTGATTTTAATATACATAGGCCAAATACAACAGTAATGGCGGAAATTATTCTTACAAAAAATGCTTGCCATCTTAAAAAGCTTGTTAAATTTGTTAAAATTATTATGCAGCAATTTACATGTAAATCAAAAGAGGATGGAGTTGTTGATGTTGTACGTGACAATCAAAGTCGGGTAGTTACACGTAGTGGTAGAATAGTTAAAAACCCTATACGTCTAGTACTTTAGTTGTATTTACACTGTATATATATATATATATATATATATATATTTATTGTTGTTTTTGTTGTTTTATTATGTTTCGTTGAGAAATGTTGTTTCATATGTAAACTATATACCCATGTACAAGTATTCAATATACCATTTATATTATTGTAAATATGTTGTGCTCTCATACCCCGAGAGGGGGTCGATAGAGTGAATAAAATCTTATCTTATCTTATTCGTTCGTCATTGTAAGCATGTACTTTTATCTTGTCTTGTAACTGCATTGCATTTATTTGATTGCCTAGTCTCTAGCTTGTTCATTAACATTTTAGCACGATAATACTCCTCTGCTAATCATTCTGCTAGATACTTGGTATATCGATATTTTTTATTGTGCAATTATTCGTCATTTCAATTATCTATAATATTCCTGTTCTTCGATTTATTTGTACCTGTTTGTCTTTCCACGTAGACCTAAAAAAGGGAAAATGGCACTTCAAATCCACGCACCCTGTTTACAACAATTGCATATTTTTATCGGTGCGCACGCAAGTGCCACCTTTCCCAAAAATTCTAGTAAGTTATAAACTAATATAGAATTAAAGCCTTTTGCTGGGAACAAGACGATACCCTGACAAAAATTCGAATTATGTGATTTATTTTCAGTATTTTACTTTTCTGTTCAGTTTACGTCATAATAGCTTCATTCTTGACTCTTGTTGTAAAACTATACATAAAAAATAAAGTCGTTTGCGATCATATTTATCAAGCTAATTGCAAACGTGAAAAAGAAGACTTAAAAAAAATACTTACAAAAGTTACAAATATGACGATAGCCCCACACAAATCATAAGTTGCAAATCAACACTATATTATATTCTAGATAAAATTATATTCTTGGTGGTGATTACGGTTTTTAAGAGCAATTTTCCAATGTTAGATGATGACTTGACATCGATAAAACTTACCATCGATAAAACTTACCATTTTCACAGCTTAGTTTGTCGGCTGGACAGGGTATCTGCCAAAGAGAAGACTGTATTGATGCAGACGATGCGAGCCCAAGAAAAAAGGCGGCAAAACAGAGCGAATAATACATCTTTTAATAGTCGTCCCTCGTTGGTTGCCAAGTCACACACACAAAAAAACCCCCAACAACTATGATAAATGAGTAGGTGGTTATAACGGTGTCTTATTCTGCTGTGTCTCTTAAAATACCCGTATGGTTTTGCAATACAGAAAGCATCAGATTATTATTTTTGATTGAAATAAATTTTTGACTAATCGCTGCAGAATAGAGGAGTCGGAGAACAATGTCCCGTTATGATGAAAAACTGTTTGAATGTTGAGCTTATAAATGCTTACTAATTCCTTATCTTCCATCCTGTTACCAGGAAGTGTAATGACTATAATAGTTTTGAAAATAAACGCCCGGTATTTCTTTTATCAAGGATGGCAAATACACTGCTGAGTAAAACATCGAACGTGGGCGCGTGTCATTGTCGTGTTTCATTGATAGAAAATCATCGCACATGCGCTCTGTACTGTTTCAATAAAGACCAATCACAGCTGTCGACCTTTTAATGAGTCACAAACTTGATCGCTCTTGTTTGATAAAATAGAGTTGCGACTTATTTTAACTTTTTGTGCAACGGGGACCTTAGTTTTTATTGTTTCTAATGATTGAATTTGCTTAGGGGCGACAGAACGCAGAGAATAATTGTTACACATGATGATAATTGGAAGACTAATTCAATTTCAATAAAAATGTATCAGTAAGTATGGAAAAAATTTGTTTCTTATCAATTAAACTGATAATTTGTGAACTAGTTATATTGTAATATTTGTATTTCTTCTGTACATTCTTCCCTTTGTTGTGCACTGGCTATTCATTTGAAGATCCTTGATTCTTGTGATGGAGATTAAGGTCACGTATCTTTTAGGGGTGGATGTGGCAAGAATGTGGCAAGACAAAGGGCGGATCTGGCACATCGTTATCAGTTGAATATCCGTGAATGTGATGCATATTTTATCCGAGCGTGAAAAATTAAAACAAAACAATGGCCTTTTTTCGTATACGGTGTCGTAAAAGTGATTTTTTTTTAAAAATTTGATAGAAATGAAACCATTCGAGCTAAGGAATAGAAGATAATGTTTTATCTTAGACCAATATAAAATGAAAGAAATATAATCAAATGCATTAATTGAGGAACTGGGGGTGGGGATGGGCGGCGGCAACGCATATAAAAATTGAGTATGCTCCCTCCATTTGCTCAATGGCGGATATCCATTGATATACTGTATACCATGCTGCTGCTTATCCAAAAAAGAGTAACTGCAATGTTTGAAAATTACCAACGATCACCTTGAAGAAAAATTAAGAAAAAAAGATAATAGTGAGAAGAAGCGGGATTTCTCTGTGATGTGTTTTCAACCTTTCAATTTATCCTTATAATTTTATCCTCTCCTAGGATCTAGAAGTCAGAAACTTTCAGATATTTTCCACGCATTAGGTACTATATAGGTCTCAACTAATTTTTGATCAATAGCCTCGAAGTTATTATTATTTATATTATTACAATTCTGGGACAACTATACCCTTGGACTGTCATGTTAGGGACAACTACACAAGGACAACTTCCCTCAGTACAACAGTTTTCCTACAGGAATGGTGTCTATCGGCCTTTTCACACGAGAGTAAAATTCATCGTATGGAAAGCTGATTATAGTTTAAAGCTCTTTAAACTAATTAGCTGAATTTTACCCCTGTGTGAAAGCGGGGTATATAGGACAATACCCTCACCCCCACCCCGACCACTATACCCAGTAGGTATAGGGGTATTACTTGGTAATTGCTTAGGGGTAGTTTTGCCAAGGGGATGCCTCTCTTGGTGAACTCGTCCTTGGAATATTTATGGTGACGAAGTAGTCTGAGTTATTTGAATATTAATGAGGGTATATATAATAATCGGCCGGGGAGAAGGAGGGAGGGTGATTTTCCAAGGGGGGGGGGGGGGGGGGTTGTCGAGACTCCTGAATATAAAAGAATACATCACTATAACGATATCGGTTCAGTATATGTATCAATACGAAGACATTTAATGATAACCTCTCAATTAATGACAAATACTGGTGGACATTTTGTTAAAAAATTAAACCATTCGCACATCATATTGATCTGCATAATATAGAACAAAGATTCTCATTCGTCATAACAAATACATTGAAAGTCAAGGGCAAGAAATTTGTCAGAAATTCAAAACAAATCGCATTTTAACTTGATCCGGGAAGAAAGGCTTAAGTTCAATTTCGTCATAATTCCCGGTCATGAGTGAAACCAAACGTCATTCTTTTCATTTGTTTAAAAAAAAAAGTTATTTCTAAAATGAAAGTACTTTGGAAAGAATCTGCTTTCTCATAAATCCCAGGATATGACTGTATTGATTGGCATGTTGAAAAATAGTTATATAATTATTAAATTGCACTTTACATAATCCACGAAATAATTGTGCGGCGATTTCTTGTCACGACCGAGGTTGCTGTACCATCTTCACCCCCCCCCCCCCCCGTCATTCGGGATCGCCATATCCATAATTATCAAAAAGTCGCGGGTGTGGCTCTCCCCATCAACTGGAATATGACTTTGAAAGTCCTGGGCCTTGTTTCATAAACTACTTATTATCGATAACAAAATTACAATTTTGCATTTTATCGGATGTGAAAACATTTGTTATAAAAGTGTAATAGCTGTTTTTTATGAAACAGGGACCCGGGTGCCAGCTGTCCAAAATTTGGTCACCCGGTGGAGGAGATAGGGAGTTGGAACAAAACAAAAATCCTACATACTTGTAAATTACTTTACGGGGGCCCCTTACACCCCGTTAACTTTACTCATGGGTGTATAACAATATTATAAAATGGTAACATCAGGTTGCAAAGGATTCTGTGCAACCATAGTTTAATTTCTAACACAACATTATAGTGCACATATTACAGGGTTGGAATAAAGTTTGGAATATTTTTTTGGCGATGAGTATGTCTGATTTTAAATGCTAGTTTCTACTATATTGTGATGAATAATTCATCCAAATCGGATTAACTGTGTTGAATGAAGTCTACTGTTCCATCTTGTACCAAAGATTACGTAATATTGTTAAACATGTTACAATGGCTGACCAATGAACCACATGTTGTCAGATTTGCTCTATTTGTGTTTGAACATCTTGTTATACATTTCTGTACTTCACGTGGAATTTTGAAAAAGCTACGTGCAGTTTGCAGTCATTTTGAGGACTTCGGTATAGCAATTAAACTGTATCTGATTATTTAACTTTTTCGTTAGACATTTGCAAAAACAGCAAATATACGCTTCCGAATTCCAAGTGGACCTCTGCACTGTGTGATAAGCCTGATTTTTAATGTTGTGCTTTTAAAGTTAAAAAGGGACACATATCTTTTATTTGAACCTCAAAGAAGAACTTAAAATGACGAGGGATATGTTTAAGACAAGAAATAATTCTTGGAATTAAAATATTCCAAACTTTTTTCCAACCCTGTAATTCAGTTATATATTATTATAGTTACAAACGCTCATATTGCGAGTCATTTTGTAGAAGAAAGAGCAAAATGATAAAGAAGGGGGGTAAAAATAGTTGGGTGAAGAAACAATTGTTTGTTAGAGGAAACATATGAATGAAATATAGAAATTTACGATCTTTAAAATCATGTGGAATAATCAGGTCCTTGATGAATACCAAGCGTGTACATGCATGTAGACGTCATGATCTAATGCAGACTGCATGACGTCAACATTGCTCCGACGTTTACCCGCTTACACTGTTTCCGTGACGTCATTATAATGTCTGTATGATCATGCCGGGATACCAGTATAAATTCCCTCTCTCTTTCTCTCTCTCTCTCTGGCTGTATTTCTATTTGTGTATAATTAGATACTACATGTTTGACTAGATATTAGAATCAGTTTCAAAACTGAATTACAATCGTGCTATTCCCCTTTTATTCCTTTCTCTGTTTCTGTTCTTAAAGGGAAATTAACCTCAGCGTATGAATTAGCTTATTTTGAATGGTGTAGTATATGCCTCTTATTTGATACATGCAATTTCATGTAAAAACACAGGATATAGATATAAATCACTATTTTCCAGCCAAGTTATCGTCTGCTAGCAATAATAAGGGGGCTGCCATTACTTTATGTGTACACGAACATATTTTTCATCCCAAGTAAAATTTCCTTCATCGTTAACTTGTAATTGATTTTTAGAGGACAAATATATATTAGATAAAGTCACATATTCTGAAATGTAAGTTTAGTTTTATATATTTTTTAAAAGGTCTTAATTTGTTCATAAAAAATATACTTCATAAAAAATATACGTCAAGGACGGAGAATTGACGTCAAGGACGGAGACAATCGTAACAATACCAAAACAAAGCGAGGAATCTGCTTTACAGGATGGCTATTAGAACTCATGGGTCGTCAATTATCTAGGCCCATGGCCAATAACAATCGTAATACAATCAGAACAAAGCGACGTATCTGTTGTAAAGGTAGGCTATTATCAATGCATATGGTACCTAATGATCCGTGTCATGCACAAAATGGCAGCCTCCATGGAAAGACGTAGCAGACAATAGGTGCATCTAGAATATCACGTGGGGTTAATTGTCCTTTAAAAGCGCATAGAAACTGCATTGTGGTGATGCGCTATCAAAATACGGTTTATCATCATCATCATCATCATTATTCTTCTTCTTCTTCTTCTTCTTCTTATTATTATTTTATCATTATTTATACTCTCTCTCATTCTGAATCTCTTTTTATTTTCGTATGTCGATCCCTCTAACTCTCTCTCTCTCTCTCTGTCCCTTCCACTCTCTGTAATAGAAATAATAATAATATCTTACATTTACATAGCACGATACATTATACATTTTAATGAGCTTTCTCTCTCGCTCTCTCTCTCTCTCTTTCTTTCTCTTCTCTTTATCTATCTTTGTGCATAATATCTCTCCAACCCTACCTACCCCTTCTCTCTCATTCTGAATCTCTTATTTGCGTATATATATATATATATATATATCTTTCTCACCCACGCTCTTAAACAGTATACTATTATAACATAGGTTTCGCGGTCAGTAGACCTGTTTACTAATATTGTATGCATGATTCTTGAACAAAAACTTCTCTTGACGACTCAAAAGTTTGCATGTCAGAGGCTTGCCAGACATAGCAACAACTAATGTATGCAAAATGGTCGGATACCATCCATAGATATGCCATTGTGGATAGCAGGTGTACTAAATAGTTGGTAACTATATAGGGGTTCTGGAGAGAAACATGCATAAACTGAAATACATTAGTAAACAGGTCTATTTCGCAACTTTGTCAGTCTAATTCATTTTACGAGCATTCAGTTTAAACGATATTAGCCATGCCGTGCTATTCGGCATTTCAAATTCATCTCTGAAGTATTCAAATTCGCATTTCAGGCAGTCAAATTAGCACTCTTTTCATCCGATCGAATTCTTTCATTCAATGTCACGCACGTAATTCATAAAGCCTTCTTCAATAGACCTGTTTACTAAGTTCTTCAAATTTTATGCATACTTTTGAAAGGGGGAGGGGGTTAATAATTGTTATTTTAATGAACATGTTCCGAACTTTATTGCCCCTTTGCGAATTTGAATGCCGAGGAGTCGTCCTTTTGGCAGTTGCCGATTAATTTGAATGATTCCTACAAACGTGCTAATTTGAATGCACGGAAATGAATTTGAAAGATACAAAACCGAAATCCCTTGCTCGAAACGCTAAATTGAATGACTTAAATACACTTTTGAAGTTGCTGCAAACGATGTTTTTGCTAAATTGAATGAACGTTTTATTAAATTGACTGACAAAGTGCGAAAAAGGCCGGGACAACCTATAATAATATCTTATATTATACCACATTAAATCATCTCTTTCAATGTGCTACTCCCCCCCCCCCCCCCTCTCTCTCTCTTTATGTGATGTACCGCCACAAAGGTTCGATATTGCATTACTTTGTTTTCCGTATTCTCAAAGTCAGCTGGAGCCCCGAATACATATGATTATTCTTCCGGTAATATATCCGTTTTTAATATGATAAGGATATCGCCCATATCAAAATACGGTATACTCACAATATTTAAACACGTTGCCATGCCCTAATGTCTATATAGTGACTCTTATGCCGGACATCATGCGGAAATGTACATTCTTAAGGCTTGGTTTCCCCTTTTGTATTATACTCTCGGGTTGGGCAGCTCCCAGTATGGTCGTGTTTTCTTCGCTATAACGTTCACCATGGCAATTCGAAACATAAGATTACTTTTACATTGTAAAAGTAATACCATGGCGGGATTGTAGGGGTAAAAATAATAAAGAAACTGAAATAACGCCTATGCAGTGACGTCATCGTCTGTAGATAGTATGCAGCATTGGAGGTTTGGTTATCTGAAAAGAAATTATGACTTTTGTTTTAAGAGAAATAAAGTCATAATACAACGCCTTTGTTTCTATTTTAGTAAAACATCAGTTGATTTTTGTTTTTATCCATTCTTCTTGTCATTATGTAGGGACTACGAAATTTCCAATTAAAAAAAAAATGTTGGTGGTTTCTGCCGCTCCCTCTGATCCTCTTTCTCTTTGCAAGAACTTTTACATGAATTAATGCAACTATAGGTTTTTGCGGTCAATTTCGTAAGTTCATCAGTCAAATTCATACTACGTGCATTCAATTTAGAAGAATTTGACCGTGTACAAGCATTTAAGCATTCAAATTAATATTTCATGCATTCGTATTAGTACTTTTATCAATGCAATTTAGACTAATTTCATTCGAATTCGCAAAAAATGCATCAAGTTCGTAAAACGGCCATTCAATTTAGAACGGGAGGTGATGCGATTGCGCAATACCATTATTCCAGCATTCAAATTCATTTCAGAGCATTCTTTTTCGCACATTGAGCGTTCGAATTCGTAATTTACGTCGAACACATTTTTATGCCTCCGCCCACCGAAGGTGGGTGCCGGAGGCATTATGTTTTCGGGTTGTCCGTCCGTCCGTCCGTGCGTCCGTCCGTCCCACTTCTCGTTACCGCGATATCTGAAGAATCATTTGAGGTAGGAACCTCAAACTTGGTACTAGTATGTATACCCATACGAAGATGAACTGATTAGATTTTGGGGTAAGTAGGTCAAAGGTCAGAGGTCACAGAGGTCAATTTACATGAAATTACATAAGAATTCTTGGTTTTTAGCACCGTTACCACGATATCTCAAGAACTATCTGAGGTGAGAACTTCAAACTTGGTACCAGTATGTATCCCCATAGAAAGATGAACTGATTAGATTTTGGGGTAAGTAGGTCAAAGGTCAGAGGTCACAGAGGTCAATTTACATGAAATTACATGGAATTACTGGTTTTTAGCACCGTTACCGCGATATCTCAAGAACTATCTGAGGTGAGAACTTCAAACTTGGTACCAGTATGTATCCCCATACGAAGATGAACTGATTAGATTTTGGGGTAAGTAGGTCAAAGGTCAGAGGTCACAGAGGTCAATTTACATGAAATTACATAAGAATTCTTGGTTTTTAGCACCGTTACCACGATATCTCAAGAACTATCTGAGGTGAGAACTTCAAACTTGGTACCAGTATGTATCCCCATACAAAGATGAACTGATTAGATTTTGGGGTAAGTAGGTCAAAGGTCAGAGGTCACAGAGGTCAATTTACATGAAATTACATGGAATTAGTGGTTTTTACCACCGTTACCGCGATATCTCAAGAACTATCTGAGGTGAGAACTTCAAACTTGGTACCAGTATGTATCCCCATAGAAAGATGAACTGATTAGATTTTGGGGTAAGTAGGTCAAAGGTCAGAGGTCACAGAGGTCAATTTACCTGAAATTACATAAAAATTCTTGGTTTTTAGCACCGTTACCACGATATCTCGAACTGTTCGAGGTAAGAACTTCAAACTTGGTACTAGTATTTGGCTGTTATTCTTTATTAATTTTGATATATTGGTTTCGAATTGCATATGAGCTTTTATGTATTCTTTTATTCATATAAGCTTCTTTTAATGAATTCATCTTTATCTCATCTACATATATTTTAGCAACTTTTTTATAACATTATTGACTTAATTTTCTCTAATTTATGGTCTAACAAGTTTACACAATAAGTATTGTACATACTTTGTTTGTTCATAAAGTTATTTAGGAAAATTATTTCTTTCATAAAAGTATCTGTGTTTTTCATTGGGGAGGGTTGGGGTATTGAGTTTAAGTCCATGATTTTGAAAGTTAATGTCACGTCATTCAGCCGTCTATTTCCAAATACTTTAAACATGCTAAATTGAATGGGCTTATTACGAATTCGAATGCCCACGAGCGAATTTGAATGCTGGCAGAGACGCTTTCCGGCATGGTGGCGAATTTGAATGCTCCCAATCGACTTTTTATTTTGAATGAGAAAAGTGTTAAATTGTTTGATCTAAGTGCGAATTTGAATTATGATCGAAATACGAAGTTGAATGATGAATTTTACGGTGCAGATTTTTTCGCTAATTTGAATGACTCTTATATCGAATTGAATCCAAAAAAAAGTCCGAAATTGACCGCAAAAACCTATAGTATTTATTATATCCACGCTATCATAAAGTTAAAATTGCTCCTATGATAAGGGCGGATCCAACATTTGGTAAAAAAAAGATGGGGCACAATATATCTGGAAAATTTCTGTTAAGCAAGCAAAAAGAATAAAGCAATAACCTCCCCCTCTCCCCTCAAAAAAAAAGGGTTATCAACTGAAAGGCCTGAAAATGAGAGGGGCACATTCTTGGGGTGCTCTTAAAGTATGCCAGTGGGTTAAAAAAAAACCGCAAGGGTTTATACGGGGATGAGCATTATATACTGTGGTTATGGTTATAGTCTTATTTTCAACACACATAACTTCTACATTCACAATTCAAGAGCTAGCAGATTACACAATGTTCTAGTAAATAAAAAAGAGGGGGGGGGGGGGAGAGAAAAGGAAATAATGAAAATTCTAATGAAAAACGAAACAGAAACTACAGCAGGCACTGGCGGATTTAGAGGGGGGGGGGGGGGGAAAACCGGCCTATGTCCACTTTTAAAATCCAACTGGTTTATCTTAATTACACAACCTCAAAAAAGTCGGACCCGTTTTAACTTTTTAAAACCCAAATAGCACCTGAAAGCTAAAGAAAAAAGTTCTTTTTTTTGCATGTCAGAGATTTCTTTTTGGAGTAAATTAGCAACAAAAAAAAAGGATTGTTCTAACTTTTTTTTTGTTGATTTTCATATAATACTGGCGACAATCGCTCGGGGGATGTTTCATAAAGTTGTTCGTAAAGTTACGCACGACTTTACGAATGACTATTATATGACAAGCAAAATGGGATGCTCAATCGTTTTTAACTGCATCAACTAAAGTTGAAGTGTGCAGATGTAGATTAACATTCTTATCATAACAAACATTTTTAATGCAAAGTATATTTTGGCCATTTTTTTTTAAATTGAGGTTATTGGAAATACAGTCACACTTTGTTAAAAAATCAGGAAAAACTTTGAGCATCCTATCTGGCACTTCGTATTCAAGTCGTTCGTAAAGTCATGAGTAACTTTACGAACAGCTTTATGAAACACCCCAGGACTTCATAAATTCAGAGATATAGGGTTAGTGTATAGGGCTGCAATTGGGTTTAGGTTATAGGCTTATGGTTATGGTTAGATATATAGTGTTTGGTTCGAAGTGAAGTTTAGAATTCGGTTAGTGTAGGAAATTGACGCGGAGCGAATTTCGACTGAGCATGTGTCCTAAAACCGCACCTGGCAACACGTATACGACCCCATTGTGTCTGTCCCGAATAATCCCGATATTGCACAATGTAGCATAACGTTTTATTGATTTTTGGTCTTCTTTATTAGGAATGAAGGTTGTTATGACAAACTTCTTTAGAACAGGAATCAGAGGCTAGACAAATTTTTACAGAAATAAGTATAAATTTTAAACATAGATACGCTGAAAGCAGAATAAAACTTACAAAGAATATATTACATTTTAGGGGCATCGCTATAGAGGCAGGGATGTAGAGTATGTGACGCCTCCATTCAAAATTCATTTTTTTTCAGATTTTGATTATTAGCTAATATTTAAGCCCTGCATGGTCGCAAATTGAAAAAGTTGAAATAAGGTACCTCACGACAAAAAGTGACTTTAAAATGATCCCTAATCTGCTAGTTTAAATGTTGCTGCAGTTTTTTCTGTCGCAAATCTGTCAGGAGGGACAAATTGCCCCCTTGCCCCTTCTTTAAAATGGTCTGGCGACGCCCCTGGCCAATTTACAACTAAAATATTTTTTTTTCTCGGGACTCTTAACGCCCTATAACCACACATGTAAGGTATGCCATTTTTTTTGTCATTTCAAAGTGTCTTTCAAAATTTAACGGACATGCACGATGCACTGTTTTTTTGTTTGAACGGTCGTGTAAGTGCAAGGAAAATGCGCTATGAAATACCTTACTGGCTGGATGGATAGGATTATTTCTCACAGTTCGCAAATCTTAAAGTTGTGTGCCCATTTACATAGCATTTTACGCTAAACCCTAACCCTGTCCAGAAGTCCAGAATTAATGAGACATATCTACCTAAACAGGACTTTGACAAGTTAATTTGGTTTTGACGAGAAGGGGATTCCCCTCCCACACCCCGGTTAACATAATGCTGCGCACTATATCTTTTTTTTTAAAGTGTTTCTTAGAAGTGGGGAAATCTTATCATGACACTTTTGACTTGTCAAATTAATGATCATGATCTGACGCCCCTCCCCCAAAGAAAGTAAAGGGAGAGAAATAATGAATTATTGTCGACGCCCCCGACCTCGCTCACATTACAAAATAACAGTTTTCAAATTAGCAATATTCAGACCAAAAAATATCGAATTTGTGCGTGACAATCTACAAGAAACCGATGTGTGACCAGAGAAATGGGAATTTTCGTAAAAAGTATGGCTCATAAATCAAAGTATCACATTAACTTTACAAGTGGTTACCACGATGGTCAGTTCCAAAGCAAATCTTGAGGATGTGCATGATTTTTATTGTTTAATTTTTGGTTTTGTTTCTGCATCATGACTGATTATAACTAGAAATGGGGGAATTCTGTCTAGCCTTCTTCAAAGAAACGATGAAATATTTGCCAACGAAGAGCTACATTTCGAGGAAGTGGAGAAATAAATCTTGTAAATAGCAATACAGTATGGATCATGAGTGATCAGTTGACTCAAAATGACAATGATGCTGGTTGTAGGTTTCCTGAAAAAAAAATTGCTTTGGAAAAATTGCCATGTCTTTCAATCATCGTAAAAACTCAACAAGCTACAAACGGTCGAAGGGTCGTAGTCGAGTGGGTAAATATACTTGACTGGAAATTTGAATATCGTGCGTTCGATGCCCGGTGCAGCACTTTTCCTCTTGAACAAGACATTTTATGTAAACTGCCCTTTTATCGTACATTAAATATAGGTTTTCCCGTTCAATCTCACAATTTCTTCAATCTATTTCACATTTCGAGCATTCGAATTCACAAAAATATTATCGCCATAGTACATGTAAATTTCAAACTCGTGATCTGTGCAACGAACTTTTCAAATGGGTCATCAAGATTCCTATTAAGAGCAAACGATTTAAGGAAAGAGCAATCAATTTCACTTTGATTCGTCCAAATTCACTATTCGTGCAAAACATTCTTCAAATGGTTCATTCTCATCTGAAGAAAGAGCAAACGATTTAACCAGTGAGTATCCAAATTCATTTATACACGTGCAAATTAACTTTTTGTGCAACAGATTCTTAAAATTCTTCATTCATATTTGACTTACAAACAAAAGTTTGAAATCAAAGCATCCAATTTCACCTGCAACCGGCTTCTGTTACTCTTCGGTCATTCAATTTCATCAAAAGGCTGGCAAGTTTTAAATAAGTGCATTCAATTTAATGTGTATTGTAAACTATATATACTCCACACTCGTTTTACCATATCTAAATTATGGAATATTAGCCTGGGGAAACAGTGCGACATGCCTGTTAGACAGAATTTTTTTATTACAGAAAAAGGTTATGCGAATTATAAGTAATGTTTAATTATCGCCACCACACTGATGGTCTTTTTCACTCTAATAATGTAGTAAAAATTATGATATTTACCGCCTCAATCTTGCTGTACTTAGTTTCAGTATCATAATCATGAATTGCCCACTGCCTTCAATAATATATTTACAGCAAATAATGAGATCCATCATTACCCCACCAGACAAATCAATCTATATCACTTGTCAAGAACTCGTACGGCATTAACCCAGAATACGTTTTCATATACAGCTCCTAAATTTTGGAATTCCCTCCCTTTAAATATACGAGACAGTATAAGTTTGAGTACATTAAAAACCACGAAATCCGTGAAAGTTGATCAACGAATCTATAATTTTAAAATGAATTCCTTAAAATGAAAGTGAATGTCCAAACAGGCCCCTCTGGGGTACTTTCTTAATTTGAATGCATGCGGAACATTGAAATCTAATGCACGAAATTTGAAACCATATAGTACTAAAACGAATTCGTAAGAACGATCGCTAATTTGAATGCCCTGAAAATAAATCGAATGCGGATAAAGAAAAATGGAATCATATTAATTGAAATAATCTTGTCCATAAATGAATTTCAGTGTTCATAAATTAATTCGCTTGTCTCGAAAAGAATTTCAATGACTCCATTCAAAATTTGAAAGACCGATATCGATCGTTAGACGATAGTGTCTGAATTTGAATGCATCTAAGTTAATTTGACTGACAAAAATATGAAATCGAGCCGGAAAACCTATAAATGGTGTTGGCATATTAATAAAACAAGCACAAAGACTTTAAGAAAGGAATTTTTAAAAACCCATTTTCCTTTCCATAATTATTCTTCTCCGTTTCTTCCATACTATTGCCCGTATTTTCCATATTATTCCCCGTATAGGAATTATGTTCGGATTATGTATAAGAGGATATCGTCAGTTCCACACATTTCAATAGGCGATGGAATAAGCTTTGGAAATTGCCATAGAGTAGATTTTTAAAAACAGTATCTGCGATCATATTCCAGTACACTAGATAGATATGAAGAGACAAATGATCCGATAAAAAATAATAAAATTGTACTTTTTCATCATTTGCCTGAAAATGTTCAGCAACGTTTTTTCCACATTTGTGAATTATTTTAAGCATGGACTTTCATGAACTGATTTTAAAAATTGTTAAGTACTGTTTAACATTTTTAATGGACGTTAAAGTAGTTGAATTATTTGAATAATTGTCTTTACAAAGGATACTGAATAAACGTTGAAATAATTATTTTTAACGTGTAATCCCTGTATATAAATGTCCCTTTAAGCTTTCTGAATATAATTTTTTTTAAAAGGTACATGGCTGAAAAGGACGTAATTTATGTCCTTAAATATCAAGGAACAATTCAAACAAAAGTAAATAAAAGTGATGTAAAATCACATGATGGGTTCTTTGTCAAAGAATTCGCAACCATTAAAACAATGCACTTAAACTGAAGGTTAAACTATATGGGTAAAAGGTAATAATAGATGAACTTTGTGGTGAGAAACGAAATGGTTCCCCGGACCTTTGAAAAAAAGTGCTTTGTGAGCGGGCGGATACCACCCACTCACTAAAAAATAAACATGTTAAACCAATTGCAACAATATGACAATGATGATGATGATGATGAAATGATGACACATATGGAATAAATCTGCTATGGATAATGATACCAAAATATATATGACCACACAGAGTTAAGTGAATGTGACGGGGGTGGAGGGGCGGGGTGGTATGCTAATCAAAGTTAGGGTCGAAGATCTGAAAATCAAAATTGAATAAAAATAACAAGAGCCCCAGGGGGCACGACGCTCACCTGAGGTGGATCAATTCACATCTGGTGCATGTTCTCTCTAGCACATGAACAACTTTCATTCTTCATCTATAGAGGTATCTCTATACACAATACCAAGTCTGAGCTTCCTACCAAGTTCGGTTAAATTCCAATCATGGGTTTTGGAGAAGAAGCTGAAAATGTAAAAAGTTTATGGATGGCGGACAACTTGCCCCACCCCCTCCAGTATGTTACCCCAAAAGACCCCCTATAGGGCCACCCAGAAAAAAATCTCCATACACAATACCAAGTATGAGCTATTCCTGGTTCTGGAGAAGATGTTTGAAATTTACATAGCTTTTACACTTGGGGGCCCTCCCCTGGGGGCCACATGTACCATTTTAGCAACTTTGGATCCCCTACCCCTAAGGATGATTCCTACCAAGTTTGGTTGAATTCTGATCATGTGTTTTGGAGAAGATCAGAATGTACATTTTGCCTGGCAGCGCCCCCCCCCCCCCCCCTACATCTATGGAGGTATCTCCATACACAATACCAAGTCTGAGCTATGCCTGGTTCTGGAGAAGAAGATGTTTGAAATTTACATGGCTTTTACAATTGGAGGCCCTCCCCCTGGGCCCCCCTAGGGGCCACATGTACCATTTTAGCAACTTTGGGTCCCCTACCCCTAAGGATGATTCCTACCAAGTTTGGTTGAATTCCGATCATGTATTTTGGAGAAGATCAGAATGTACATTTTGCCTGACAGCGCCCCCCTCCAGTATGTTACCCCCACAGGGCCCCTATAGGGCCACTCGGAGAAATTTCATGAACAACATTCCTTCTTCATCTATAGAGGTATCTCCATACAAAATACCAAGTCTGAGCTATGCCTGGTTCTGGAGAAGAAGATGTTTGAAATTTACATAGCTTTTACAATTGGAGGCCCTCCCCCTGGGCCCCCTGAGGGGCCACATGTACCATTTTAGCAACTTTGGGTCCCCTACCCCTAAGGATGATTCCTACCAAGTTTGGTTGAATTCCGATCATGTGTTTTGGAGAAGATCAGAATGTACATTTTGCCTGACAGCGCCCCCCCCCCCCCCTCCAGTATGTTACCCCCACAGGGCCCCTATAGGGCCACTCGGAGAAATTTCATGAACAACATTCCTTCTTCATCTATAGAGGTATCTCCATACAAAATACCAAGTCTGAGCTATGCCTGGTTCTGGAGAAGAAGATGTTTGAAATTTACATAGCTTTTACAATTGGAGGCCCTCCCCCTGGGCCCCCTGAGGGGCCACATGTACCATTTTAGCAACTTTGGGTCCCCTACCCCTAAGGATGATTCCTACCAAGTTTGGTTGAATTCCGATCATGTGTTTTGGAGAAGAGCAGAATGTACATTTTGCCTGGCAGCGCCCCCCCCCCCCCTCCAGTATGTTACCCCCACAGGGCCCCTATAGGGCCACTCAGAGAAATTTCATGAACAACATTCATTCTTCATCTATAGAGGTATCTCCATACAAAATACCAAGTCTGAGCTATGCCTGGTTCTGGAGAAGAAGATGTTTGAAATTTACATAGCTTTTACAATTGGGGGCCCTCCCCCTGGGCCCCTGGGGGCCACATGTACCATTTTAGCAACTTTGGGTCCCCTACCCCTAAGGATGATTCCTACCAAGTTTGGTTGAATTCCGATCATGGGTTTTGGAGAAGAAGATGAAAATGTAAAAAGTTAACGCACGACGCACGACGCACGACGGACGGCGGACAAATTTCCATCGCAATAGCTCACTCGAGCCATAGGCTCGGGTGAGCTAAAAAAAGGCCGCATAATCATGAATATCATCGCTCATTATACGTTAACAATTGTTGTAAACCAGATTTAAACATTTATACTAAATTAAGGGAAAATGCATCAATTTTAAGTTTCTTTTACTTTCATCATTAAGATCCCGCCCCAAATTATACAGATTAATGAGAATTTATTAAAATCATGAGTTTATAAAAATATCTTATAGAAATAAAGTACAACATAACTGCAACATAAAAGTTACTTTATCAACTATCAATTACCATGACGTATATGATTATACGTCATATATAATCACATTAATTTGAAATCCCACACCCCACATAACCCCCTAAAAAGATACCTATTTTTGTGTCTCATGTGTGTCGAAAGCAAAAGAAACAAGATAATACAACTAATATATACGTTTCAAAAGAATATAGTACTGCATTTATACCAAACTAAATATTGATAATTATTCCTCCCCAAAACATTATCCATCACTTCTTAAAAGTCAATATAAATTGTGTCGAGTTCCATTTTTGTAGGGGTTAGTAAATCTGGAAAAAATGCGAGCCTAAGTTTCAGATATAACCTTTAAAAGTCGTTGACTTTGAATAAAGCCTGTGGCTATAACGATTGTGTCTAAACAATTCAGTTGCCATTAAGAAAATTATTTTTCACAGACTTAAAGCCAATAATGACATGATTTTCTATGTAAAAATAATGAATGTCAAATTACTGGCTGGTATCATTTTCATGACCCGCATATTACAAGTTTATAGAAATGTTCATTTGTACGTTAATCAAGTAAACGAGTATTAATTTTGTAAGAATAAGCAAAAAGTATTGTAAGTATTACAATAAAAAACAATTAGACTAATTCGAGAAGTTTAATGGCATGTTTTTTGTTGTTGTTGTTATTGTTATTTCATTTCATTTTTTTTTTTGGGGGGGGGGGGAGGATTTATGATAGGTTACATATCGTTTTCCAAAGGTTCATCATTCCTAAAACGAAAAAGGGTTCATAATTCCAAAAATGAAATTTTACGAAGGTTCGTATTTCCGAAGGTTCGTTTCCTTCAGAGTACTGCAAAAAATGTTCGGAATTATGAGCCTTTTTTCATTTTCGGATGTATGAATGTTCTGGTATAGGAAATTTGTGTTTCGGAGTTATAAACCTTCGGAAATACAAAATTGAGTCCAAAGCGCTAAGGAGAAAAAAAAAGATTGAGAAACGCCCCTGATCATGGTGACTTGCAGGATTTCTAGTGGGAGTTTCAAGAATCAGTACAGCAACGTGACTGATATGTGTATTCTAGCATTTCAATGTATGTTCAGTAGTGAACATTTTATCTACGAGTGAGCTTCACTTACCTATCCAATAACAAGTGCCATTATTCTTTGCCAGAAGAATTCCCTCGGCTATTAAAAAATTGACCTTTTGACCCTGGCAGCCCTGCTAGCCACCTGGGAAACCCCGCACACTCGCGCTATAAGAATCCCCACATGTTATAAAACATCCTCTTTCGGAGCCGGCATAGCAGATAAATGCCGCAGAGTGGGGAAGGAGGGAGGGGTCCCATAGGTAAGTGAAGCTCACTCGTAGATAAAATGTTCACTACTGAACATACATATCTACTTCCTTTCGCTTCACTTACCTATCCAATAACAAGTGACAGATTCCAACAGACAATATGGCGGAGGGACTGCGGCACAACATACGTACTCAACTTCAGGACGGAAGACAGACCCATGAACCACAAGAAGGTCTCTACCGAACCAACAAAACGTACGAAAAAGGGGCTACCAGGGCAGCGGAGAAGCCAAAGCACCAGTCACTTTCTATTAGGGCAGGAAAGGACGGCTGATGCAAAAGCAGCTTCCTTAGACATAACATCAGATAAGTAAAAAGAAGTGAAAGTATTTGGGTTATGCCAATAGGCCGCTTTCAAAATATCCTCGAGGGGAACCCCCTGGAACAGGGCCTAAGAGGAAGCCACCCCTCTCGTATCATGAGCACGAACCCGAGAGAGAAGGGTGGAATCTCCCCCAGACCTAATCGCTTGAACAATCCAGCGAGAAATGGTGTCTGGTGAAACAGCTCCATGAGGAGCAGGAATGCTGACAAAGAGTTGCTCCGAACTACGAATTGCCTGGGTTCTATGAATATACCACTTCAACGCCCTTACTGGGCACCACAACTTGTCTTGCCCAATCGATGAGAAAGACTTGAGCGAAGGAATGAACACTTCACCAGGGGACGAAGTCATAGTTTGATTTTTAGCCACAAACTTAGCGTGAGGGATAAGTCTAACACCATGTTTTTCCCAACGGATATGGCCAGGACTCACTGTCAATGCATGAGGAAACTACGCCTCCTTCCAGAAGCTACTGCCAACAGAAATACAGTCTTCACTGTTAGGTTCATCAGAGAACTAGCGTCCATCGGTTCAAAGGGAGCTTTAGCTAAAGCACGCAACACCCGTGACAAACCCCAAGACGGGCTCAACCTAGCCTGAGGGGGTTTAGAAAGGAACAAAGATTTTACGAGCCTAGAGAGGTACTTGGAAGAGCTCAGCGTTTAAATTTTACCTTCATGGATGGCTGAAATAGCGGACCTGTAGCCTCGAATCGTAGATATGGCTAGGTTCTTATCAAACAGATGAATCAAAAAGTCTGCTATCTCCCCTAGAGGAGCAGAGGTCGGATCAACTTGGTGGTCGTTGCACCATCTGACGTAGTATTGTAGTCTAGAGTCATAAGTATTCCTTGTTGATTGTCTGAGGAATTTCGCTGAGAGATCGGCAGCTCTGCTAGAAAGGCCTGCCTGAGTCGCCATTGACCTGAAATGATCCATAACGTCAATTTTAGGCTGGGAAGATTTGGATGATAGATCGTCGTCCCCGGTTGCCGCAGAAGATCTGCTTCGTCCGGGAGAACCACCGGAGGATGAATCAGGAGACTCGTCAGAGTCGGGAACCAAGGGCGTTTGGGCCACCATGGGGCCACCAGCAAGAGGTTCGCTTCGTCCCTCATCACTTTCTGAAGCACCTTGGGAATCATTACAAAAGGGGGGAAAGCATAGCCCAGGATGTTTCTCCATGATATCGAGAGAGCATCCATGGCCAGGGCTGCCGGATCTTTGTGGTTCGTGCAATAAACCGGTAGTTGTGTATTCAGGGCCGACGCAAACAAGTCGACCTGTGGGGGACCGTACCTGCTGAATATGAGGTTCGCGACCACTGGGTCCAGTTGCCATTCCGATGGTAGGCAACTCCCCCTGGAGAGGAAATCCGCAATGTAGTTGTCCTTCCCGGGGATGTGAGACGCAATTAATCTGGTTTGGATGGAATCGCACCACTCCAGGATCTCTAAGGTCAAAATGCACAAACTTCTTGACCTTGTTCCCCCTTGCCTGTTTAGATAAGAGACCACCGTAAGATTGTCCGATCTTATCGACACCACCTGACCCTGAATCTTGTCCTTGAACCCGAGCAGGGCATAACGAACTGCCAGCATTTCCAGAATATTGATGTGGAAGGACTTTTCCTCTCCCTTCCAACAACCTTGAATCATCTCTGTACCCAACACTGCACCCCAACCCTGGTTCGATGCGTCTGTGTAAATAACCAGAGAAGGAGTTGGATTGACAAACTGTTTTCCTACCTGAAAATGATGGGGGTTGAGCCAAACTCGGAGAGCTTCCGCCATCGAATCTGTCAGAAAGATGAGTTTGTGTACAGGATCCCTGTGGGGACGATATTGACTGAGGAGCCCCAATTGTATCATTCTCATCTTCCGTCGGCAATTGGGAACTGTGTCTAAAAGACTCGCTAGATACCCTAGGAACTGAAGCCAAATAAGTGCTGTCGACCTTGGTCTGTCGAGAATGGACAGTCCCACCTGCTTTATCCTGTCCACCCTGTGGGGGAGGGGACGAGCAAGCTGGTACCGGAGATCCAGCTTTGCGCCTAGAAATTCTGGATGTTGGGAAGGGGTTAGATGCGACTTCTCGAAATTTATTATAAACCCCAACCTTGTGACCAGTTCTATTGTCATGTCTATGTGACGACGTAGGTTGTGTTCGGAGTCCGCCACTAATAGCCAGTCGTCCAGATAAACAAATATTTTGATGCCTCTTTCTCGTAAGTGTGAGGCGATGACCTGCACAATACGCGTGAAAATGCGTGGGGCTGAGTTTAGTCCGAATGGTAGAGCCCGGTATTGATACACTTCGTTTCCTACGGCAAACCCGAACAGGTGTTGAGCCGAGTGAGCAATAGGGACGTGCAAGTAAGCGTCCTTTAAGTCCAATGTAGCAGCCCATTCGTTTGGTTTGAGGAGGGGAAGAATGGTGGCTAGGTTTTCCATTTTGAAGGTAGAGTTTGCTATGCACTGGTTTAGTCTTTTGAGATTTAGAACCATGCGGAAACCTCCAGTCCTTTTGGGGGTTAGGAACACTGGCGAGAGAATCACACCCTTCGGGAACTCGTACTATGGCCTTCTTGCGTAGTAGTGGATTTATGTCCTCTAGCAAGGCCTTTCTCTTTTGAGGATGAAGAGGTAATTTTGTTCTGTTGTGCAATTTTGGTAGAAATTTTATCCTTACGAGTGGGACATAGCCTTTCTGAATTATTGATAGAATCATTTTGTCTGATGTGACTTGTGTCCATTGGTGGGCAAATTTTTGCAGTCTGCCCCCTACTGGGGGATGCCCTGTTTTGGGGTATTGATAGTCAGGAATGATAGGGATAGTCCCGCGGGACCTGGTTCTTGTTGGTGGGGCCCAAGTTTTGGCCCCGGGATTTATCGGTCTGCCTTCTGGCAAATCCCCCTTTTCCCCCTCTGGGGGCCTCGTAAGAGCGACCGAACACTTGATCGGGTGGGGGAGGTCTCGAGAAGTCCCTAGACTTTCTGTCATCTCGAAAGGGACCCGACTGAAATTGTTTGTCCCGAGGCGACTGGCGGGAATGACGGTCATCTTTGGTGAGTTTATACACCGTTTTGGCGGCTGTGCTCGAGGCCGAAATGTTTTCGTCCAGGACGGCCTGGAGTCTGCCCGAGAATTATCCGGTCCAGAAAGGGGAAGCTCTCTTAGAGCCTTATCCGCTTCTTTCTCAAGCTCAAGATGTTCTAACACTCTATCTCGGCGATGGTTAGTGCAAAGTAGGGTCGTACGAGAAGCCTGTTCAAACTGCATATCAGAAGTGCGAAGCAGCAAATCTGAGATCTTCTTTCGGTCTTCTGCCGAAATAGCTAGGCGGTCTGATTCGCGCAGAGCCGTAATCAAATAACTCTGGTACGCAGCCAGACGCATAGAAGAGCGAGCTGCCCTATCAATGAATGTCAGACGGTCTTCTGACTTTTTGAACAAGCGATTCCTCATTGGATTGAATTTGCTCTTCCGAGAGCGGGCGTCTACCACGCGAAAAGCGGACTCGGGTATACGCGGAGTGCTAAAATTTTTGTCATAATCTCCGCTATCGAATCTATAAGCGGGAGCGGGATGTGACCGACCCCCAAGATCAGCCGATTCACGGTAGCGGGGCTTATCGGTACGACGAGAGCAATCCCGAGATTTCCTGGCGGGGAGGGAGTCTTCCCTACCACCAGCGGGAACCGTCCCCTGCCGAGCGGGGAGGTCCTCCCGTTCCGGCGAGTCTGGCGGGGGGCGCGAGACGGTATGCGGTGCTGAAGAGCTACGGGGACCTGTCGAATCACCCGCGATTGCGGGTAGGGTCTGCGTAGCTGAAAAAACATGAGAAGAGTTCCCCGAACCTGTCGTATCCCCTGCCCGAGCAGGGAGGGTTCCGGAGAATTGTTGAGCGAAAGCTGACATGGCCTGAAAAAAGAAGTTGCAGGCCGCCGCGGAATCAGGAAGAGACGAGCTCGGGGCCCCGAGAGCGGGACCCACGCCCGGTACTACACGTTGCGGAGCTCCCGATGCGATTTCCGCGGAGGGGAGCTCGGGTTCTAACGATTGACGTCCCGTAACTCGGGACTGAGCCTCAGAGCCGGAGGGGGTGTTGTTATCACCCGCGACCTCGGACTGCTGAACACTAGCCTTAGCTATGGAGGTGGTTAATTTTTTAGAACCATCAACCTCGAGCAGGCTATCGGACTTATGTTTGGAGGTGGTAGAGAGTTTACCATCGACCTCGCTTTTGTTTTTGGGTTTAATTAGCCCCCGTTTTAGTCTTTTTCGGAGGGTTAGCGCCGGGCTGGGACGGCCGCTTTCTCCCTCCACTGCTGCTGTTCGACCGCGGCGCCGAACGGGAAGAAGAGGAGGCTTGATCGAGCGCCTCCGCTAAAGATAAGTTTTCTTTCGTCATAATTACGACTAAGAAGAAACCTAGAAACAAGAAAGTTCTACTTAGCTGAAAATACGAAGGATTTCTGCAAAGGTAGTGAAATAATCCTTGTAACAGTCCAATAAATTCTAGAAGAAACTCGCGAGGGAATCACTGTAATGAACGTGAAGGCACGTCGGCAAAGAAAGAGGATGTTTTATAACATGTGGGGATTCTTATAGCGTGAGTGTGCGGGGTTTCCCAGGTGGCTAGCAGGGCTGCCAGGGTCAAAAGGTCAATTTTTTAATAGCCGAGGGAATTCTTCTGGCAAAGAATAATGGCACTTGTTATTGGATAGGTAAGTGAAGCGAAAGGAAGTAGATAAGAAACAACATATTTTTGAAATATAATAATAAATCATATATAGAGCGCAGAAACCATATTTATATATTCTACTGCGCTGCAAGAGCTCCTAGATGCTATTCTAATGGACAATGGTATATATGATTTAATGCATGACCATAAATGATATTAAGTCAATGTTTAAACAAATAGGTTTTCACTTTTGTTTTAAAGCTTTGTAATGTTTGAGATGTCCTAATATCTATGGGTAATTTATTCCATAGTCTAGGAGCTGCACAGAAAAAGTATTCTAATTTGGGGAATCTGCAATGTCAGCGTGTTTTGTGTACTACGAAGATTATGACCATGGGTTTGAGATTTTAGATTCAATAATTCAGTAATGTAACTAGGGGCCTGACCATTAAGTGCTTTATAAACTACCATTAACATATTAAATTCAATTCTTTTTCGTATGGGCAGCCAATGTAATTCTCTTAACAATAATGTAACATGGGAAAATTTGGGGAGATTACAAAAAGTGATACGACAAATTCTGGAGAATTGGGGTCCCATCTTTCTTTTACATCTTTTACATCTTTTACATGGTGTATGGCTAGGGCCCTCTTGCATAAAAAGTTGCGTTTAAACGCAACTTGATTTTCAGCCTGCCAGGATTGAATATTTGTTGGCGCCTCTTGACCAAATATCAACTGTCCTGTTATTTCTAAAATTTCACTATTATATTTGTTATAATTTCATCACCAGAATGACATGTTCGGTCATAACGGTGTCGGGCTCCTCGCTGCCCGAATGATGGTGCTCGCTGTTGTTGTTGTTGTTGTTGTTGGAGCTTGATGGCGCTCTTCAATCTTCATAGATTATCTGCGCCACTGACGTTCCATATTACCTATTTGGCCTCATCTTTGTGATGTCCACTTTGTTGAGGTGGGCTCGCTTTTCCCGGTCAATGTCTTCGGGTTTCAACTGGCTCACCTGCCTCTGCGAAGTGCAAAATTAGTTTCCCATCACCATTAATTGTGCATTATTGTAATCAAACTTTCGTACCAAAAATAATGAGGATAATGACGAGTCGAATTCCTTTTTTTATATTTTTTCGATTTATTGCACTATTTCTATAGTATAAGGTACAATAAGCCACTTCGGGGATGCAATCTGAGCATGAGCAGATAAAGGTCATCTGTACCAAATTCTAAAACCCACTGACACTCTCTTTTGGGCGATCTAACTACAACCTTACATTGAGGATAACATACTCTCCAGACTATATTCCATATTGGAAATGTAAGAATATGCTAATATGGACCAGTAAAATAGCTATTCACATCTTTTTTGTTGTTTTAATATAATTCAAGATGACTCTAAAATTCGCATCTCTTCTCAATAATTTCACCAAATCCAACGTAACTAACTACGTAAAAAACTACGTCTTCTTTGCATTGTTCTTCTTTCTCTTTCGTATTTCTTACATTGAAGAAAGAAATGTTCTATTGTTTCTGAGACATTACAATATGTACAAAAACCATTTTCATGTTGTTTACATATGTATAAATAGTAATTTAATTTGCATTTTCCTAGTCTTAATTGATGGATTATAACTTCCTCATTTCTGTTAAGACCTTGGCAATTTACAGTTTCTGTAATGTCAGGCTGTATATTAAATAAATGTCTACCATTTGATGAGGATTCCCATTGAACTTGCCAAGTTTCTTTGTAAATTGATGACATATAGTTTGTTAATTCCTCTTTTAAATATGGAATTTCTTTGTCTACATTCCATTGGCGGATCGGGGGGGGGGGGGGGGGGGGGGACTTCGGGCCCGTGCCCCCCCCCCCCCCCCCTTTGGAAGAAAAGTATGCATTTTGACCACGGAGGATCCGCCGTTTTGTTGATTGTGCGCCCTTTTAGAATGAAAACCTTTTTAAAAGTTTTTGCCTGTCAGAGAATTATGGAGGGGAAACTGGACCCCATACCCCCCCCCCCCCCCAGTGAGCGAATTTTGGAGGTCTGGCGAAATTTTTTTTTGTCGCCAACCCCCTCCCCCCACTGAACGACTTTTCGAGAAGCTGGCAAGACCAAAACAATACAGGTGTACCTCCCCCCTTATACTAAATCCTGGATCCGCCCCTGCTATAGTTCATCATCAAAATACACTAGATTAGTAAAACAATAAAGTGTATTATAACCATTGAATATATTTTGAAATCTTGCTGCTTAAAAATGGGGATATTCCGGCGCCTCTCTCCCTAATATAATTGTGTTTGCTGCTCGAAAGTCGAAACCAACCGCTCTCTACTTTAAAAAAAAAGAAAAAAAAAAAGGAGAAAATAACGGATAATAAAAATACACTAAAACAATTAGGTCTATATCATAATTATATATTTTGCCACCTTGCTGCCCAAAAATGAGGATATTCGGACACCTCACTGCGCGAAAATAATCCTGATTATAACTTTTGCGAGGGAGCGAAAAAATAACACTTCTCTTTGAAATGCATTTTATTTCGTCATAAAATGCACTATGCATTAGATGTATCAGTATTATTAAACGTCTTTTTTAGCGGATGACTAGGGGCCATGGCCCCCTTGCAAGGCTAAGCCTATGTATGGATGGGCAGAGTATATTTGGGAAAACGGGGAAACAAGAAAACTGTAATCTCAATTTGCCAGGAAAAGTCAAATTTACAGCCCTGGAAAAAAATTATTAGACCAAGTTTCTGTATTATAATATGCATACACAATCCTAAAAATGATTTTTCTTTGTATTTCATTGAATGAATACCAAATTCAAGCAATTATACCTTGCTTTTATATTTTATTTCCTTCTTACCACAAAAATAACACTATCAGTAACCACTCCTGGTCTAATAATTTTTCCATGGCTGTATGTGGTTCAATGTACTTCTACGGTACTCTACCATCGTTTGCAAAAGTTTAAGACCATTATTCCAAAATGCAATAAGTCAAAGAAAGAAAAAAACAAAAACTTATTTTTCAGACATACAATTATTTTCATGGAATAAGCTATGTATTATACTTGAACTATAGGCTTATACCATGTAGATTCATGCTTATACCATTACTCTTGTACTACTGATCACTGTAGTAAACATGTTACATGTATGTAATCATTCAATGAGACAAAAGAAATTTCCAAATTATTGAAATACCCACAAATCCCGAGGTGGTCTCAAAAAATTTGCAAATGATGGTTGTGAAGGTTGCATTCTGGGAAAGGTGAAATAACTTGTGAGCTTTCTCATTCTCTTTACGCCAGTTTGAAAGATTATCATAGAAGAAATAACAAGGATTGCTCTCAGGCTTGCTCTCATATTCGAAATATGACAAGAAACGGCTGAATTGTTCATGCCACAAATGTGCGTAGTCCCATATAGAGTCTACACAATTCTGTGTGAGGTGCGTGTGAATCTATTTCAAGTTTTGAACTACTGACACAATATCTTGTTATAACGTTTTTTAAATGAGTTTATTCATGATTTACCAATTACAAGCATACACATTTTCATCATTAATAACATACGATACAATGCAAAAAAGGAAAAATGATTATCGTCATCATTATACAGTGACGTTATACAATACAAAGTCTACAATCAAGTAGTACAAACAAAGCTGTATAGAAAGCCCAGAGAATGGAAGAATAATAGTACAACGGTTATGTATTTTGAAAAAGGTGGTTATCAAAGGCAGGTTTTTTGTTGTTTTTTTTTACTGAGAAAGACCGCTTGTGGTTTTTATAGAAAGGTGGTCACAAGGCAGGATTGACTGAAAAATATCATTCAAACAAAATATCTGTCGATCATGATAGACAAGTGGTCTTTATATACAGGTGGTGAAGGTTATACTGTACAAAGGAGAGGCTTGAAGTGAAATATAGAAAGATCCGAATGCATAACCAATTTTTCTTAATGAGATAAAGGCATAAAAAAATTTTTAGGGTCAAAAGGGCGATACATGTATACTCGTGTTTTTAATTTTATGAGGGGGGGGGGGGATACAGAGTACAAATAAAATACATAGAGCTTGAAAAAAGTGGTACAAAATTAAAATATTTGTGTGTTCGTCAATTTGTATTTGTTTGTGTACGTGTGTACAAATAAAATACATAAAGAGGTTGAAAAAAGTGGTACAAAATTAAAATATTTGTGTGTTCGTCTATTTGTATTTGTTCCTGTGTGTGTGTGTGGGGGGGGGGGGGAAGGAGGATGGGTGTACAGGTAGGAAAGGTTAGTTGATTGATTTGCACTAATGCCCAAGAAATAGCATCACATCACTATTTTTGTCCATTTCCACCCCTTTGTTTTTCACTAGTGGATAGAGCTAGATCCTTTATGCAACCAAGTCAATATTTATCTTCTTATTTATCTTTCCTGTGACCCACAGCTATTTTAAGTGTATCTGGAAAAGGATTTATTCAGATAACATTCCATTCTAAAAAAAGATTAATTCTCATTATCCACTTGTTTCCCATCAAAACAGAAAACTGATGAGAACACAGGAAGAGAAAATCAAATACAAAATCTGATACTTTCTCTCTCCACAAAAGAAGTAATCCACCCATCCCAAACTGCTGTGCCATTAAAATAGAATCTAGTTTCAATTTCAAATTTCCCTTTTAGATGCTTCTGCCTTTTGACCTGGCATAATAATACATCTTGCTTTAGATTACTTATCAAAACCTCATGATTATACCACTAAAGAATTTTATGTGTCACGCACGAAAGTGAATATAACAGTGAAAAGAAGTGAAAAGAAGGAATTTGCCACATATCAAGAAAAAGAAGAAGGAGTAAATATTCTCAGAATGGAAATGAGTTAAGATGTACTAGAGTCTGTCATCAAGCAAACCATAAAATGCACAGCAAAACTTTTGTATTAATAGTACATGACAACAATAGATGCTTTAAAAAAAATCTTATTGGATTTACATTTTAAGACGAGATGAATGCAACTGCATCTCCTATATGCCTCTGCCTAAATTCAGTTGATGGCTCAAACTGTTCTTGAAATATTGTGATAACCAGAATAAAAAGTCACTAATTACATGTTACGGTAATTGACCTCTTTGACATTTGACCTCACACCTTATAACCCAAAAGTCTGATCACTTTATCTCCTCCTAGTCATGAATACAAAATAGTTGAGATATTGTGATAACAAAGGTAAAAAAAAAAATTCACATACGGTACACCTGTATAATGACGTGTAATGACCTCTATGACCCGTCACCTTTGACGTACGTGAACATAAACAAATCTAATCAGTTCGTCTCACTTTGGTAATACATACTTGTTCCAAGTTTGAAGTTAATGGATCAAATGGTTCTTGAGATCTCACATTAACAAGGCTAAAAACCTGCAATTTCAGAATTGACCTCTGACCTTTGATCTACGTATCCCAAAATCTAATCACATCATTTTTCTATGGTGATACATACTTGTACCAAGTTTGAAGTTCATACCTAAAATGGTTCTTGAGATATCGCGTTAACAAGGCTAACACCTGTAATTTCAAAAATTGACCTGTGACCTTTGACCTACGTACCCCAAAATCTAATCAGATTGTCTTCCTATGGTGATACATACTAGCACCCAGTTTGAAGTTTATACCTCAAATGGTTCTCGAGTTCTCGCTAGAACGAGGCTTACACCTGAAATTTCAGGAATTAGCCTCTGTGACCTTGACCTTTGACCTTCGTACCCCAAAATCTAAGTTATCACTAGAACGAGAAAGCGGGACAGACAGACGGACGGACTACCCGAAAACATAATGCCTCCGGCACCACCTTCGGTGGGCAGAGGCATAAAAATAATTTTAAAAACTATACAGACACATATAAATTGCACAATGTACCAATAATCTTTCATTCAACTTTTAAATCATTCATGTAAACTTGGATAACTTTCACCTCATAAATTTTGATTTAATGGCGACATCGATAATCATTACAGCTTTCTTCAAAGCGGCAACAATTTAGAATCGATATTAGATGAATAGTGATATGCAATATTTTTACATAACTCAAAGGATGCTTTTATTTATGTTTACATTGTAATCGATGTTCTATGTATTGTACTTTACTATTACTTACTCATCGTAGACTTGATATATTATTTGTCAACATTAGGGCACCCCTTCACCTTTCTGATTCCTATTTTCTGCTTCTCTTTCCCTTGTAAATAAACTCTTTTTTTTTTCTATTCATATTTTTTGTTGATTTTTTTAAATTCTATGTTATTCTGTAAATAAAGTTTGTTGTTAGTGTCATCATTAGTAATTTTCCTTTTATATGTATTATTTACAAAATGGAAAGGTATTGCAATGCTTCAAGCTTTAGCTTATAATGCCATACCTCTGCATGTTACTACGTTATCCATATATTGTACCTGTATTATGATCATATTTACCTTTTAATCCTGTTATTGAGTTACTCATACTTATTCTCATTTTTTTTGTCATAATGATCATACTATGCAATACCATGTACCATGCATAAAAATAATAAATAAATAAATATTTTTTATAAGGCATTTTAGCGGCGCATTAAAAACGCATATTTTTGTCCCCTTGCTTTGCGCGTGCAATATCAGGGCATATTCAATGCAACACCAACTTCCCCGTAGGCTACTGTACTATTTGCTGAACAATATTACACTGTACTGCATGCCTGGTTAGTGCGCTTTTATCAAAGTGCATGTTTTGATTTCTAATCAAACGATTGATTAGAAATCATGATTAGATGATGAACACTCTAAGAAAACATTCATTATATAAATGGCATATTTACAGAAGACATTAGCGATAATGTGTCTCGCCCACATGCGATAAGTAGAAATATCGTGATCTCTGTTGCCATGCAACAGGTCCCCCAAGTGCATAAATCTGCATAAGTTCGCTTGCATATATCTACATTACTAATGTTTGGAAAGTTATGTCATAAGAGAGTCTTGCGGGTAAACTATAATGTTTGACCTGAAATGACCTTTGACCTTACCATGTGACCTCTGATGGCAGCATAACATGCAGGTCCCCCAAGTGCTTCTAAAACCCAAGTTTGGTTGAAAAGTGATTGATGGTTGCAAAGTTATCTGTCATAGGAGAGTCTTGTAGGTAAACTTTAACGTATGACCTTTGACCTTATCATGTGACCTCCAACGGCACCAAAACATGGAGGTCCCCTCAGTGCATCTACAACCCAAGTTTGGTTGAAAAGTGAGTGACGGTTGAAAAGTGATCTGTCATAAGAGAGTCTTGCAGGTAAACTTTAACGTTTGACCTGAAATGACCTTTGACCTTATCATGTGACCTCCAACGGCACCATAACATGCAGGTCCCCTCAGTGCATCTACAACCCACGTTTGGTTGAAAAGTGAGTGACGGTTGCAAAGTTATCTGTCATAACGTTTGTGACGGACGGACGGACGACATTTGGATCCCTTAGTCTCGCCTTAAAAAAAAAAAATACAATCATATGACACATAAAACTTGCTATTCAAATTCCATACATTAACACTTGCACAAGGAAAGATGGCAAATCTATGGCACATCTTGAACTATCAGAATTACACCTAGCATTAATTGTCATCCATAATAAATCGTAGTGGTGAAATGCAATTCATCACAATTTTCAAAAGCATATTAAAGACATTTAGTTTCTTATTTCACAATGCTAGTTTGATACTTCAATGTCTATCATAACTGCTGAGTAGTGGCTCATAAGCCTGGTACCAACAAAAAATGGGCATTGTCTTTCAATCATTTTCAAACTTTTGGAAAATTCCTTTCAAAAGAAATATTTACTTAGCTGTGACAATCATAACATTTAGAGAAATATACATAAACAACATCTCAGGATAAAATCTCTTTTATTTAATCGACTTTGTTAGCACCATGGGCGGCAAATCCCATCTTAGAATGTAAAAGTTCTACTACCTGTACACGTCTGGACTAAAAACAGCCATTTTTATTCCTGAAACAAAATCAGGTTAATTTATTGCCTAGGTTGTTTTCATGGGAGATATTTAAAACCCTACATTTGACCCTTTAAAAGTGTATTTTGGGGAAATGTTTGTATGCCTTGTGGCAGAGAAGGTGTTAAGCTAGCTAGCACAAATTACATAGTACTGGATAAATAAACATCAAGCTGGAAAATTGCTTGTAGGACACATGCTCTGGCAACAATTGCTCCTTAATTAATTTTGTGAACTAACCAAATTTGAAACGTCAACCCTGGAACAATCACTATACCTAAAGCTAACCCTCACCTAATGCAAAACTCCATTCCAACCCGAACCCCAACCCTATATCATTCATGAAATAAATCCTTCAGAATGTGTCTCCAGAGAATCTGTATGTCTCATTTGTCAAGGCTTGTTGAGTTGAAAGAGTGGTAAAAGGTGTTGTGGTCTGGTAGATAAGTCCCTGGACTGCGAACCACAAGGTACGGGGTTCGAATCCCTGGCACAGCACTAATATCTTGTGGCAAGACATTAATCTGCATTTGCCATACTTGACCCAGGTGAGGTAAATTGGGTACCTGGCAGGAATCAAAATTCTGAAATGCTAGAGAGCCTAATAGCAGCCACGCTAAAGCCATGGTAATAAATGTGGAGTGTCAGGAGAGCCAATTCTGACTGAGATGAGTGCTATACACAATTATTATTATTATTCAAAACAGGGCCCATCCTATAGAGTTCTGATAGGTCCAAAGCAAACAACTCAAGTTTCACACTATTGTATCTCCTAATGTAAGAAATAGGCAATTCTAACTCTGCTTTTGATAGAATGACTTGTGATGGTTAAGATACCTTTTCCTCATGGTGCTCTGACATACACTCCGGGCTTTATTTCATAAAAGACATAGGGTTAATATTAGCCCTTTCAGGACAGGAATTATGTAAGGGCTAAAATGATCACATTTTGTTCTTCAAATTGGCAACAACAATATTCTTCTTTCAATGCTACATGGTTCTAAAAAGGTGTAATGTCTTTGAAAACAATACACACGATTAAATATTTTGTCAAAAAGTTGAAAACATTACCAAGTTTGATGAAAAACAATGATTTTGAACCTCTCAATGTGTTGCCAATTTACAGATTTAAAGCATGTTCTCCCGTCTAAAAATTCCTGGCATCAAACACAATATGGTTATGCAACAAAAATGGACATAGCATGTGCAAAAATATTTGCTCTTTCTACTCGTGAATTTGGTATATTTTTTTGAGCTCTGAATCAAAAGTTATTGAGCCAAACCACAAAATGTGATCAATAGTCTTGGAAGGGTTAGGGGTGCAATTGGGTTTTAGATTAGGTTTAGGGTCGGTTAAGTTAGGGTTAGGTGTAGTGTTAGGTCCAGGGTTGAAGTTAAGCATTTGGTTAGAGCTGGACTTGGAGTATGTGTCATATAAGCTTTCTCATGAATGTCAAATGATGGGAGACATATTTTGGCAGTGTTGATGCTGTATGCTTTCTGACTGCTGAGAAAGGATGCTATCCACAATAGCATTTCAATTAATTACTAAGCCTGAGATAACTTTGGATTAACCCCTTGGAAAATGCTTATAAAATGAAAATGAAATTGCTCACAACATCTCATTAACCACTGGTTTGTTTTGCATTACCAACGGACTTCTAGCTCAGTGCGTGCATGTGGTCATCACAACGGCAAAACGAGGAACCTTTAATTTGTGCCTTTATTTTGGCGATTTATGAGCTAAAACTTCCCACATGAACAAATTTGTAGTTATATTTTGCTCATGCGACTTCTTTCTTTGCCAAATTCACGATCGGCACATACGATATTTATGAGTCAGCCGTAGTCAGCTTATCCATGGATTACGCATGCGCATGGCCCATGGAGCACTCGCGCACAGAGCTGAGGCGTACACAGATTTCAATGCGTGGGACGCGGTTGTAATATTTTTCTGTTATGTCAGCCTCGGCGATCTGACACGGATCGAGATCTTTTTTTCCTGACAACTCTATGCGGAAAATTCACCTCAAGTAAATACCATATGATTATAGAAAAATGTACAATAAAACGATACATCACAGTGATTTTGTTGCGAATCTAACCAAAATGAGGAATTTTAGGGGAAGTTTAAGAGGTAATATTATCAGTTTGTAACCGAAGAAATATCGCTAAAATTTCATATTTTCCGTTGGTCAAACTTTGATTTTGCAGTATTGTTGTGAAAGATACACCTATATTTAATCATTTTTTGAACTTTATGTTTACCAAAAGTGGTATTTAATATATTATTTTTCTGGTTGCACTTGTAAACAACTTTACGTAATCATGGGAAAATGCAAGAACTGGCGAGGTCAAAGGGGGTAAACTCAATGGACAATCACTTGCTAATTATAGGGCTGGTTCCCCACTGAACCAATGTACCTGAAATCTATTTAAGGGACTAGAAAATTAATGCCTTGAAATAAGGGATTAGCACACAAATTCTACTTTGAACTTCCAGTTTGAGGTCCACTGATATATTTTCTAAGCCATGTCACTTGACTTCATTTTCCTTCAATTTTTTGTTGCTTTTGCTTTTTACATTTTTCAACAAGTTTGGAAGGATACTCCCATATTAAAAAAGGTATATACATCGATCTCACTAGCGATACAAGTACATGTATCATACATAGTTTTAAAAACACAAGGCAGACATATTCTGAAGTTCTCCAGTCTTTATCACCACTGCATGGCACTGTATTGCAGACACAGTAGCTGGAGATACATGTAGCATTGATGCTGCTCAACAATAGTTTGATGAACAGGGGAGCGTTTCATCAAGGGTTTTGTCAGTGATTTTTACCGACAACTGTTATAAGCAACTGAAATCCTTGCATCTGATTGGCTGAGAGCAAATTAGTCGGTAAAAAGCACTGACAAAACGCTTAATGAAACACTCCCCTGATGTACTGGCAGGTTTTCATCATCTGGTCACAGTAAAATGGCATAAAGGAAACAATGTTCAATCACACTTGCAGCTCCTCTGTTGGGTCGCTGGAATGGTGTCCTGGAACAGGAGGCATCTGCAATCGTAAAGTTTTCCACACCCGCACTTCGGCTCTGCTTAGGTTGGGTGCAGCCTGAACAATCGCACTGGTTTCCAACTCCATGATATTTCCGTTCTCCATTGGAGCCTCCCTAGATCGGGAGTCCTCATAGATCTGCCAGTTGAGGCGTGGGTGTGTGCTGACGATGTGGTCGAGGGCCACATGGGACTTGATGACGTCGGGCGAGATGTCTTGGATAAATATGGGAATGACCTGCTTCTTGTGTTGTTTGATGATGTCCAGACATTGCTCCGTTTCCAGAGACACATACCTACAATAAATAACATTAATGACTTCACCTATTAAGACATATAAAGGTTTTTCAGCAGAAAACTGATATTAGCACAAAGGTTGTTATGTACTGGCAAGATCCTTGCAATTGGTCCAGGTATCCCATTATGTGGACCAAAGCCATTTAATAACCAGAAGAAATTGAAGTGCATTTTCAATGGAGAATCCAAGATTATTTTCCCTAGGGCACAAGTATGTACATATCGTCGCTCAATTCACAAAGTGCCACGAACGACCGCGGATCTTTCAAAACGCATTCCGAGAAAAACGTGATTCAAATATTGCATATTGAAAACAGCAAATTTGGCATGTTGATATGGGTTAAATTTAATAAATCATATATGTTATGATCGAGAAGAATCTTTTCTACCCATTTATGTAGAAAAATAGAGTTGTTCATGTGAAATGTTAACAGTGCAAGGCTGCAAACATTCGTGTCACTTTGTGAAAAAAAATCATGTGCGTAATCTGGTACGCACTGTATGACTTTTGTGCTTTTGTATTCGCAAAGTCATAAGATTGTCCATGCCGTGCACTACACATTAATTCACTTTTCACTCTTTTCATGGAGTGACACATTAGATGCGTGTGCGTACCATGCGCGCTATTTATTCATACGTGCACTCCATTCACTATAACGTAACAAAATGGCGCGAACGTTCATGTCACTTTGTGAAGTAAATGGTAGGCCTTTTTGAGGTTTATGTCACTTTGATCATACCGTTTTTTATTGCAGAATAAATCAAAATTGATACTTGAAACTTCATTATGTGATAAATGATGGGAAATTGATGCTAAAAATTGAAAAATGAAAATCGATATTTTACACTATTTTTGGCATTCGTGCAACTTCGTGAATTCAACGAAGATGTGTCAAACATATTTGGTCGGCATTAGAAATGTTTAATAAATCCACACTCAGCTCAATCAGTACTGACTTTCTTGTGACTATAGTACGATATTAATCAGAATAATAATTTTAAACAAGATGAATGCGACTGCGTCTCCAATATGCCTCCGCCTAAATTCAGTTGATGGCTCAAACTCTTCTAGAAATATTTGATAACGAGGCTAAAAACCAGTAATTTCATGTAATTTTATGCAAATTGACCTCTGTGACCTCTGACCTTTGACTTACCCTAAAATCTAATCAGTTCATCTTTCTATGGGTATGCATACTGGTACCAAGTTTGAAGTTCTCACCTCAGATAGTTCTTGAGATATCGCAGTAACGGTGCTAAAAACCATGTAATTCCACGTAATTTCATGTAAATTGACCTCTGTGACCTCTGAACTTTGACCTACCTACCCCAAAATCTAATCAGTTCATCTTTCTATGGGGATACATACTGGTACCAAGTTTGAAGTTCTCTCCTCAAACAGTTCTTGAGATATCGCGGTAACGGTGCTAAAAACCAAGAATTTCATGTAATTTCATGTAAATTGACCTCTGTGACCTCTGACCTTTGACCTACTTACCCCAAAATCTAATCAGTTCATCTTTCTATGGGGATACATACTGGTACCAAGTATGAAGTTCTCACCTCAGACAGTTCTTGAGATATCGCGGTAACGGTGCTAAAAACCAAGAATTTCATGTAATTTCATGTAAATTGACCTCTGTGACCTCTGACCTTTGACCTCCTTACCCCAAAATCTAATCAGTTCATCTTCATATAGGGAAACATACTAGTACCAAGTTTGAAGTTCTTACCTCAAACAGTTCTTGAGATATCGTGGTAACGGTGCTAAAAACCAAGAATTTTCAGGTAATTTCATGTAAATTGACCTCTGTGACCTCTGACCTTTGACGTACTTACCCCAAAATCTAATCAGTTCATCTTCGTATGGGGATACATACTAGTACCAAGTTTGAGGTTCCTACCTCAAATGATTCTTCAGATATCGCGGTAATGAGAAGTGGGACGGACGGACGGACGGACGGACAACCCGAAAACATAATGCCTCCGGCACCCACCTTCGGTGGGCGGAGGCATAAAAATTCATCCCCTGTCATTTCAGATTTCAGAAAGTTTCAAGTCAAGACATTTTTTTTCCAAATTTAAATCTCAAAAATTAAACTTCAAATATTATTACAAAGAGGAGTTATATATGCATACATTGCAAAGTATACCACTGGTTCTGCCCTGAATGATAATGTCCTCCAATCACAAGGTCCAAACATATTTAGGTGGTCTGTCGTAGTCGACAGACCACCTCTTAATTTCGTCAGAATTTTCTTTATTTATTTATTTATTTATTTATTATTTATTTTTATTTTTCCACCACTTTCTTGTTGCCATGATTCCTCAATATCGGCTGAGTCAAATTTTATCAAAATCTCTACAGTCATGAGGACATATCAGATCAAGCTCGGGTATCTATTTCAAGGTCATCAGGTCATCGTGACGTCATCCAGGCGCCATTTTGTGATATCACATTATCAATCATATCTTCATAACGAGTCATCAAAAATGAACCATATTTGACATACATTAACTTCAGGTCAAGGGACAACATAAAATGTCATCAAAATTTGCGCGCACATCATGACGCGCACGTACGCGGGCGTCAAAATTTAAAAATGCTCAAAATCTCTTTTTAATCAAATTAGAGTATTGTTCAGGACATTTTAAGCATTTTAATTTTTTCTGTCCGTGCGCGTCCGTGCGCGCGTTATGCGCGCACACAGCGCGTAGAGAACGTAAAAACGCCATTTTTTCGCATATTTTGTCTTCCTGACACTATTCTTGACAATTTCCAACTATTTACAGTCAATCTCGACCTTCCATAATGTCGTACGCGCGCGTCAAACTTTCAAATTCGTGCGCACGTCAATGGGCATTCTAATGTAAAAAGTGGTAAAAACATGCCCATCTAGAATTTGCCATAGCTCCTCAGAATATACGGAAACCCCCCAATTTCTTTACATATTCTGAAAGCCTGTGAGTTGTAGATTTGAAATCATGTAGAATTTTTGCCGATCTCATGTTCTAACGTCATCATATTTGCATATGAACTCAAAAAAATGATTTTGAAAAAATGACGTCATCATTTTTGTATTCATTTGCTAATATTTCAGTAATAGGTGATCGATTTTCTTCCAAATTTTGATATGTTATAGCTGAGACAATTCTCTACCAGATCAGTTACCATCATTTTTCATTTTGATGACGTTATCACACTGAAATCTTCAATTAAAGACGACATGTCAGATTTTTCCCTATTTGCGTGTTATGTCTATGGAAGACGATTTTTTTTCGAATCACGAATCTACATGACATCGTTCTCTGAGCAGTATCTCAGTTATTATTGGTCTATTTCCTTCCAGATTTTAATATGTTGTAGCTGAGACTATAAGCTTTTATTAGTAAGCCCTCCAATTTTTAATCAGATGTCGGGATCATGCCCAATTTTTCAGTACAAAATGGGATTTGAGAATCCCGTTTTTCGTTTACGTGTTATCTCTATGGGAATTATTTTGGTCTATCGGTAAAGCACATGACTACCATGGTCAAGGTACCTGGTTCGATCCCGGGGCCGATTTTTTTTTTTTTTTTTTTTTTTTTTGCTTCTTTTTGCCTGTCATTTTACCATCCTCTTCGACTATTGTAACATAAAAAATCACTAATCATGTAATAAACTGCCTTATTTTCCGTATTATGTCTATTAGAAAGTAGTGTGCAGTAGTTTATGTACAACCCTATGGCAAATTGTGATTTCCTGTCCTGTATTAGAGCTATGGTGTTAATCTCCCAAGTATCCTGTATCATCATCATTATTATCATCACCATCATGATCATCATCGCTACTATTATATCATCGCCATCATCATTATGTCATTATAATCATAATCACCGTTATCATCACCATAATCATTTTACAATGACCGATACACATTTTGCTACATTCCTGTCCTCAGGAAGCATCTCCATTCATGGCATTCTTGACATCCTGTCTTCTGTTTAGTATTTCCCCATTAATATGATCATCCTGATTACAATCATGATCGTGCCAATTTAAGGACAGACCACCTAATTCGTCTTCGTGACGAATTCAAGTCTAGTTATATTTATATTTATATTTATATTTATATTTATATTATGCAGTCTATATTGCTTTCTCAACTTGAAAGGTACTTCATCTGTTTTCCAGCCCCAAATTTTGAAGTTGCGTGAGTAGACCTGTGGTAAATTACCGGTACAAAAGAATTATAATTGGAAAACTTGTGCGGATGTGAAAAGGATTATAATTTGCTTTTAAGTATTAGAAATAACAACAATTTGGGTAAAACTTCTCGAAAAAAAATGTGTAAATTTTAAAGTCATTATCTGACCGTTACTAGCGCATGTACTTGTGTTGATTTCTGAATAGAGCCCTCTACGACAAAAGCAAGATTTTCTTTTCTTCCAAAGGAGTTATAGAACTTGTGACCTTGAAATTTCTTAGGCAGTATCTAAAACATGTCAACTAGACCTGTGCAAAGTTTCGCGGAATTTTGTGAAAGTATGCAAAACAGATGAAGTCCCTTTGAGTTTCTGAATTTTCTTTTTTGTCAAAGACAAGGATGAGAAAATGAATCGTATTAACCCCACAAACAAAAATGGACTTGAATGCTGTATTTTAACAACAGAGTTTTGTAGAACCAGAGGCATGCAGTAACTTGGCCATTTTCCTTTCCTCCAAAAGCTGTCCTGATTAGTGTGTAGAATCCGAAACCTGTAATGCACTACAGACTGAGCCAATTCTGTGATTTATAAAAAATTGCTGGATTCTTAGGGCCGGATTTCTGAAGGAGGTGTATCTTCACCCACGGTCTAAACCTCCACAAGCTGAGCCTCATGTCAAATGAACAGGTAATATACACCTATATATACGCTAATGTTAGTCCACGGATGAGCTTTAAAACATGTTTTAAACCATACTTTGAATTTATACCTCCTTTTTAAAATTTGGGCCTGAGTGGCTCATGACCGTGTGAAAGGAGAAGAATAAGTGAAAAAGGATGGTGAAAGTTTGAAAGAAACTGTACAGAGAATAAGAAAGTTATGAATGATTGAAAAATGAGATCACTACATCTATGCAAATCTCAAATTGGCAATTTGGTGATTGTGACATACATGTATTCACAGTCAACTCTCCCATTTGTTGTACACCAAAATATCATTTAAATTCTGGTTTTCTCCTGAGTGCCTTTTTGCTCAGGGCATTACTCAAAACATATTGTAGATAGTACATTGTTCTAGGTCCTTCAAAAGAAAAAGATCCTACAAATTACATTTTGAAAAAAAATGACATTTTAGTCATTTTGTGTGTTGGAGCGAGTGGGAAATTTGACCGCCGCTACATCTCATTGACCGTACCAATAACCGGTAGGCCAATTTAAAATTCTCATACGAGTGGTGATTACAACTGTCCAAAAAAAAATCACGACTTTCTCTATTGTTTGTCCAATTTTGTTCATTGCTTTCACACAAATCAGTAAAATCAGAATTGATTTTATTATTTGCTAGATAAATCTATGTACCTACCTATTTGCTAGTCTTCCGACTACGCAAGCCATTCGAGTAATTAAAGTCACGACAGTGCATATACCCCCCCTAGGATCACGCCTTCCTCTGTGCACGTACGCATGACGCGCGCACACAATCCTCCTCTTTACGAGCAGCCTCAGACAAACTTTGACATGTTGCTAGGCAAGGAGTGGGGTAGGAGGGTGGGACATAGGTAGGTACATAGATTTATCTAGCAAATAATAAAATCAATTCTGATTTTACTGATTTACTACAATAAATCAATGTACCTACCTATTTGCTAGACCAGCACAGATTCAAATGGGGGGCATGTCCCAAGAGGAAGGTCAACAGGAACCCAAGGATGACGTTGCAGCTTGCAACGTCTTGTTAGAAAAAGACTCTTCAGACAGAACATCTTTTAAATAAAAAGATGTGAAGGACCTGGAGAAGTGCCAGTAGGCTGCCATCATAATGTCCACTAGGGGCACCCCTTGGAAAAGAGCCCAAGAGACACTGATGCCCCTGGTATCGTGAGCACGGGGCTTCCCATCACTCAATAGGGCCTCCGGCCCAGCTGCCTGGATCGCTTCGACTTTCCATCTAGAAATAGATTCTCTGGAAGCGGGGGAAAAGGGCTCTCGAGTGATGACAAAAAGCTGATCACTCTTACGAAGAGTCTTAGTCCTATCTAAATACCATTTCAAGGCCCTCACCGGACACCAGACCTTATCCTCCTGCACTGAGGAATGGTCCGACAGCGGTCTAAGAAAAATCTCAACTGGTCCAGAGGAAGCAGTCTGATTTTTGGCAATAAAGGAGGGCTTGGGTATAAGTCGCACACCATGGTTTTCCCAACGGATGTGACCCGGTGTTATACACAGAGCATGAAGAGTACTCCTCCTCTGTGCCGAAGCAATAGCGACTAAAAATAGCGTCTTGACCGTTAAATGGTGAAAGGACGCTTTACCCAAAGGTTCAAAAGGTGGCTTCGCAAGCACGTCAAGGACTCCAAGAAGGAGTCAGGCTACGAGTTGATGGACGCTGCAAGAAGAAGGAGCGAGTCAACCTAGCCAAAAGAGGGGAGTTGGAGACTCCCGAACCATCAGCAAAACCAACGTGGACGGCGGCAATAGCCGAACGATAGCCACGTATGGTTGAAATCGATCTACCCTTATCGAAAAGGGAGATAAAAAAATCGGCAATAACACCAATAGGGGCTTCACGTGGCGAGACACCCTGATTCTCGCACCAAGAAAAGAAGGCCCCTAGACGAGAGTTGTAGAGATCTCTAGTGGAGTCTCTACGGCTTCTCATTACAAACTGGGAGGCCCTTTCGGAGAGCCCCGAGTTTCTGGCGTCTTCCCCAACAACGGCCAGGCAGTCAAGTGGAGGACCGCTGGGCGTTGATGAACAATCCCCGAGAGGGGTTGAATTATCAAATCCTCCCTGAGAGGAAGGGGAAACGGCTGGCCGGCCAGGAGACTCAGCAGGTCTGGAAACCAATGTCTCGCTGGCCAATGTGGGGCTATCAACAAGAGCCAAGCCCTGTTCCTCCTTGACCTTCCTCAAGACCTGAGGGATCAGAGGAATGGGGGGAAAAGCGTACCCCCGGATAGCTCCCCAATGGAGGGAAAAGGCATCCATCGCCCACGCCTCCTGATCCCGAACCCGCGAGCAATACCTCGGGAGTCGGTGATTGAGGGTGGAGGCGAACAGATCGATCTCCAGAGGACCCCACACCTCTTGGAGAAGAGCAAACACCTCCGGATGAAGAGTCCACTCTGACGGGAGGCATTTGCCCCGCGACAGAAAATCCGCGATCAGATTTTCCTGACCGGGAATGTAGGAGGCTACCGGAATAATGTTCATAGACCGGTACCACCTCCACAACTGGGCAGCTAAGGTGTTCAGAGAGGAAGACCGAGTGCCGCCTTGGCGATTGATATAGGCAGCTACTGTGACATTGTCCGTAAGAACGAGTACAGTGCGACCAACAAGACCTGGCCTGAAATGATGAAGAGACAGGCTGACCGCCATCATTTCCAAAACATTGATATGGGGCATAACTCTCAAGTGAGACCAGTCCCCTGAAATCATCTCGCCCCGGCAATGACCGCCCCAACCGAGAAGGGAGGCGTCTGTCGCCAGAGAAACTGACGGAAGAGGTGTACAGAGAGGCTTGCCTTGGGCAAGAAACGAACTGTTCGACCAGGGGGTGAGAAGGAGCTTGATATCTCTTGGGAGTGGAATCCACCCCAAAGGAGAATCTTTGCCCGGTCTGTAAAACTTGAGGAGGTGCCTCTGAAAGGGCCTCATCAACAGCCTGCAGTCTGGTAAGACGTCGACTAGACTGGCCAGATAGCCCAGGAATTGAAGCCATTGTCTGGCTCTGACCCTGCGGGCTACTCGCAATGACCGTGCGGTCATGGTGATAGTCCGAATTCTGTCCCGACTGGGGCGGGCAAGCTGATTCGGGATATCTATCTCCGCACCCAAGTACACCGGGGTACGTGTGGGAGATAATTCTGATTTTTCCCATTTTATCAGAAAGCCTAAGTCTTGCGTTAGTCGCAGTAAAAGGCATAACTGATCCAACAGGAGGGACTCTGAGTTTGCAACTAGGAGCCAATCGTCTAGATAGACGAATAATCGGAGGCCGCGATTCCGTAGAAACGCGGCCAGGGCCGACACTATTCGGGTAAACACTCGAGGGGCCGGCCTCAGCCCAAAGGGCAGGGCACGAAATCGAAACGTTTCGCCCTGGAACGCGAATCCCAGCAAATTTCTCGACAGAGAGTGAATGGGAATGTGAAAGTACGCGTCTTTGAGATCGATGGAGATCGCAAGGTCGTCATGTGAAAATGCACTGGAGGTATAAACCTGTTGATTCTTTTCATGTTTAGAATCATACGTAAACTTCCCGAGCGCTTGGGAATGACAAAAATTGGGGAGAGACAGAGATGAGGATGATCTCTCGCCCTTTCTACAGCGCCCTTTCCCAGCAGCGTGGCGATCTCTGAGGAGATGTGCTGCTGGAAAAGGGCTGACATTGGAGGCGGGCGGATTCTGATGGCGCCGTTTGGAATCGGCTTTATCAGATCTATGTAAAAGCCGTCGCGATAGTACGAAGGCGTCGCCGGAGATTGCCTCCCAAACTGGGAGGAATCTCTGGAGTCGCCCGCCTACACTGTCCACAAGCACTCGGGGTAAGGTATCAAAAGGCCGACTTGGGCCTGACCGGGCCCTTGGCGGCGGTCTTACGCCCCCCTCTTCCTCTCGCCGAGCCTCTACCACGGTTGCTCAGGGTAGGGGTCTCAACCCGAGGGATAGTCACAGTCACTCGACGATTTGAGCGGTTAGCGCCTGTCGAGACCGACTTAGACTTCGGAAAGGACCGAGCAGGCTGAGTGGGCAAGAATTGTCTGGCCATCTCTTTTGCCTGTTTGCGACCCTCTATCTCTTTGAGGAAGACCTTGTTAAACTGGCCCCCAAAGAGTTTGGGATGAGAGGAAGGGATACCCCGCAAGAGAGGCGGGATGTCTTTCTCTAGCACTCCCAGTGTGGAGAGCGCCAGCTTGCGGCATTGATGCGTAACGTCAATCGCCGCTGATGAGAGCTGAGACCACTGAAGTCCAGCTAACAAAAGCAGGAGTTCATCCAACAAATTGGAGTCCCCCTCGGTCACATTCAGTTCAACTGATCTGGCCCGAAGGCGTAACAGTGAACCCAGGTACGCCGAAAGCCTTAAGCCCGACCTGACTTTGGTTTCAAAGTTCACTAGGGGCTTCTCGGCGGATCTATAGGACTGAGACTTGAAATTGATATTCAAACGTTGTCCCATACCCATAATTTCCTGGGATAAACCCTTGGCTGAAAAGAAGCCCTGGGTATCATCCCGATAGAAAGAGAAGGCACTACCAAAGGGGCGTCGGGTAGCCCGACCCGCATCGGCGAGTGCCTCCCTATCCCCATACTCCTGTTTGAAGTCCTCTGTAAGAGGAATACCAGGAGACGGGCCATGCTGTCTGAATAACAGCGATGGCTGATCACTGTCCGACTGGACTTGGGGGAAAATTTCTGGCATATACTTCTCTAACAGGGCCTTGGCATCTGCCGCCATAGCCTGACAAGGCTGGGGGTCGTAGCCGGCCTGAGATTCTGAAACAGACGGGGTAGAAACCTGCGAGACAGAATCAATTTCGGGAGAAGTAGTCCGGTGGGGAAAATCCCATGGGGGTGGATATGCCCACGGACCAGTGACAGACTCCTCCCCCGGCGAGAGCCGCAGGCACGGGAGGAGTAGGTCGAGAAACCGCATTCGGACAAAATTGTCCCAGGTTCTCATGAATATCGGAGACCGGGAAAACACCGGGGTCCGACTCGGGAACATCCTCCATCACAGTGACAACTGACTGGGGAGAACCCGTCTCAGTAGCCGGCAGCGTCGGGGGATTAGTATCCCAACCATGCTGCTCAGCAAAGAGTCTCATTAATCTGAGCAGCTCAGATTGAGAGTCGGGGGGAAGAGAGGGCTGAGCCTTCTTACCCGACTTGGGTTTATCCTTGGATTTACCCTTCTTGGCTTTAGGCTTCTTAGCGGGGGTGTGAGCCACCGTAATAGAAGGCCGTTTAGAAGCACGGGAAGTGTTAGGCTGCAGTATAAAAGCCTCACTACCGAAATTGTCCGGGCCGGGCTCCCCAGTGGGGAGAAGCAAATCGGCCGCAACTGTAGGGACTGTGCTTCCCCGACCAGAGCCCCGATTCGCATTGACTGCCGGGGAGTGGACGGGCTGCTGCATTGCAGCACTGCTGGAAATAGCACCCGGAGCACTGACGTTGGTCAGTGGCTGGCGGGAACCAGCAGTCTTCCGCTGCGAGAACCTGCTCGAGGAGGAGGTCTTCTTAGCGGGATGCGGATTTACGTTACCGGCTGTAATTCCCCCAGACACACCGACGGTGGTCGGATGTCGGGGGAAGCCAGTAACACTGGGTGAAATCTCGCTAGGCACCCCGACGGTGGTCAGGGGTCGGCAAGACCCAGTAACATTAGCTGACCGCTTAGCGGTCTTACCAGTTAATGCCCCCTCCAGGCTCCCGACGGTGGTCGGGGGTCGAGAGGACCCGGTAATACTAGCTACCGCCCCCCCAACTGCAGACGCGGTGGTCGTGAGTTGGAGGGAGCTAGAATTGCTAATGACGGGTGTTCGGTCCGAAGACTTATGAACACCTAACTTACCTATAAAGCCTGTCTTGCTCGACGCTCCCGGTACAAAAATACCAGAGCGAGCAGACAGACTGACGCCCTTACCTCCCCTAACCATCGTGTTTGACTCGCTGGTAGGCGAGCGAAACACAGAGGTCTCCAACACACTCACTGGACTGACGCCCTTATAAGTGAGAGTAGTGGACGGGAGGGAAGAAGAATTGGAAGAGCCTGGAGGTAACCAAGACCTCGATTGCTCTTCCTCCGAAGAACTCATTATCACCTGTAAGGAGATATAAAAGAGTCAACAATAAACAATTATAAAGAAAAGGGCGTACAAAGCGAGAGTGAAACGGAATGGAATTTTCCCGCGCAATGAGTGGAAAATTCCATTCACGCACTACGAACAAAAGAACACTCTCGTAAGGGTATATGCACACAACAGCCACACACACGAAACACCAACGAAACGTTACAGGGCTGAGCGCCCGGCAAAACGCCAAAGCGAATGCCCTGGGCTACTATACGAAAGAGGTGAAAAGTGAGGTATGAATTTAAGCTCAAATATCACCAAAATAAACACGTGACAGACATAAACCGACACTAAACAGATAATAAACAAGTCTAGGACGGAAATATTGGCAAAAGTCACCCAAAAACGCGCTAAAAGAGTAGCAAACTCTGAATTTTTGCGCAAGATAGTGACTTAGCTGCAACTCTTTAGGCTGCGAGAAGGAAAGAGGAGGATTGTGTGCGCGCGTCATGCGTACGTGCACAGAGGAAGGCGTGATCCTAGGGGGGGTATATGCACTGTCGTGACTTTAATTACTCGAATGGCTTGCGTAGTCGGAAGACTAGCAAATAGGTAGGTACATTGATTTATTGTAGTAAATCCTATTATTACAAAGGTTGGATTACACTTTATTTGAACCACAGCTATAGCCTTGATTAACCCTTTGAGTGCGAGCCCGCGCACAACGATTGTTCTCCCTGTGACGGAGCGATTTCGGTTACATTGCCGGTAATGGGAAATTTGGAGGTGCTTTCTACTTTGATTGCTCATTGTACCTCACTCGGTCATTTTCGTAATTTTTAGTAAATGTAAACATGAAAGGTCAGACTTTTCTCCGTTTTGTTTATCGAAACAAAAAATAAGGTTTGTTATTTTACAGGGGAAAAGCCGTCTTATTTTGTTGAAGCTTCGCTTCCTTCTTTTTCAGTACACTTACAATACAAATTGCGTAAACGCCGTCGCAAACGCGGTTAGATCAAGGTCTGTGATAACTCCTTGGTTCGATCGATACCCCATTCATTGGCCCCCATTGTCGTCTGCTAATGCTCGGGCGATTATCTGCCAAGTCATGCATTGCGCCCCGCATTTTACACGTATTTCTGACTCATTTGTAAAATCAGCATTGATTTTCTTATTTACTATATAAATCTATATACCTACCTATTATGCCTGTAGTCTTGACTACGGGACCCCTTCGAGAATTTATCACACACGAGTCACAATATTGTGCGCACCCCCCGTAATCCTATTGTCCCCTTCGCCACTCACGCGCGTCAATACGCTACGGCCATCTTCCTCTTTTGCGAGCAACCCCAAGAAGAAACATGTTGCTTGCAAGGTGCGGGGAAGGAGGGAGGGTCATAGGTAGGTATATAGATTTATATAGTAAATAAGAAAATCAATGCTGATTTTACAAATTTACTGCAATAAATCATATATACCTACCTATTATGCCAGACCAGCGCCAACTCAAAGACCGGGAGGCATGTTTCGAGCAGAAGGGAATAAGATTACACCAAAGACTACAAAGAAGACACAGCGGCCTTCAAGGTGGCTGACGCAAACAAAGCTTCACCTGCGGGAACATCCCTAAGGTAGCAAGAAATGAAGGAATTGGGCGAACGCCAATAAGCAGCCTTCAAAATATCAACAAGCGCCACACCTTGAAACAGAGCCCAAGAAGTGCTGACACTACGAGTATCATGAGCACGAGGCTTACTGTCGGATAAAAGAGCCTCTGTGCCAGCGGCCCTAATAGCTTCAACGATCCATCTAGAGATGGAATCAAGAGAGGCAGGAGAAAAAGGCTCTCTAGTGATCAGGAACAACTGATCATCCTTACGATAAGACTTAGTCTTATCAATATACCATTTGAGAGCCCTAACAGGACACCAAACTTTGTCCTCACGCACCGAAGAAAAGTTAGAAAGCGGACAAAGAAAAATCTCAACAGGACCAGAGGCAGCTGTCTGATTCTTGGCAACAAAAGAAGCCCTAGGAATCAATCTAACGCCTTTTCTCTCCCAGCGAACATGACCAGGAGTAAGACAGAGAGCATGAAGAGTACTGCGCCTCTGCCCAGAGGCAATAGCTACCAAAAATAGCGTCTTAACCGTAAGATGATGAAGCGAAGCTTCTCCTAACGGTTCGAAAGGAGGTTTCGCCAAGGCCTCCAGGACCTTAGGCAGACTCCAAGACGGCACTAGCTTAGAAAAAGAAGGTCGTTTCAGAAAGAACGAACGAATCAAACCACTTAGTAGCGGAGAATTGGAAATCCCCGAACCATCTGAGAAACCTGAATGAATGGCCCTGATCGCCGTACGGTAGCCTCGGATAGTAGAGATAGATCTCCCTTTGTCAAATAACGAGATTAAGAAATCCGCAATTGAACCAATAGGAGCCTTAGAAGGGGTTTGATTTCTCTCTTTGCACCAAAGGAAAAAGACCGAGAGACGGGAATTGTAAATTTCCCTAGTAGAAACCCTACGACTGGACATTAAAAAGTCCGCGGCTCTATCAGAGAGACCCGACTGTCTTGCAGATTCCCTGACAGGGGCCAAGCAGTCAAATGAAGAGACTCCGGACTGTGGTGAAGAATCCCCGATAGGGGCTGTAACACCAAATCCGCTCTTAACGGGAGAACGAACGGTTGAGCCCTTAGGAGGCTCATAAGTTCTGGAAACCAATTCCTCCTGGGCCAAAAGGGAGCTATTACGAGCACCCGCGCCCGATCTTCCCTGATTTTCCGCAAGACACGCGGAATCAGTTGGAAGGGAGGAAAGGCGAATCCCTGAAGGTTCTCCCAGCTGAGGGAGAAAGCATCGAGAGCCCATGCTCCCTGATCGCGAACACGGGAGCAATACTTCGGCAGCTGGTGATTTAGCACCGACGCAAATAGATCCACTTCCAGTGGACCTAGGCGACTGCGAATGCGGCAAAATACCTCCGGATGGAGCGTCCATTCCGATGGAAGATACCTGCCCCGAGACAGAAAATCCGCAATGAGGTTTTCCCGACCGGGGATGAAAGAGGCCACGGGTGTGATTGCCATGCGACGACACCACCTCCACAGCTGAGCTGCTAGGGCATTCAGGGCAACCGAACGAGTGCCTCCCTGCCGATTGATATATGCCGCCACAGTAACATTGTCCGTGAGAATCAGAACCGAACGACTGAGAAGTCGACTTCTGAAATGGAGCAAGGTCAACAGAACTGCCATAAACTCCAGGACATTGATATGAGGAAGAGTCCCAAGATGAGACCAATCCCCCGCAACCGTGCTGCCGTTGCAGTGTCCTCCCCACCCCAACCGAGAGGCGTCCGTCGAAACCGATATCGACGGGAGAGGGGCAGAGAAGGACCTGCCTCGCGCGAGAAACACCTCGCTCGTCCAACAAGAGAGAAGAGACTTGATACTTACTGGTACTGGAATCCAGACCAAAAGAGAGTCTTTTCCCGGCTTGAAGAACCTGAGGAGATGTCTCTGAAAGGGTCTCATGAGGAGCCGGCAGTCCTCTAAAACATCGACTAGACTGGCTAGATAACCTAGAAACTGAAGCCACTGTCTGGCCGAGACTCTTCTGGCCAGCAAGAGCTTGCGAGCCGCAGAGACAATGGTGAGAATCCTGTCTCGACTGGGCCGAGCCAACTGATTCCTTATGTCTAACACCGCCCCCGGAAAAACTGGGCTGCGAGTGGGAACTAACTCTGACTTTTCCCAATTTATTAGGAAACCTAAGTCTTGAGTAAGAGAGACGAGCAAACGAGTCTCGTCCAACAAACGATCGCGCGACTCCGCAAGGAGAAGCCAATCGTCCAGGTAACAAAACAACCGCAGGCCGCGACGCCTCAGAGAGGCCGCTAGCACCGCTACAACTTGAGTAAAAACCCGAGGGGCCGGGCGCAGCCCGAAGGGAAGAGCACGAAAACGATGTCTCCGAGAGGAAGGAGAACCCCAGAAGATCGCGAGATGCGCGATGAATGGGAATGTGAAAGTACGCGTCCTTGAGATCTATCGAGACCGCGTAGTCTTCCCTTTTGATCAATGGAAGAATGGAGGCAAGAGTCTCCATCCGAAAATGAACCGGAGGAATGAATTTGTTTATTCTTTTCAGGTTCAGTATCAAACGAAGTTTTCCCGAGCGCTTGGGAATAACGAAAATTGGAGAAAGGGAAAGAGACGGCATGTCTCTTACCCTTTCTATAGCCCTCTTTTCCAAAAGAGACTCGATCTCCTTTGAAGCATGAGATCGAGACAGGGCAGACATGGGAGGTGACCGAATTCTTATAGCCCCTCCGGGGAGCGAAGCGCAAAGATCTATGAAGAATCCGTCTCGCACGACGGAGAGAACAAACACGTCCCCGGAGATGGCCTCTCAAGCGGGGAGAAACGCATGAAGTCGGCCACCTACCACATTCGGTCGAACAAGCGCTCGGGGAAAAACATCAAAACCCAGGCTTGGCCTTCTGCGAAGCCATCGCCTTACCACGAGAACCTCTCGAAAGGCCCCTGCCACGACTCCCTCTCCCACGAGAAGGAGCTGGCTGCGGCTCAGGAGGCGAGACCCTAGACACGCGACTGCGTTGACCCGAAACGGGACCAGCAGGTCTACGCTGAACAGGGGCCCACGTTGGCTTAGAGCTAGTGTGAAACTGCTTAGTCATATCCGAGATCTGCTTTCGCGCATCGATCTCTCTCTGAAAAACCGTAGCGAATTTACCACCAAAAAGCGAAGGACCCCGAGACGGAACATCTCGGAGAAGTTGAGCAATGCCCGACTCTCTAACACCCAGTGCCGAGAGAGCCGAGGTCCTGCGACGGAACGTAGCCGAAGCAGCTGCGGTGGAAAGCTGCGACCACTGCAGACAAAAAAAGAGTATGCAGCAAGTCGTCAATAATCAGCTTGTCACCATCGGTAACATTCAACTCCTCCGCCCTGGACCTAAGGTCGGAGAGAAACCCTTGAAAAGCCGCCAAACGCATCCCTGACCTAACCTGGTTTTCAATATTAAACCAAATCTTATCCTCCGCCTTGAACGCAGCGGAGGTAAGCGGATTAGTCGCCCGCAAGCGACGACCAACCTCTAAAATCTCAGGAGAAAGAGTCTTAGCCTTGAAAAAGCTGTCTTGGTCCTGAGAACAAAAGGCGAAAGCCTTACCCTTGACCGCATTAGGGCGCTTAACCAACAGCGCGGCCTCAATGCGGTCATACTCCAGCTTGAAAACCTCCTCAAGAGCAATACCCTCAGAGGAAACCTGCTGCTTAAATTTCCAACGCGAAGTCGAACCCTGCGCGCGGGTTGACTGAAATTCAGGGAGATATTTGGACAACAAAGCAATCGCTTCCACCCCACAGAGAGCGAGCGATTGAGACTCCGCCTGCCCAAGCGATTCGGGAACCGAAGCTTGAGAGGCCACATCCAAATCTGGTTCCACCCGAGTGGAATGAGACAAAGGAACGCTAACAAAGTCCTCCGCAGGTAGAGCCCCGCATGGTTCAACAAAAGTCTCCTCGCCCGGCGGAGCCCCAAGGGCCGCGGGAATAGGAGGCACATGCGAATCCGACAAAGAGGAATCAATCACAAAAGGCTGATTAGACTCAAAGCGAGATCCCTGAATAGGGACAGAAGTCAGGGTTGAAGTAGCCGGTACAAAGGACCAACCCTGATTCTGAGCAAAAGCCCGCATCATACTGAACATGTCAGCTTGAGAGGAGCTAGCTGGGTTAGCCAGGCCAGACGGGCAAGAGGCCGGCAAAGCCTTGCCACTTTTTGCCTTCTTCTTGGCCTTTTTCTTGGCTGGCTCGACAAGAGTCGTAGCCGAAACCCTTTTCTTAGAACGCTTAATCGGATTCGTTCGGATCCCCGAAGCCTCTTCGGAAACACGAACTGATCCCTCCGCGGAGGGACGTTCACTTCCCATAAAGGGATTGGAGCGCTCATGGCGTAAGCCTAGAGAATCGCCCAAATCACCCATATTGGCTAAGCAAGAAGATGCAGTAGCCATGGGTTGGGAGCTAAAAGCTCCCAGTGCGGGGGCAGACCGAGATGACTCGGTATGTGCCCGATGACTACTAAAGGCGTGTGAACCCGCTATTGGACCGCTCGAAAGCAGCAATAGGGGAGCACTAGTAGTCACGCACTCAGGTGAAAACACCTGTTGCTCCGAAGAGCGTCCATAATTGTTAGCTCGAGCATTCCCATTAGCTGGCAATGTAGACAGCCCAGGAAGTACTCGTTCCCCCATATGGCGTTTGCCGGGGGCTAGGGTTTGAGAACCCAGACCAACATGGACTAAGCCCGTGGGTTGCCCTGCATTAGTGGGGCGCGTCTCCCCTAACGGATCAGAGCGAGTGAACGCTACCGTACAGGAAACAACCGCCCCCCCTCTGGTCTCAGCGACCGGGGGATTGGATTCGAGATATCCAAACCACTAGAATCTGACGCCACCCACCCCGAAACCACGGGCTTCGGAGTTGACAATCCCGATTCAGTTAACGCCACCCGTCCCGAAGCCGCAAGCTCCGAGACTGGCAAACTCTGCAAGGAAACACCACTAGGCAACTTACCCTTAGCCCTCCTCCCTCCCCCGTGTACCGCAGTACTCGGGGGAGTTCTGGAAGGCCGAGTCGTCTTGCTAGACGACTCTTCGGAAGAAGCAGGTCTCCTTGACCTAGCTGCTTCTTCTTCCGAATCCATACCACTGCAATAAAACAGACAATAAAGTATACTTTTCAAAATAAGAAATACTTCAACTGAATGCAGTAAAATAAGGGTAAATTTTATTTGGGAGATACGCACTAAAGAAATTTTCACAGCCTAAAAACCGTAAGAACAAACACCGAACCCAAAGGCTCGGTGACAAACGGAAACACCCGCAAACACAGAAATATCTACGTGGGGCTGACCGTGAAAGAGAAAAATAAGTGCCAAGAAAGGGAATCAAAAAATCCCTTGCAATCGGCAAGAGTGACTACTAAAACACAAAGTACTATAATCTAAACGAATATAGGTACCTAAAAGTGCTTTAACTATGCGAAAAAGCGCACCTAAAAGATACTATACGACCTGATTTCAGGAGCGCTGTGACTATACGTCCTATCTCGTCGGGGGCGAGCAAGAAAGAGGAAGATGGCCGTAGCGTATTAACGCGCGTGAGTGGCGAAGGGGACAATAGGATTACGGGGGGTGCGCACAATATTGTGACTCATGTGTGATAAATTCTCGAAGGGGTCCCGTAGTCAAGACTACAGGCATAATAGGTAGGTATATATGATTTATTGCAGTAAATTTTGTAGTCGTATTCATTCATTCATTCATTCATTTTTATTTCATTTTCACAGGAAAAATACAAAATCATTTTACAAGAAAAATAAAGAATTTTGCAAATACAAAATAATACATCATAATTATATTCACATAAACAAACAAGAAGAATAATATCTAAATTGGATTTGACAAACAAAATATAAAATAACACTGTGAAAATGGAGGGTCCTCTGAAAAGCCGAAGCTTGCATGGTGAGGTACCCTCAAAATAATTACATAAAAAAAGAAGACGTAAGGAACAAAAGAATAAAAGTGCTTGGTTAAATGTTACCAAGCTGCGTACTTAATAATTTATTTACGCCATGTGCGAGCAAATAAATATAGTAGTGTGTAGAAAAAGCTTTTGATGAAATTCTGACTAACCTCTTCCTGTATATGTTGCCAATTGTGTTTAACCATGATTTCATGGATTTAGAGAATTAGATTTTACAAGTGCTAAATATCAATTCAATTGGGGGTATATTTACTCAGTAAATAGAATTTTAGTCTTTTTTTAAAGCAACTCTGGGATGGAGCATTTTTTATGTTTTCAGGGAGAGAATTCCAAAATTTGGGGCCTTTATAAGAGTATGAATGTTGAGCTAAAAGTGTCCTAAGGAGGGGCAAGTGTATGTCACCTGAGTGTCTGGTCGGATAATTATGTACAGACTGATTCAACTGAAATATCGAGTTAAATGCTGCTGGTAAAACATTATGATTATAATCAAACATAAATAAGCCTAATTGATACAGATATAAATCATTTATTTTAAGAACCTTATTTTCCGAAAATAAAGGGTCAGTATGAGCCAAGAAATGAGTGTGACTAATAATTCTAATTACTCTTTTCTGTAGTAAAGTTATTTTTTCAAGTAACGTCTGACATGCAGTACCCCATGCCAAAAGACCATAATTCAAGTAGGGTAATATCAAGGATGAGTACAGGGTTAACAAGGATTTACTTGGTAGACAATTTTTTAATTTATTAATGACACCAATATTGCGAGAAATTACCCTACAAATATTATCAACGTGAAGTTTCCATGAAAGTTTATCATCAATTTTGACACCTAAAAATTTTATATCGGAAACCTTCTCAAGGGGGGAGTTATCAAAAAATATATCACTTGGTAGGGAATTGAGGGTGTGACTAAATAGCATATACTTTGTTTTTTTAAGATTTAAGGACAGACGGTTCGCTCGAATCCACTGAGTAAGATTCTTTAATTCAGAATTAATTATATTCGCCAATTGAGCAGGGTCACTGTGAGAATAAAACAGAGTGGTGTCGTCAGCGAATAATATGAACGACATAGAATTAGACGATCTACAAAAATCATTTATGTAAAGGATAAACAAAAGTGGTCCCAACAAGCTCCCTTGAGGAACTCCACACTTAATGGAACGAAAATTTGAGTTACACCCGTTCAAGGATACTAACTGTTTTCTATTAGATAAGTAGCTTCTGAACCACTCCAAGGCCTTGCCACGAATACCATAGTGATTAAGTTTAAAAAGTAAAATATCATGATTAATCGTATCGAAGGCCTTGGAGTAGTCCAGAAATAACCCAACTGAGTGTGATGACGTGTCAAAGGAATGGAAAACTTTATCTAAGAAGGTTAATAAAGCATGAGATGTGCTATGATTTTTGCGGAAACCGAATTGAGATTCATTTATTATATTGAAGGAGGTCAGAAAGGCAATCGTTCTTTTAAAAACCAATTTTTCAAGGACTTTGGATAAAGAGGACAAAAGCGAAATGGGACGGTAATTATTAAGATCTAATTTATCACCTTTTTTGAACAAGGGTATAACTTTGGCTATTTTCATTTTGTCTGGCACTACGCCATTCATTAGAGATATGTTAAACAGGTGTACTAAAGGATCAATTATGAGTGGCAAAATAAATTTTAGTATAACATTGTTGACGCCGTCATATCCTGAACTTTTTTTATTTTTTAGCTGGGATATTATGTCAGAGATTTCTTGTTTATGGGTAGGGGTGAAAAAAATTGAGTTGGAATTAGAAGGACCTAAGAAATCGTAGAAAGGTTTATCGGGTTGCTGTATATTTAGTGCTAGGTTTTCACCAATAGTAGAAAAATAAATATTAAATATCTCTGCTATATCATTAAGATTATTAACAATATGTCCATTATACTTAATTTGAGTAATATTATTTTTGTTCGAGACCATATTCATTGCTTCTTTCAAAATTCTCCAAGTGTTTTGCATATCATTCCTAAAAAAATCCAAACGATTCACAAAATATTGTTTTTTTGCAAACCGTAATATTTTAAGCAATGTATTTTTATAAGAATTATATTTTCTTTTAGAATTGTCAGTATTGTCTACTTTGTATTTATAGTATAATCTATTTTTTTTGTTAATTGACCGCAATAAAGATTTACTTATCCATGGAAGCCTTGGGGTAGTTTTGTAATTTTTGGATGAACTTTTTTGTAAGGGGATATTATTATCCAAGTTTAAATTTAGAATATCTAGAAAACATTCGTAAGATGAATTCATATTATCGTTATTTAGGACCTCAGACCAATCAACTTGTTCCAAGCTGATACCAAGTCTCGCTAAGTTTTCGGGAGTGATTCTACGACCAAATGGACGAGGACCGCCATTTTTTATGGAATGGGAAAGAGAAAAGTAGGAAAATATTGGAAAATGATCAGAAATGTCAGAGATGACAATGAATGATTCTGGATGAGGGATGACATTGCTAAAGATATTGTCTATTAAGGTGGCGGACTGATGTGTCACACGGGTAGGTTTCGAAATTAATGGTAAAAAAGAAGCAGACAGGAACAATTCCAAAAAGTCATGCGAGTTGTTATCATATTTCAATAAATCCAAATTATAGTCACCCATTATGAAGCAGTCCTTGTTATTGAGAAAAGGGTCTTTTAAAATATTACCAAAATGCGACAAAAAATCACGAGGATTACTATTCGGAGGACGGTAAAGGACTCCTACAATTATACTTTTATGGCCTGGTACAAAAATTTCTACAAAAAGCGATTCGAGTATATCATTAATCGTGCTAAGTTCTTCACAAATGTTGAAATTAAAGTCTTTGGAAATGTAAAGACCGACACCACCCCCTCTCCTATCTTGTCGGTTCTTAAAGACGTAATCATGATTAGGAAGAGCATAGGGTATATTAGAATCAGAATCTAACCAAGTTTCGCTAAGGCCAATTATGGAGGGAGAATTTTTTGAAGAGCTGTCTAAGAATAGTTGTAATTCATCGAAATGTTTGTTTTGACTTCTAATATTTAAATGCAGTAAGGAGAAGGTATCCTGCTTAATGTTCAAAAGTGTGTCTTTAAATTGATCAACAGTGATGTATTTAGAGAGGGGATGTAGACACGCTGGATCTTCATCGTCAAGATCTAGAGACAGTTGTTCAGAAGATGAATTGTAAAAATCAGCAATTACATTATCAGGTGAATCCCGTAAAGAGGAGGGTGAATTTAAGGTAACATCATAAGGCAACGTATTCATAGTTGGAGAATGAAATCACAATGGGTATAAAGGTTAGCAAGGATATGTATATCGTTAGGTATATGGCGTGCAAATTGATAAGAGTAGCATCGGGAAATTGTACTGCAAAGGTAAATAAAGACCTGATTTGTGGAAAAAGTAGGATTGGAATTGCAAACATGGCAAATTTAACTAAAAAGCATTCTGTCATAAGGGGAAAAAAGTAAGAATCACTTAATTCTATTGGCTCGCACATGGCATAAGATAACGACTTAGAAACACAATCAAAATCAATATCAATCATGAGGTAGGGTAACTAACCATACAAAAATGACGTAATTTTCAAGCAACTCCCTATTAAGTGAAACGAAAGTCCTAAGTGGGCAACGCCAAAGTAAAAAGAAGGGAACATAGTTATTTTCTTTTTAAATAAAAAAAACAAGAAAATGATAATGGGAGGGAAACTATAGTTTAAAATGCTCAAACTAAGGATAAGTGACAACTCACAAAAATTTTTTGTCAAATAAGATCGAATATGTAAAGATACAAATACATAGGTGGTACAATAAATCAGGAGAACCTACAAAAATTGCGAGGACTAAATGTAATAGTAAAGCAAAGGTAAAGGTTGAATAGAAAATCTCGCTAACACCCTGTGAATGACAGCCTTTAAAGAAAACCCAGTCAGCCAACATAAACTATTCCTACAATGAGAGGGAACGGACTATAATTAGCTACGGTGAATCACAGGCAGTGATCTACAATTAAAAGGGAGAACTTAGAAAAAAAAAAAAAAAAAAAAGGGAAAAAAAGAAAAAAGGAAACGCTTGAGGAAATTTGGGTAAAATATCCAAACTGGAGTACAACGAGCGTAAGTTGGGAAACAAGATAAAACGTACTCTGGCATAACAATGAATTATAAATGATTATTGAATGTAGAACAAAATAGAATGATAGTGATTAGGTTCACTTCTAAGACAGAAGTTGGATTGCTTCAGTGAACTGTGAGCAAAATAAACACAGATTCAGTAGAACGTTCGATGAACTGAGGCTGTACTCATAAAAATTTAAATGAAATAAGCAAGAAGATTGATTAAATTAGAAAGCAGTTAATTGCTTTGTGATATTAAGCTTTTCATAGTCTATATAAAGCTCAGAGTACAACACAATTGAACCAGGAATGAACCTAAAGAAGTCATAAATTACCCATTTCTAAAGTTAATTTTCAAGTGAAACGTATACTGTTCATCAACAAGAAATAAGATAATAATTTTTTAAAGTAAGAACAAAAATACATAATAATTCATGAGTATGCATTCGTGAGGAGAGGGCTAGAACATTATATTCAATATATAGGTCCTATGTGCACAAAAAAAGAGGAAAACAAAAAAAAAAAAAAAAAAACTTGAAAAAAGTTTAGGATACTACAAATTGGATAGCAATGTATGGGATCATTAACTACTCGGCATATAGCATCAGTCTACTCTGACTTGGTCTTAGATAATCTGATTAACTCGTTGCTAATAACAACTGCTTAGGTTCACTTCTGAGACAGAAGTTGGAATGCTTCAGTGAACTGAGAACAAAATAAATAAACACAGATTCAGTAAAATGGTCGATGAACTGAAGCTGTACTAAAGAGAATTGAATGAAATAAGCGAGTAGATTGATTAATTTAGGAAGCAATTAATTGCTTATGATGCTAATCTTATCATAATCTATAAATAAGCTCAGAGTACAAACACATTTGAATTAGGAATGAACCCAAACAAGTTGAATTTCCCATTTCTAAAACTAATTTTCAATTGAAACGTACTGTTTATCGACAAAAAATAAGACCATAATTATTGAAAAAACAAATATGCATAAACAGGTGAGCAGTTATTGTGAGTATGCATTCCTGAGGAGAGGACTAGAATATTACGTTCATTGAAAGTAAAATGCATACACGATTAACTCGTTGCTAATAACAACTGATTAGGTTCTCATCTGAGGCAGAAGATGGAATGCTTCAGTGAACTGTGAACAAAATAAGTAAACACCGGTTCAGTAAAATGGTTGATGAAGTTGAACTGTAGCTGCACTCATAAAAATTGAATGAAATAAGCAAGTGGATTGTTTAAATTAGAAAGCAATTAATTGATTGTGATGACAAGCTAATCAAAGCTCAGAGGCTACCTAGGGAGGATAGTTATTTATGATCGAAACAAATAAATATCGATTTCCAGTGAATAAATAAATCTAGAGCTCTACCACTATAGCAGAGAGATTGGTAGAAAGGATTTTTTTTTTTTTTTTTTTCAAAACAGTGGAAATATTTTTTTTGTCAATATCGACAATAAATGAACTGTTCTACGATCCATATTATCACCCTTGCTCTACATGTTGCAAGATTCCAGGTGTACATTTGAAAGATGAGTGGTATACATTTCGGCGTCGTGTGAAATAAGGTTTCTAGTTCTGCTTCTATTACTAAAAATGATAATAATTAAAGAAACAGTGATAAACAGACCGGATATTTGAGGTGCAACTTGAAGTCGTTTCCTGAAAATCGTGTTCATGTAGATAAGATCAGCTGTTAACGAAATGTGGTTGCCTCGAGCTCTGCTTTCAATATCCGTTTTCAATCTCCCGCGGGCCCATTTATCGCGTGCGGTTGGTCGGCTCGAGCGAAGACGCGGGCAGACATCGGGGCGGAGCTGGCGCTCAGCGTGATCACTGCTCGATAAGGTCGAGTAGTGGCATCACTCTGCAGTGAAAGATGGGCGGGTCCACGGTCAATTGCCGCGGTTGGTGCAATATGATAGTCGATGCGTTGTGTAGATAAAACAAAATTTAAGACGCTGGTCAAAATTGTAGAATATGTAGATGAATATTATTCAATAACAAAACGGGAACTAGATAATTTACTGATTACTTATCTGATTCATTCCATGTCTCCCATTTGGTTAGATTTCTTGAATTACCAGGAGCTCGTTTGCGAAATTGGAGATACATTTTACAGCCGTTCGCTCTGATCCGTGTAGAAAGATTTTGCTCTTTGCGTAATTTGTATGCGACTGTTGCCAATTTCCCGCGCTCCCGTTTCATCTCGCGTGGTAGGTCGATTCGAACGGTGACGTGGGCAAACCTGTGGGGCGGGCTGGCGCTATCGGGGTTATCTGCTCGATGCTGGGTAGCGCTCTGCGGGGAAAGATGGGCCGGACCGGATCCGGTGGTAGCCGTAGTCGGGGCCGCGGCTGCTGCTGAAGTTGGCATCCCAGGAACTTGGCGATGACGACTTTCAAATGCGTTGAGTAACCGGTCTCTGTCAATCATCCTGACAAATTTGATGATGATTGGGCGAATCTGGGTGGCGTTTCCGTAGGTGTGGCGGGGGGCTGGTAGCCGGTGACAATTAGCAATTAGAATCTCCTCTGCATCCGAAAGACTAGAGTTTAGAAGAAAGCGCATAACCTCTCTGATAACTGCATATATGTTCTCACCGTCATTCTCCTTCACTCCATATATAAGGAGATTCAATTTGCGGTCATGCATTTCCTGTAGCATAAGTTTCTCATGTAGATCATTGTTCAGTTTCTCAAGATCTCTTTTCATGCTAGGTACGGCTACTTTTTCAATGTCTTGTATTTTACCAGCGTTGAAATTAACAGATTTCTCTATGTCTGTAATAGATCTCTTGGCGTCTAACAAATCACGTTTAACAACGTTAATAGACTCACCTATTACGTCAAATCTTGAGTTCATTTGTAAGGTCAAATCCGTAAACATTTCTTTGATAAACTGCTTGTCAATTGAATCATTATCCGCCGGTTGAGACGTAGCGCTGGCACCGCCCTCCGTGTTGGCGCCTTCTCTGATCACGTGACCCGCGTTCTCGCGCGATGGAGAACTAGGGTTTCGATTCTGAGCCATTGCGTCCGAATTATTACTTGATTTAGAAGATGATTGTCCAGTTGATTTAGCTTGATTCGACTTATTGGCAGTTGATGAACGAAAGTTATAACCAGTACTATCCATGCTAGAATAATCGAACATAGAAAACGTAGAATAATCGAACTTAGGAAACGTAGAAAAATCGGGTGCAGAAAATTGGGAGTGCTGTGAAAAAGACGTCTGCTCCTCACGAATGCATGTGGCAATGGTATTCTGACCAGCATTGTGACATTATCACTCTAAATGCTTTCTATATCACATGTATCAGGGAACTGTTTTTTCAGATGAACATTATTCATTCAATAAGACAAAAATAATCCTATTTACTTTCGAATACATTTCTCATGATTTTTCATAACTTTTGTTTTATTTCTCTATCTATCCATCTCTCTTTCAACGCCTTTTCCCCTATGTAGTTGTTTTATCAATAAAACAATTTATTAAAATCATGTACACATATGTGATTTGTTTTGTTTGTAATGGGAAAAAGCTAAATGAATGACAGTGAGTGGAACAAACTCATCAGGAAGTTCGTGCAATTAAAACTTTGTTTCAGTGCGTTTCATTTTCCGCATTGCATGCAATTTTTATTATAAAAGGATGTGGCTATTTATCAGAGTTTGATCGATTTGAAAATAAAGAGAACATCAGAAAGGAGCATGATATCGAGAGTGTAGTAATTGTATGTTTCGAGGAAAATGTGCATACACTGTGTGCGGGCGTGCACGATTCCAATGACCGGGGTAATAATATACATTGTATATCTAGCGAGTGAGTGGAACAAACTCATCAGGAAGTTCGTACAATTAAAATTTTGTTTCAGTGCGTTTTATTTCCGTATTGCATGCAATTTTTATTATAAAAGGATGCATGTGGCTATTTATCAGAGTTTGATCGATTTGAAAATAAAGAGAACATCAGAAAGGAGCATGGTATCGAGAGTGTAGTAATTGTATGTTTCGAGGAAAATGTGCATACACTGTGTGCGGGCGTGCACGATTCCAATGACCGGGGTAATAATATACATTGTATATCTAGCGAGTGAGTGGAACAAACTCATCAGGAAGTTCGTACAATTAAAATTTTGTTTCAGTGCGTTTTATTTCCGTATTGCATGCAATTTTTATTATGTGGCTATTTATCAGAGTTTGATCGATTTGAAAATAAAGAGAACATCAGAAAGGAGCATGGTATCGAGAGTGTAGTAATTGTATGTTTCGAGGAAAATGTGCATACACTGTGTGCGGGCGTGCACGATTCCAATGACCGGGGTAATAATATACATTGTATATCTAGCGAGTGAGTGGAACAAACTCATCAGGAAGTTCGTACAATTAAAATTTTGTTTCAGTGCGTTTTATTTCCGTATTGCATGCAATTTTTATTATAAAAGGATGCATGTGGCTATTTATCAGAGTTTGATCGATTTGAAAATAAAGAGAACATCAGAAAGGAGCATGGTATCGAGAGTGTAGTAATTGTATGTTTCGAGGAAAATGTGCATACACTGTGTGCGGGCGTGCACGATTCCAATGACCGGGGTAATAATATACATTGTATATCTAGCGAGTGAGTGGAACAAACTCATCAGGAAGTTCGTACAATTAAAATTTTGTTTCAGTGCGTTTTATTTCCGTATTGCATGCAATTTTTATTATGTGGCTATTTATCAGAGTTTGATCGATTTGAAAATAAAGAGAACATCAGAAAGGAGCATGGTATCGAGAGTGTAGTAATTGTATGTTTCGAGGAAAATGTGCATACACTGTGTGCGGGCGTGCACGATTCCAATGACCGGGGTAATAATATACATTGTATATCTAGCGAGTGAGTGGAACAAACTCATCAGGAAGTTCGTACAATTAAAATTTTGTTTCAGTGCGTTTTATTTCCGTATTGCATGCAATTTTTATTATGTGGCTATTTATCAGAGTTTGATCGATTTGAAAATAAAGAGAACATCAGAAAGGAGCATGGTATCGAGAGTGTAGTAATTGTATGTTTCGAGGAAAATGTGCATACACTGTGTGCGGGCGTGCACGATTCCAATGACCGGGGTAATAATATACATTGTATATCTAGCGAGTGAGTGGAACAAACTCATCAGGAAGTTCGTACAATTAAAATTTTGTTTCAGTGCGTTTTATTTCCGTATTGCATGCAATTTTTATTATGTGGCTATTTATCAGAGTTTGATCGATTTGAAAATAAAGAGAACATCAGAACGGAGCATGATATCGAGAGTGTAGTAATTGTATGTTTCGAGGAAAATATTGAAACAGAAAGACAAGAGTTGAGTTGGATAATGACAAGAATCATAAACAAACTAAAACGATAAAGAATTTTAAAAAATAACAGTGATTGGGGGGGGGCAATGACAACAATGACGATCGGCGATCCCGATAGTATAGCAATCAATGATGGTAATTTCTAGTCGCCAACCCCCCCCCCCCCCCAGGTCGAAAAGCTTCGTTATCATGTCTCTTTTTCGTGCCATATTGAAAGTTCCCGTAATTCTTGGGGTTGTAGTTTTAGCATGGCAGCGCATGTTTGCAGTTCATTCTTGTATAAATGTATTCAGTAGGTCGACGTATGTATACTTCCTCTTCTTTCAAAATGATAATCCTTGTTAGTAGTCCACGGAACTGAGAAAGCGTTTCATTTTGAAAAGGTTCATTGAAATTCATGAATGAAGCGCTGGATTTGCCAATTTCAATTGATAGAATCCTTGACCAAGCTCCTTTTATTTTATTTTATTTTATTAACTTGGGTTTTAGAAAAGAGTGAATGGTTCATTCATCAATGAAGTGCTGAATTGGCCAATTTAAATTTCAATAACCCTTGACCAAGCTCTTTTTATTTTATTTTATGAACTTGGATTTCGGAAAAGAGTAGAATGGTTCATTCATGAATGAAGGGCTGAATTGGCCAATTTCAATTGATATAATCCTTGAGCAAGCTCCTTTTATTTTATCTTGTGAACTTGGATTATAAGGAGCAACGTCAAGTTATCAAAGCACATGATGTTTGGAACAGGGAGGCAATTTCTTGTCATTGACCGGGATGGATTGGAGGCGGAGGGACTCTCTCTCTTTCTCTCTGGCTCTCTCTTCCATAGCTCTCATCTAGTACACACTTTCCTAAAAACATTAAAATATAAATACATTTTAAAAAATCAATAAACAACCAATCAAAGGTAGCATATGATGGGTGCACAGCAATTTAATTCCTACGATTTCAAATCAGTTGATAAAAAATGCCTTAGATAAAAAATAAATAAGTAAACAACGTCAGGATCGAAGTCGGGAGTGTAAATGTAGTGAATACGCACATAACGTAGCTGTAGCTTTTTGTCAAGATCGATCGGCGCTTTGAACGCTATATCACGTGATCGGAGCTCTAGACTATGGAAATAACATGATCGAAGCGGACGCGTACGTCTGTATGTATACAAGATTTACGATCCCAAACAAGAATTTCGGGTAAAGTTGAAACGAAATCCTATTTTTCTCAATTTTTCTCCACTTAACCTCATATTTTTTTAACGGGTATTGTGAATGAATATATCTACATAATACTACTAAGAATTTTAGCGCATAAGAGCGGATAGTTAGCTGGAAAACTAAAGTGTTTTAACCATGTTTGCCCCTCTCGACCCAGGTGTATTTAAACGGGTACCTGGCAATGCTGGGTACGTAATCATGATTGCTGGGCCCTCAGAAAAGACCAGTACTGATACTGACGAGACTATCTTAGGTGCATAAGATCATATCATTATCATAATTATTATTTATGATTTTGGCTGGGTATTATAGTAACTTTAAGCCAGGACGACATGGCTAGAGGGCAATTCCACAAAGGTGGTGATGGAATTCTATGTTCTATACTTTGTCATGGCATGGAATGGATTAGTATTAAAATGTGCCCATAAATTGATTTCACCAAGGAAAACTTACAGAGATTTTTCCCTGATGAATTCATTGTACAGTTAGACGATACACCTGCTATAATCGTATGAAAATTTGCAAAAATAATATTTTCTTGCGTATCAAATGTCAAAAGAACATCAAAAGCTGATATTAGGTTGGTTTTTAAATAAGCAGAAAAATTGAAGAAAAAAATCAATGAAAATTTGAGCAAAATCCAATAGATATAAGAAAGTTATGAATTTTTGAAGTTTTAATCAAGCAAACACAAACTGGCAAACTCCGGGATGTATCTTGCGAGCTCCTCTCCCATTCGCTTGGTACACAAAAATTCATAAATTTCAATTTTCTTTGTTTTTGTTGATGGAATAGATTTGTATCATACAGGTTTTGTGTAAAAGCATAAGTGAAATGATTTTATCTAGGTTGGATGTATGATAAATCATTTTCTGTAGAGAAAATGGAAATTTCATGATTTTTTTCAGTACATTGCACCCAAAATACTGACAGTGTTGTTAATCTTGTGCAATGAAACCTGTGATTCAATAAAATTTCCTGGTATATCCTCCGTTTGTTGCACCACAGGTTACATTTCACAAGATTAACAACACATTGGATTTGATATGCAAATTGCTCAAGGTGACCCTTTCTAGGCAACATAGCTAAATTTGTTCAGTGATCACTTACGATCACAAATCAACAAAAAACACTTCAACAGAAAGACCTGGGCCCTGTTTCATGTACCTTGTTATCTGTAACAACTGCCACATTTCTATGACAAATTTGCTCTCAGCCAATCAAATGCAAGCATTTCAGTAGCTTATAACAGTAATTGAAACAGCGCCCCATTTTTTGTTGGTTGTATAAGTGCTGGTATTATTGTATGCTCCTTGTGTCCATTATACTCCAGGATTATAAATATAATTTTCTTTACATGTATGCTTCCATTTCCCACAATGCTCTTGCACCATTGGAGATTCTGTTTTTTTTTATTTTAATATGTTACATGACATGTACTGGAAAAATATTACATATATACATGGTGAATTATGACTAAATAATCTCACAGCAAACAGGATATTTTACAGAATCTGTATATTTTTTTTTAAGACTGTATGCGCTTGTGGCAACATAACTTGGGAGGTGTGTTCACACTGATAATATTTTTTGGTGGAATGGCGCATTCTCCACTCAAAATACATGTCAGTGTGATGGTACTTGGGGCTAATAAGAATATAGTTTATTTAGTTTGAGTACAAGCAGTCTTTATAGATTTATGTAAATCCGAAAAACAGATGCATTTTGATCTTTTGAGGGGTAGATGTCCATTAACTCTTGGGTCACTCAATACATCACTTCCTTGCTAAAGAATGGTATTTTTTTTGTGAGAACACAATTTTTTTGTTGTTGTTGCAAGAGCTCTGTTTACATTAAAAAAAAAAATTCTTAAAAGGAAAACTATTATTTCTCAAAAGAAAGGTTTATTTTTTCTTCATTTTTCTTCCGAGAGCTTTTTAAAGCTTTCTACAGAGAACTTAATAATAATTATATTATATTGGATGGCTCTGAATGAGATACCAGAGAATATTCCACGTGTTATGGCCAATGTTGCATGAATCGAAGATGAGTGCAATATTTTCTGGTATTCCATGAAATAAAGCCATCCAATATAATTATTATTATCTATACCATATACAGGAAAATGATATAAAAATCATTTAACAAACCACATTCAGTTAATAGAGCCCCTCATCATACTTCATTGTGATCACACAAGTTTGACTTAACCTCTTCATGAGGTCATGTGCGTATGTGTGTATGCGTTGCATTATTTGCGCACACACAAACAGACCAGACAAAATATGGCATAATATTGCACGGCAAGTTTAGTACTGTAGCCTATGGGGGCGCAGGGAGGGGGAGTTCCCTTCCTGCCCGAAGCACGAAAGCTTTGACGTTTAAGCAAATTTGAGAGAAAGATATAGGCTCATAGCCCCTTTTTAGGCGGAAAGTTAGTTCGACGTCCTGATATGTATTTTCAGTAGTGAAAATAAGATCTACTAAGTAGCCATACTTACCTATACCATTAATTGCTATTCCTTTCCCTACCCACTTAAACCGGCAAAGGATCTCTCTATGAGAGAGAAGACAAAAAACAGGGTCTGTAACAGCAGACTACTGTCCACAGAACTCCTGTGGTGCATTATGGGAAACCCCACACTTCCCTCTATATAAGGCAGAGCCCGCCAAATATCCTCCTCTTTCCTTCGGCGCCTGTAACTCAACAACACCTGAGGGGAGGAGGGAGGGTTTGGTATAGGTAAGTATGGCTACTTAGTAGATCTTATTTTCACTACTGAAAATACATATCTACGGCAGTATACGCCATACTTACCTATACCATTAATTGCTAGATTACCACGTAACTCAATGGAGGTGGGCAAAATAAGGCTCAAGCGTTAACAACCACTCATGTGGCAAGAGCTAAGAGGGTAAGAAACATATGTTATAGAACATGTGATAACATATTATAAAGGGAACATGATATTGAGGTGAACAATATACATGTAACAAAAATACTTTTACATGTAACAAAAATCGGGTAACTTACCCGATTCAGTGATGAGATCCAGTCAGAACTGCCCTTGCGAATCTGGATTCTGCTCGAATCACATCTGACAGATAGCAGGCAGTAAAGGTGTTTCCGTTAGCCCAGTAGGCCGCCTTCATGATATCCTCCAAGGAAACTCCATTGAAGAGAGCCCAAGAAGAAGCGAGGCCGCGGGTGTCATGTGCTCGGATCCTATCGGAAAAGAGAGCATCTTGCCCCGCTGATTGAATAGCAGTCACAATCCAGCGGGAAATTGAGTCACGAGAAACTGCACCATGTGGTGTGCGAAAGCTCACAAAGAGTTGTTCTGATGAGCGCAGATCTTGAGTCCTGCGAATGTACCACTTAAGGGCCCTAACAGGACACCATAGCTTATCCTCGGTCACAGAGGACAGAGAAGAAATCGACGGAAGGACAATTTCCAACGAAGGTGATGATTCATGCTGGTTCTTCGCCAGGAATCGTGCATGCGGAATAAGTCTCACTTTATTCCTTTCCCAACGGATATGCCCTACTTCAGTGGTGAGAGCATGAATGGAACTGCGGCGTTGTCCAGACGCTGCTGCTAAAAGGAAAACAGTTTTGATTGTTAGGTCCTTAAGAGATGCCTTGTGCATGGGCTCATAGGGAGGTTGGCCCATTGCCTGCAGGACCTTTGGAAGACTCCAGGCTGGCGTGAGGACCCTCTTACTGGGTCTGTTGAGAAAGAATGATTTCATCAGTCTTAGTAACATTGTGGAGGAGGAGACAGATTCGCCATTGGCAAAACCTTTGTGCATCACAGCTATGGCAGATCTGTAACCTCTAATGGTAGAAATTGACAAATTTTTATCATAGAGAGACATGAGAAAGTCAGCTATCTCACCTAGAGATGCCTTGCATGGATCAATCTCCTTCTCCCTGCACCATCTAACGTAGTGCAGCAGTCTTGAGTCGTAAGATGTCCTAGTTGACGATCTGAGACACTGTGCGGTAAAATCGGCAGCTCGTGATGAAAGTCCTGCCTCAATTGCCGATTTCCGGTAACTGGCCAGAGTGTTAGCCTCAGCCTGGACGGGTTCGGGTAAAACTGAGTCGTCCCCGGCTGGCTCAAGATGTCCTTCCTTTCTGGGAGCACTGTCGGAAAATCCCTCAGGAGGCTCACGAGGGGCTGGAACCACGGTCGACGAGGCCACCATGGGGCGATCAGCAGGACATTCGCTTGGTCCTCCTGGATCTTGGTCAACACCTTTGTGATGATCGCAAACGGGGGAAATGCATAGGCTAAAACGTTGTCCCAAAATATCGAGAATGCATCTGTTGCTAGCGCAAGGGGGTCTGTGTGTTTCGTGCAGTAGGTTTGTAGTTGTTTGTTCAAGGCCGAGGCAAACAGGTCGATTGATGGTTGGCCGAACTGGTTGAAAATTTGTTGGGCTACTCCTGGGTGGAGCATCCACTCGGACGGTAGGTAGCTCCCCCGGGAAAGAAAATCTGCAATATAATTGTCCTTGCCCGGGATGTGTGTGGCTGAGATCTTCACATCCTTCTCGTTGCTCCACGTCAATATTTCCAGGGTTAGAAGACACAGTGTTCGTGACCTGGTCCCCCCCTGTCGGTTGAGGTAGGCCACAACTGTTTTGTTGTCCGATTTTATGAGGACTGCTTTCCCCATTAGCTGTCTCTGGAAGTGAATGAGTGCCCGTTGAACAGCTAACATTTCCAGTCTGTTGATATGCCACTTCCTTTCCTGGGGGTTCCATAAACCCCCTGCGTGGTCTGAATTCAGGACTGCTCCCCAGCCCTGCTTGGATGCATCTGTCAGAACCGTCTGCATTGGGCGAGGTTCCTGAAAAGATTTCCCCCTTTTTAGAGAGGGGGTTTGAATCCACCACTGAATCGCCTCGCGTGTACTCGGGGTCAGGGGAATCTTCCTGAGGACAGCTTGTGAAGGGGGGCAGTGGAACTTTAGTAGATGAAGCTGGAGTATCCTCATTCTCATTCGACATTGTGCGACTATATCCACTAGGCTTGCAAGCAATCCTAAAAATATTTGCCAGTCCTTGACTGAGGATTTGTGAAATGACAGAAGACTCAGGCCCTTTTCTTTTAACTTGTTCACTCTGTGAGGGGCCGGTGATGCTCGTGACTGTGGAATGTTGATAATGGCCCCAAGGAATTCCGGGTTCGACTTGGGGTGAGTTTGGATTTTTGCATGTTTATGAGGAAACCCAAATTGTTTACTAGAGAGATTGTAGTTTGCAAGTGGTCTCTTAGAATTTGATCTGAGGGGGCGAGTAGAAGCCAATCGTCGAGATAACAAAAAATCTTTATCCCCCTTTCTCTCAGCGCCGCTGCTACTGATCGGACGATGAGGGTGAATACCCGTGGGGAAGAGCGAAGGCCGAACGGGAGAACTTGGTACACGAAAGTTTTCTCCCCTATCGCGAAGCCCAGTAGGTGCTGAGAGGAGGGGGCCACCGGAACATGGAGGTACGCATCGGAGAGATCGATGGTGGCAGCCCACTCGTCGTGATTTATCAGGGGTAGGATCTTGGAGAGAGTCTCCATCTTGAACTTTCGGTTGGGGATGAAACGATTCAATTTCTTTAGGTTCAAAATCATTCTGAAGTTTCCTGAACGTTTGGGTGTAAGGAATACTGGGGACAGTACAAGGCCACTGTGGGATTGAACTTGGCGTATGGCCCTCTTTGTTTCTAAGGATTGGATCTCTTTGAGTAGGAATCTCCTGTGTACCGTGTTTCTGGGGAGCGGGGTAATATATCGCAGCCGCTGGAGGGCCCTGCGATGAGTTCGATTTATCTCTATGACATAGCCATTTTGGATGACGTTTAGGACGAATTTGTCTTGTGTGATGTGTTGCCAATTCGTGAGAAATTGTTGCAGTCTCCCCCCTACAGCTGGAGGCCGCGAGGGCCCCCCCGGTGGTGTAGTTATATAGTCATGACTGTTGGCCCCCCCGGCCGAGTGGGCGTTTGAAATGCTTTGGTTGGCCACAAAAATTTTTCCTCTCTCTGTCCCTCTGGGGTTGTCGTGTGTGGGGAGAGCGCCTTTCTCTGTTCGGGTTGCTAGCATGGGCATGATGGAATTCCTTGTTGTAGTCACTGGCACGAGATTTGGGAGGCTGAGAGGATGCCGATAACTTATATACTGTCTTGTCAGCCGTGGAGGCTGCCGTAAGGGAAGCATCCAAGGTCTCCTGGAACTTGTCTCCAAAAAGATCTTCCCCTTTCACCGGCAGTCTCTGTAGCAGGTTGGAGGCGTTTTTCTCTATCTGTAGTTGGTCTAACACCCATGACCTCCTGAATCGTGTAGTTAAGAGTGCTGTTCGTGCTGCCGTTTCAAACTGGAATTCCGAAATTTGGAGAAGAAGATCTGAAATGTATTTTCGGTCTGTACCTGAGATGTTAAGTCTGTCTGCTTCTCGTAGTGCAGTCAAAAGGTAGGTCTGGAAGGTCGCTAGACGCATTGAGGCCCTTGCAGACCGATCCACGTTCCGCAACTGGGAATCCCAGTTCTGGAATCTATGAGAGCGGAGAGGGTTGCGTCTAGATGGGGTCCTCTTTGCTCTGGAGTCTCCGACACGATAGGCTGCTTCGGGCACTCCTGGGGCCTTGAAAAAGGCCTTGAAATCCTTGTCACCAAACAGAAAATTTTTACTCACTTCTCTCCGCATCGGGCGAAGTGCTGTTCCTCTCTTATTCAAGTGGTTGATGCAAGAGATAAAGGGTGCGTCCAGTTTCACTGCGCGGCTTGAAACCTTGTCTTTATTAGCACCCAAATCCGAATCCAAGCAGAAAATTGGTTTTGGAACATCTTCCTGTTCCCCTACCTCAGCCTTTAACTGCGGACAGTAAGATGTAATCAACTCGGATGCAGTGGGCGAACTAGTACCCGACTCCTTACCACACAACTGCGAAGATGAAAATACGGACCTAACCGAGGCGGCAACGTCCCCAGCATTGGTGTCTGGAAGGGAGTCTCTTTCAGAATAGTTCTCTGGCTCTACTCTTCTAAAGTCTCTCTCTGAAGGGGCCATTGATGTACCATCTGAAGAGAAAGATTCGACAGAAAAGTTTCTCTTTCTAGGTCTAGTAAAGAATGTAGGGTTGTGATAACTAAACTCAGAGTCCGAAGCATCTCCCAACTGTACGGAGGCGGCATATCGGGCAAGGCCTGAACGGCCCGGGCTCGGGCTCGAGCACCGGCTACGGGTGGAGGTCGGCTCTCGATGTCTCGATCGGGAAATTCTGGCCGAGTCCCCCGCAAAAGCTGGCGGTGCGTCAGCGGCTAGTTCCCCGGACTCGTCGGGGCGGGTTACCGTGGAGGGAGCGGAGGATCGAGGAGGCCGAATAGAGTCCAAAAAACCTCCGAAAGGCTCTTTTTTCCCTTGCATCGCTGCTTGTATTGTCTGTAAAAACCAAGCAGCTGCCGTGGAAGTGTCTGTGCAGGCATGTGGCTGGTCTGCCTGTGAGGAATTTGACGACAAATTATCGTTTCTTCCGTTCGAATCCATGATAGAAATAGAAGCAGGAATCTCAACAATATCGTCCCGAGTGCATTCGCCTGAATTATCGGGCGTTTCGGTCGACGCCTCGTTTATAGTTTCACGGGATTTATCCCCTCTTTTGGAGGTCTTTTCTGTTTCATTCGAGCTTATAATGCTCTTTTTGGGTTTGTTCATACTTTTTCCCTTCAGTGATTTGTCAGAACATTTGTCATTTTTCCCCCGAGCGGCAGGGCTCGGCTTATGGGAAGAAAGTGTGTTTGTGTCATCATTTTTCCCCCGAGCAGAGCTCGGCTTACGGGAAGGGGTGGTATTTGTATGATCATTTTTCCCCCGAGCAGAGCTCGGCTTACGGGAAGAGCTGGTGTTTTTATCATCATTTTTCCCCCGAGTAGAACTCGGCTTACGGGAAGAGACAGGCTGAGCACAGACATGATTACTGCCCTGCGCATTGCTGTCGTGCATGTGTTGCTCCGGAGTGCAGCCAGTAGAGTTATTTGCCGAGTCGGGAGCTGCTTTTGTCGAAGGAATAGGAGGGTTTTCCTCCGTTTCACCTTCCATTCTTCGACGCTTAGGTGTAGGTTCCGACATAATCTTCTAATCTCTTGTCTTGAAAAAGGGACGAACGTCGTAAATATTAGGTTGAAAGCCGGTATGAAAAAGAACGTAAGCGGGAGCGCCTGACTGACTTCACTGCAGGCGCCGCGGCAAAGGAAAGAGGAGGATATTTGGCGGGCTCTGCCTTATATAGAGGGAAGTGTGGGGTTTCCCATAATGCACCACAGGAGTTCTGTGGACAGTAGTCTGCTGTTACAGACCCTGTTTTTTGTCTTCTCTCTCATAGAGAGATCCTTTGCCGGTTTAAGTGGGTAGGGAAAGGAATAGCAATTAATGGTATAGGTAAGTATGGCGTATACTGCCGTAGATCACTGCTTTTCAATCGTTTGGATGCAATACTGCACTGTATGTAACAGGGGTGGGTGCAGGGCGCGAAGCGCGAAAACTTTGACCTTTTAGCAAATTTTGAGAGAAAGATAACGGCTCGTAGCACCTTTTTATCCTTTTTTCTCTCACTTCACCCCTCTTTTTCATTCTCGTTTTTTTTTTAATCCATTTCTTTTTTTTTTCGTGGGGGGGGGGGCCTCAACCCCCACCATCTCCCCCTGGCGGCTATGAAACCAATATGAAACCAATGTTCCACAATTCAATCTTACACTTCAAATAACATTGTTTTAAAAGAGCAATTTATTAAAAAAAAGAGAGAAAAATAAAGAGGAACTGCCAGATTTTAGGAGACCCCCACCACCTGAAATCTTTTTTCACTGCTCTGAATGAATCTACCGAATATTAGCAATGAAACGCACCATGGGCAAACTCTAGAAAGGGGTGTTGACTATACATATACTGTACACAAATAATGTGTCTGAGTACTTACGGATGAGCCTGTCATTTTCTGTATTTTCAAGCAAATAGACGAAATTCAATGACCGCACCACTTACAATTGCTCTTATTCTACCGTATATATGCAGAATGGATAATTGGTCTAATACCAAATCTTACAAGTTTTTCCACTTAAGGCTTCAAAGAAAATAAACCTATTACCTGTATGTAACATTCATGCATGATATAATTAATAGCACACAAATCCTACAATTTCTGGCCTTTTCCAGTCGAAGGATATTTGTAACAAAGTTTATATCCTTTTTTTTCTTCTTCCATAAACTAATTGTGAAAGTTGGCAAAATTAATGTACTTAGTATTCAGTACCTCTTTGAGAAAGTCTTTGTCCCAGCTTGATGACGATGATGAAAATAATGGTAATGATGATGAGGGTTGGTGATAATGATGATAATGATGACAATGATGAAAATGATGGTAATGATGATGAGGGTTGGTGATAATGATGACGATGATGAAAATGATGGTAATGATGATGAAGGTTGGCGATAATGATGACGATGATGAAAATGATGGTAATGATGATGAAGGTTGGTGATAATGATAATGATGACAATGATGAAAATGATGGTAATGATGATGAAGGTTGGTGATAATGATAATGATGATGAAAATGATGGTAATGTTGATGAGGGTTGGAAATAATGATGACGATGATGAAAATGATGGTAATGATGATGTGGGTTGGTGATAATGATGACGAGGATGAAAATGATGGTAATGATGATGAGGGTTGGTGATAATGATGACGATGATGAAAATGATGGTAATGATGATGAAGGTTGGTGATAATGATGACAATGATGAAAATGATGGTAATGATGAGGGTTGGTGATAATGATGACGATGATGAAAATGATGGTAATGATGATGAAGGTTGGTGATAATGATGACAAGGATGATGATAATGAAGATGGTGATGATAATGGTGATGAGGATCGTGTTGATAACGAAGAAAATGATGACGGTGATGATGATGGTGATTATGGTGCATGATGATGTTGATGATTATGATTATGATTATGATAACAATGATGATGAAGAAGGTGCTAATGATAATGATAATAATGGATATATTGGTAATAATGACTATGATAATGATTACGATGATGCTAATTATTGGAATACTAATTATGAAAACTAGCAAGAGTAACATATTCAGTCCATCTTTGACAAAAGTCTTTGTTCCATGTTGATGATGAAGATGATAGTGAGGGTGATGATGATAACGGCAATGATGATGTTGATGATGATGATGATGATGAGGATGATGAGGATGATGATGAGGATGATGATGATGATGAGGATGATGATGAGGATGATGATGAGGATGATGATGAGGATGATGATGAGGATGATGATGAGGATGATGATGATGACTATGACAATGATGATAAAGATGATAATAACAATGATCACCTACCATTCCCTGGGAGAAAGTCTGTCTCTGCAAGGCATACAGTATACCCAAGCTTGGTCAAGCGTTCTTTGAGATCGAGGGCATACATTCTATCAGGGTTATGGGAACTCTCATTGTCTGACCAGTAGTAAGATATGTAGGCATCGTAAAGCTTCCCATCTGAAAGTGAGAGGACATTCAAAGCATTCAGATGAAATGTATTTTACTACTACATTTTGCAATAATAACCCCAAGACTAACATCCAAGACAACTACCTCCAAAGAATAATAACTCCTGGGCCCTGTTTCATAAAACTTGTTATCAATCACAAATGCCACAAATCTATAAGAAATTTGCTCTTAGCCATGCAATCAGACACAAGTATTTCAGCAGCTTATAACTGTTATTAGGTGGTCTGCCGGTATCGACAGATCACCTATTAATTTTGTCTGAATTTTCTTCTTTATTTTTATTTATTTATTTTTATTACAAAATGTTGTGGCCACCAAATCTCAAAATCGGCCAGGTCAATATCATCGAGTTTCATGTCATGTATGAGGTCAATCATGGACATGGTCCATTATATCTTCATAATCGATCATCAAATATCAACTATATTCACATCACATAAACTTCACATGATGGGTCATCAAGTCATGTCCTCACAGGTCATCTAGAGGTCAGGCCGTGCGCATACGCGCGCGTCAAAATTTAAAAATGCTCAAAATCACGTAGGATCAAGTCTGCACACGTCTCAGGTCATTTTGAGCATTTCAAAAATGTCTGTGCGTAAGCGTCCGCGCGCAGAAGTCGTAAATAACGTTAAAACAATGTTTTGTCGATTGATTTGCAATCCTGACACTTTTCTTCATCATTTCCATCAACTTGGAATCAATTTCAATAAATAATAAATTGTACGGGCGCGTCAAAGTTCAAAATCCGTGCCCGCATCTATGGTGAAAATAACGTAAAAACGTGAAAAAACATGCCTCTACAAAATTAACTCTAGCTCTTTAAATAGTCCATAAACCCCCCAATTTTTTTTCATCATCAGGTAGGGTATGAATCATAGATTTTATTTCATGTATAATTTGACCCTTATAAACATTATGACGTCATCAAAATGGCGCCAGAATTCGAAAGAATTCCATTTTTCATGCTTTTACGTCATTACATTTATGCAAATTTGGCTCTAGATTCGTAATTATTAGTAATTTTTCGCCCAAATTTTAATATGTTGTAGCTGAGGCAATTTCCTACAAAATGAGTCACCACCATTTTTCATTTTGATGACGTCATCACAGTGAAATTTTCAATTAAAGATGCCATGTCAGAATTTTCCCTATTTGCGTGTTATGTCTATGGAAGATGATTTTTTTTTTGAATCTTGAATCTACATGACATTGTTCTCTGAGCTGTATCTCAGTTGTTTTTGGTTTATTTTTTCTTCCAGATTTTAGTATGTTATAGCTGAGACTATAAGCTTTCATAAGTGTGGTCTCCAATTTTTGATCAGATGTCGGAATCATGCCCAATTTTTCACTACAAAATGGGATTTGAGAATCACGTTTTTCGTTTACGTGTTATCTCTATGGGAAATATTTTGGTATATTGGTCAAAGCACTTGCCTCTTACTCCGGTGACCCAGGTTCGATCCCCGTTGGGGCCATTAAATTTTTTTTTTTTTTTTTTTGCTTCTTTTTGCCTTTCATTTTACCATCTTGTTCGACTATTATAACATAAGCAATCACAAACCAAGTAATAAACTGCCTTATTTTGCGTGTTATGTCTATTGGAAAGTAGTGTGCAGTCGTTTATGTATAACCCTATGTAAATTGTGATTCCCTGTCGTGTATTAGAGCTATGGGGTTTATCTCCCAAGTATCCTGCAATATCAAATACCGGTAGTCCTATTTGATATCACAATTTCACAAAATTGGCTGAGTCAATTATCTTAATTATCTTATTGTGACATCATCTAGGCGCCATTTTCTATAAATCAACTTATGGTCGTATCTTCATAACCAAATGTCAGTTCTGATTCATATTTGGCATGGTTAAGGTCAATGTCATTCCAGTCATGGTCATCACCATTATCACCATCATCAACCTCATCATCATCCTCATCACTGTCATCACCATTATCATCCTTTGTCTTTTGTTTTATATTTCGTAATTATTTTCATGATTCTATCATCTCCTAATTTCACAGTATGCATTATTTTCTCCCATCTTATCTTATATCATGGTTTACCATGCGTATCTTTATCTTTCACCTGTCAACTTCTCAACAAAATAGAAGATACAGACTACATTGCATGCACATCGTTCTGATACGAACGATTTGTAAAATCAGCACTGATTTTCTTATTTACTATATAAATCTATATACCTACCTATTATGCCAGTAGTCTTGACTACGGGACCCCTTCGAGAATTTAACTAAGCCTGAGTCATATCGAATATTTCATAAACCGGGATTCGACGGCTTTGATTCGATCGAATACCGGTTAATCGATAAATGATGTGCGGTGAAAACAGAGTTGCACACAGTTGACCGGTGACCGGTCCGCTGGCATCGCGGGCATATGTATGGGCTCTCGCTGCTCGAAATTAACGACAGCCCGCTAGCCAATGGCTAGTAAAAATCACAGCGGACGAGCCAAAATCTTAAGTTTCTAGTCCGTATGGCTAGCCAAAATGTCACTAGTGTCGCACGAAGCGATGCTCATTCTCGACACACCCGACAATGATTCAAATTCAAAGAATTAATAATCTTACTTTGTCTTTGGAGAGCTGAATGGAACACGTTTGTTCGATGCCAAAAAAAAAAAACAATACGAAATAAACTTTTCGTCGCTCAATATAGACTCGACTTCATTCAGCTTCAGAGATCATTCAGAAGTAATTGCCAATTTGATGAGAGTGTGATATTAGTTATTGCGAATTAAGTAGGAACACTCGTACTCATGCCCTTATTTATCATGTTCAATTATACAATTGTCAAATTGACAATGCAGAGGGAGTGCAAGAAAATTATCGTAAACTTCAGTTCGTAACGACAAAACGATTTTTCCATAGAGAAAGCACAGGTAAAGCGCGACGTCCTCCGCGAACGAAATAGCGAAAGTTAGCCAACAGTTTGAACTTTGAAATCGCCTTTACGTTCTCTGCTAGTATATATGCTGTACGTTACGGAGTTTCTTTTTTTATTTGATTTTTTCATGGTGGCTACGGTAGTCAAAAATCTGGCGGACTACAAATCGATGCACCGAATTTGCCAAAACGTATTCGGGATTCGATGTCTTCGATCGAACACCGGCTAACCAATCGATTCGACTCAGGCTTAAATTTAACACAAATGAGTCACAATATTGTGCGCACCCCCCCATAATCCTATTGTCCCCTTCGCCACTTACGCGCGTCAACACGCCACGGCCATCTTCCTCTTTTGCGAGCAACCCCAAGTAGAAACATGTTGCTTGCAAGGTGAGGGGAAGGAGGGAGGGTCATAGGTAGGTATATAGATTTATATAGTAAATAAGAAAATCAGTGCTGATTTTACAAATTTACTGCAATAAATCATATATACCTACCTATTATGCCAGACCAGCGCCAACTCAAAGACCGGGAGGCATGTTTCAAGCAGAAGCGAATAGGATTACACCGAAGATTACAAAGAAGACACAGCGGCCTTCAAGGTGGCTGACGCAAACATAGCCTCACCTGCGGGAACATCCCTAAGGTAGCAAGAAATGAAGGAATTGGGCGAACGCCAATAAGCAGCCTTCAAAATATCATCAAGCGCCACACCTTGAAACAGAGCCCAAGAAGTGCTGACACTACGAGTGTCATGAGCACGAGGCTTACTGTCGGATAAAAGAGCCTCTGTGCCAGCAGCCCTAATAGCCTCGACGATCCATCTAGAAATGGAATCAAGAGAAGCAGGAGAAAAAGGCTCTCTAGTGATCAGGAACCACTGATCATCCTTACGATAAGACTTAGTCTTATCAATATACCATTTGAGAGCCCTAACAGGACACCAAACTTTGTCCTCGCGCACTGACGAAAACCCAGAAAGCGGACAAAGAAAAATCTCAACAGGGCCAGAGGCAGCTGCCTGATTCTTGGCAATAAAAGAAGCCTTAGGAATCAATCTAACGCCTTTTCTCTCACAGCGAACATGACCAGGAGTAAGGCAGAGAGCATGAAGAGTACTGCGCCTCTGCCCAGAGGCAATAGCTACCAAAAAGAGCGTCTTAACCGTAAGATGATGAAGCGAAGCTTCACCTAACGGTTCGAAAGGAGGTTTCGCCAAGGCCTCCAGGACCCTAGGCAGACTCCAAGACGGCACTAACCTAGAACAAGGAGGTCGTTTCAGAAAGAACGACTGAATCAAACCACTTAACAGCGGGGAATTGGAATCCCCGAACCATCTGAGAAACCCGAATGAATGGCCCTGATCGCCGAACGGTAGCCTCGGATAGTAGAGATAGATCTCCCTTTGTCAAATAACGAGATTAAGAAATCCGCAATTGAACCAATAGGAGCCTTAGAAGGGGTTTGATTTCTCTCTTTACACCAAAGGAAAAGACTGAGAGACGGGAATTGTAAATTTCCCTAGTAGAAACCCTACGACTGGACATTAAAAAGTCCGCGGCTCTATCAGAGAGACCCGACTGTCTTGCAGATTCCCTGACAGGGGCCAAACAGTCAAATGAAGGGACTCCGGACTGTGGTGAAGAATCCCCGAGAGGGGCTGCAACACCAGATCCGCTCTTAGCGGGAGAAGGAACGGTTGAGCCCTTAGGAGGCTCATTAGCTCCGGAAACCAATTCCTCCTGGGCCAAAAGGGAGCTATCACAATCACCCGAGCCCGATCTTCCCTGATTTTCCGCAAGACTCGCGGAATCAGTTGGAAGGGAGGAAAGGCGAATCCTTGAAGGTTCTCCCAGCTGAGGGAGAAAGCATCGAGAGCCCATGCTCCCTGATCGCGAACACGGGAGCAATACTTCGGCAGCTGGTGGTTTAGCACCGACGCAAATAGATCCACTTCCAGTGGACCTAGGCAACTGCGAATGCGGCAAAATACCTGCGGATGGAGCATCCATTCTGATGGAAGACACCTGCCCCGAGACAGAAAATCGGCAATGAGGTTTTCCCGGGGGATGAAAGAGGCCACGGGTGTGATCGCCATGCGACGACACCACCTCCACAGCTGAGCTGCTAGGGCATTCAGGGCAGCCGAACCAGGGCCTCCCTGCCGATTGATATATGCCGCCACATTGACATTGTCCGTGAGGATCAGAACCGAACGACTGAGAAGTCGACTTCTGAAATGGAGCAGGGTCAACAGAACTGCCATAAACTCCAGGACATTGATATGGGTAAGGGTCCCAAGATGAGACCAATCCCCCGCAACCGTACTGCCGTTGCAGTGTCCTCCCCACCCCAACCGAGAGGCGTCCGTCGAAACCGAGATCGACGGGAGGGGGGTACTGAAGGACCTGCCTCGCGCGAGAAACTCCTCGCTCGTCCAACAAGAGAGAAGAGACATGATCCTTACTGGTACTGGAATCCAGACCAAAAGAGAGTCTTTTCCCGGCTTGAAAAACCTGAGGAGATGTCTCTGAAAGAGTCTCATGAGGAGCCGGCAGTCCTCTAGAAGATCGACTAGACTGGCTAGATAACCTAGAAACTGAAGCCACTGTCTGGCCTTGACCCTTCTGGCCAGCAAGAGCTTGCGAGCCGCAGAGACAATGGTCAGCCAACTGATTCCGTATGCCTAACACCGCTCCCAGAAAAACTGGGCTGCGAGTAGGAACTAACTCTGACTTTTCCCAATTTATTAGGAAACCTAAGTCTTGAGTAAGAGTGACGAGCAAATGAGTCTCGTCTAGCAAATGATCGCGCGACTCCGCAAGAAGAAGCCAATCGTCCAGGTAACAAAATAGCCGAAGGCCGCGTCGCCTCAGAGAGGCCGCCAGCACAGCTACAACTTGAGCGCGAAAACGATAAGTCTCTGAGAGGAAGGAGAACCCCAGAAGATCGCGCAAAGCGCGATGAATGGGAATGTGAAAATACGCGTCCTTGAGATCTATCGGGCCGCGTAGTCCTTCCTCTTGATCGACGGAAGAATGGAGGCGAGAGTCTCCATCCGAAAATGTACTGGAGGAATGAATTTGTTTATTCTTTTCAGGTTCAGTATCAAACGAAGTTTTCCCGAGCGCTTGGGAATAACAAAAATTGGAGAAAGGGAAAGAGACGGCCTGTCTCTTACCCTTTCTATAGCCCTCTTTTCCAACAGAGACTCGATCTCCTTTGAAGCATGAGATCGAGCCAGGGCAGACATGGGAGGTGACCGAATTCATTTAGCCACTCCGGGGAAAGATCTATGAAGAATCCGTCTCGCACAACGGAGAGAACAAACGCGTCCCCGGAGATGGCCTCCCAAGCGGGGAGAAAAGAATGAAGTCGGCCACCTACCATGACTGGAAGAACAAACGCTCGGGGAAGAACATCAAAACCTAGGCTTGGCCTTATGCGAAGCCGTCGCCTTACCACGATAACCTCTCGAATAGCCCCTGCCACAACCCCCTCTCCCGCGAGAAGGAGCTGGCTGCAGCTCAGAAGGCGGGACCCTAGACACACGACTGTGTTGACCCGAAGCGGGACCAGCAGGCCTCCGCCGGACAGGGGCCCCACGTCGACTTAGAGTGAGTGTGAAACTGCTTAGTCATATCCGAGATCTGCTTTCGCGCATCGATCTCTCTCTGAAAAACCGTAGCGAATTTACCACTGAAAAGCGAAGGACCCCAAGACGGGACATCTCGGAGAAGTTGAGCAATGCCCGACTCTCTAACACCCAGTGCCGAAAGAGCCAGGGTCCTACGACGGAACGTAACCGAAGCAGCTGCAGTGGAAAGCTGCGACCACTGGAAACAAAAAAGAGTATGCAGTAAGTCATCAATAACCAGCTTGTCACCATCAGTAACGTTCAACTCCTCCGCCCTGGACCTAAGGTCGGAGAGAAACCCTTGAAAAGCCGCCAAACGCATACCTGCCCTAATCTGGTTTTCAACATTAAACCAAAGCTTATCCTCCGTCTTATAAGCAACGGAGGTTAGCGGATTAGTCGCCCACAAGCGACGACCAACCTCTAAAATCTCCGGAGAAAGAGTCTTAGCTTTGAAAAAGCTGTGTTGATCCTGAGAACCGAAGGCAAAGGCCTTACCCTTAACCGAAACAGGGCGCTTAACCAACAGCGCAGCCTCAATGCGGTCATACTCCAGCTTGAAATCCTCCTCGAGAGAAATACCCTCGGAGGAATCCTGCTGCCTGAACCAACGCGAAGTCGAACCCTGCACGCGGGCTGACTGAAATTCAGGGAGATATTTAGACAACAAAGCAATCGCTTCCACCCCACACAGGGCGAGCGATTGAGGCTCCGCCTGCCCAAGCGATTCAGAAACCGAAGCTTGAGAGGCCGCCTCTAAGTCTGGTGGAATGAGACAAAGGACCGCTAACAAAGGACACAGCAGGCTGAGCCTCCCATGGTTCAGTAAAAGTCTCCTCGCCCGGCGGCGCCCCGAGGGTCGCGGGAATAGGAGGCACATGCGACCCGACTCAGACAAAGACGACTCAATCACAAAAGGCTGATTAGTCTCAAAGTCAGACCCCTGAATAGGGACAGAAGCAAGGGTTGAAGTACCCGGTACAAGGGACCAACCCTGATTCTGAGCGAAAGCCCGCATCATGCTGAACATATCAGCTTGAGAGGAGCTAGCCGGGTTAGCCAGGCCAGACGGGCAAGAGGCCGGCAAAGCCTTGCCCCTTTTTGCCTCCCTCAAAGGGAGTAGTGCGCTGAGGGCATGAACCCAAAGTCTCGCACAAATTACCCATATTGGCTGAGCAAGAAGATGCGATAGCCATGGGTTGGGAGCTAAAAGCACCCAGTGCGGGGGCAGACCGAGATGACTCGGTATGTGCCCGTTGACTACTAAAGGCGTGTGAACCCGCTATTGAACTGCTAGGGAGCGGCAATAGGAGAGCACTAGTAGTCACGCACTCAGGTGAAAACACCTGTTGCTCCGAAGAGCGTCCATAATTGTTAGCTCGAGCATTCCCATCAGCTGGCAATGTAGACAGCCCGGGAAGTACTCGTTCCCCCATATGGCATCGGCCGTGGGCTAGGGTTTGTGAACCCAGACCAACATGGACTAAGCCCGTGGGCTCCCCTGCAGTAGTGGGACGCGTCTCCGCTAACGGATTTAAGCGAGTGAACGCTACCGTGCGGGAAACAACCGCCCCCCCCCCTTCTGGTCTTGACGACCGGGGGATTGGATTCGAGATATTCAACCACTAGAATCTGACGCCACCCACCCCGAAGCCACGGGCCTCGGAGTTGACAATCCAGAATCAGTTAACGCCACCCGCCCCGAAGCCGCAAGCTCCGAGACTGGCAAACTCTGCAGGGAAACACCACTAGGCAACTTACCCGTAGCCCTCCTCCCTCCCCCATGTACCGAAGTACTCGGGAGAGTTCTGGAAGACCGAGTCGTCTTGCTAGACGACTCTTCGGAAGAAGCAGGTCTTCGTGACCTAACTGCTTCTTCTTCCGAATTCATAACACTGCAATAAAACAGACAATAAAGTATACTTTTCAAAATAAGAAATACTTTAACTGAATGCAGTAAATAAAACTAAAGTTTATTTGGGAGATAGGCACAAAATATTTTTAAACAGCCAAAAACCATAAGAACAAACACCGAACCCGAAGGCTCGGTGACAAACGGAAACACCCGCAAACACACAGAAATATCTACGTGGGGCTGACCGTGAAAAGAAAAGGAATCAAAAATCCCTTGCAATCGGCAAGAGTGACTACTAAAACAAAGTACTATAATCTAAGAGAATATAGGTACCTAAAAGTGCTTTAAAGATGCGAAAAAGCGCGCCTAAAAGATACTAAAAAGACCTGATTTCAGGAGCGCTGTGACTAGACATCCTAACTCGTCGGGGGCGAGCAAGAAAGAGGAAGATGGCCGTGGCGTGTTGACGCGCGTGAGTGGCGAAAGTGACAATAGGATTACGGGGGGTGCGCACAATATTGTGACTCATTTGTGTTAAATTCTCGAAGGGGTCCCGTAGTCAAGACTACTGGCATAATAGGTAGGTATATATGATTTATTGCAGTAAATTGCAGTTCTAAATGTTGTCATGATCATCATTATCGTCATTGTTATATGAGCATCTTATCATTGTCAACATTATCATGACTGTTATCTTGCACAAATATTATCACATCTTACAATGACCGTTTCACACATTTTTCTACATTCCTGTCCTCAGGAAGCATCTCCATTCATGGCATTCTTGACTTCCTATCTTCAGTTTAGCATTTCCCCATTATTATGATCATCCTGATTACAATCATGATCATACAAATTGAAAGACAGACCACCTAATTCGTCCTCATGACGAATAAAATTTCTAGTTGTAACTTGCTATTGATAACAAGTTTTATGAAACGGGGGCCCATGACAATTATCCCCTGCACAACTAATCTCCTTGGGGTTCTACACTGGCTAACATTTAAAGTATATCAAGATTAAATTTCAGGGCCATGTTTCATAAAACTTGTTATCAATAACAAGTCACAATGACTGTTATAAGCTACTGAAATCAGTGCATTTGATTGGCTGAGAGCAAATTTGTCAAAGATCTGTTGCAATTGTTATTGATAACAAGCTTCATGAAACGGGGCCCAGATGGTTTGCTCGCAGGTCCAAGCTGCCTTAAGGTACTCATAGCTTACACCTGGAATGAGAATAGCGAAAGAAAGAGAACAGAAAAGGAAGAAAACAGCGAAGCAGTGGGAGCACTAGGGTATACTGGTGAATGCTTATGGCTCTCATCTGTTAAAGTTACTGGCCCATATTCTGAACTCTAGTTTAACAAACTGCGGTCTAAGTGTGGTTTAAACCCAGTTTAAATCTGCCCTTTAAACCAGAGTTTTAGAAATACACATTCTGAACTCTGGTTCAACTTAAATTCCAGTCAAGTGTGGTTTAACTTTGTACAGAAATTTAGACTGGACTTGGGTTTAATTCAGTTCTAATTAAACTCTGGTTTCACTTAGACCGGAGTTCAGAATATAGGCCCCTAGCCTTCAAGCCTTGCTCGGTGCCTACATCCTTGGACAAGGTAATTGCACCCACATTTGTACCCTCTTGACCCAGGCGTATTAAATGGGTACCTGGCATTGCTGGGATCAGTACTGCACAGCTCTAAGGATAAGCAGTAAACTGGGCAAAGATATGTTGGATAGGAATAAACATTATACTGAAGGCACAGGTTTCTATATGAGGAAGAATTTTCAAGCCATTCTGAGCCTCAACGAAATGTTCAACACTCAAATTTTTGGATGGGATTTGCCGCCCACGGCATGGTAGGGGTTAATATGATGAGGCTATCCTCTGTATTAAAGAAAGAAGACCATAACATAAGAAGTCTTGAAGGCAAATCATTATCATGACATCTCCATCCTTTCAGGTGGGGGGGGGGGGGGAATGGTTAATTAATGCCCCCACTTACCATTTTCTTCTTGTGTTCCAAACTGATCTTTGCACAGCAGCCTGATCTCAATACTCTTTTTTCTGTAGACAATGCCAGCGAGGATGGTCACTGCGATAAATGCCACAGTCCCGCTGATAACTGGAATCCACCATCTGAATTCAACTGGGGGAGAGACAGAGTAAGGCTGGTAAACTTTATTAACACTATCAAATTTCACGGACTATTCTATAATACCCCTTCTCAGTTGCAAAACCTTGCCAACACCATATTATTGGTAGCACTAAGAGGGGTGCTAGCCTTACCACTAGTACAAGGGCTGAGCTTAGACCACTTTGATAACAATTTTACCAAAGTACACTAGCCACATCGATAATACAGGATTATTTGGCTATCAAAAATTTAAGCTGGTTTAATACTACTATTATTATCATCATCATCATAATAATAATTATTATGATTATCAATATCATCATCATCATCATCATCATCATCATCATCATCTTCATCATCTTCATCATCACCACCATCACCATCATAATCATCATCATCATATTATCATTATCATCATCATATTATCATTATCATCACCATCATCATCATCTTCATCTTCATCATCATCACCACCATCACCATCACCATCACCATCACCATCATCATCATCATCATCATCATCATCATCATCATCATTATCATCATACTATCATTATCATCACTGTCATCATCATTGCCATTTTCATCATCATCACCAATTATATTCAGGCCAGCCTACCTTTCAGGTTCACTATTTGTGTGTCATTGCCACTACGTGTTTCGCAAATCGCTGTGTAATTACCCGCAGAGGCCTTATCCACATTAAGTGTGATGCATGATGCCACTTCTTTCTCAGGATCATGACTGGAAATGAAACACAAAGATAAGCCTGGTTTACACATGAAGCCGCCAAGGCAAAGCAAAGTAAACACCAAACTACATGCAAACGAATGGCAAGTGATGGTCAGGGTAGAAAAGCGGTGAGCAACGTAGGCCTCAATGCATACTCTGTTATCCGTATGCTGTAAGACACTGATTTTTTTTTTTGCGCATTGTGTTACGTCATTTCATTTGATGAGTGAATGAGGCTTTGTCATCATATTTCAGTATGGAATTTAATCCTTTACGGGTAACGTTTAAAGGGAAAATGTTTAGTTAATTTAAATAAAAGCAGGAAATTTAGAGAAGCAGATTAGTGATAGTTGGAGCAAAATCTGATAAGAAATAAGAAAGTAATGAATTTTGAAGTTGTAATCAATCAAAAACAAATTGGTGACTGTTATGTGACATATGTGCATCTTAAGACCTCCTATCCATTTTGCTCTTTACATATCATAAATGTTCATTTTCTTAGTCGTTGATAAAGTAATACATTCGTTTCATACTGGTTTTGTGTAAAATTATATGTGCAGTGGTTTTTGATAGTGTATATTCAATATTTTCTTTCGAAAAAATGGAAATTTATGACCTTTTATTAAAGTACAGGAATATATGAGAGGAGCTAACAAGTTACTTCATGGAATTAGCTTTTGTGTTTGATTTTTAAACTACAACAATAAAAATTCATGTTTCATATTTTTTAACGGATTTTGCTCAAACTTTCATTGATCTGTTTCTTTTATTTTTTGCTTCTTTTGAAACCAACTAGACACGAGGTTGGAGTGCCCCTTTAACCCTCTCGTTACCACAAGACTAAACTGCTATTCACTTTGTACATAGTGTTGTTGACTTTGGTCCTGACAGGGTTAAGTAACATTTTTCCATCCCTTGATCTAAAACAATAAAAGTTATACACAATGCATGAGCGAACAACTGAGAATTTCAAATCCACTTTCATTGCAGAATATAATGCAGTTGTAATGTCAGAATACCTCACATGAAAATTAACGAAATCTGTGAGAAATTTCATTTTATTTCTTTTACAGTAGGTACTGCATTTCCTATATCATAATACCATAAGCATTCTTTAAATTGGCAATGCAGAGCGGAAGGTAAAAATCACTATTCAAATTGGCAATTTGTTGTTGGATTATGTAATAATTATTCACAGGTTAAACATATATTTTTGCCTCAAGAAAGTAAGATTAGAATGAAGGCAAATTAAAATAGGTGCCAATTTGAGGAGGCAAGGTTTGGAAAATACTAGAAGTCCTTTGTGGGATAAAGCACTGTCTAGCTATTAAAGAACCATGTATAAAGAAATCTGACTAAAAGTCATTCTAAGTAGTTACAAAATACAGCAAATGTGAGATCTGTGAATGAGAAATCATATGAGCTTTAAGACCACGTATGCACACCATACAATCCTACTGGTCTGCCTGAAATTTTTGCCTCACTTAATTTGTGCAAATATCGCGAGTGGTGCAGACTTTAAAAATTTTCATGCCCAAAAATTATTGGATGACAACTAATACAACACTGAACTTTTGCAATTTGCAAAAGTTTCTTGCTGTGAAAATGGCCCCGGGATGTCTCATTGCGGCCTATACAGCATCCGCATCCACGAAAACAAGTAAAAAGGTTTTTTTTTTCACCACCTGATGGGTAATTCGGGTATCTCGATTAAGGTATCAAAAACAGGAAAGAAGAACAGATCCTCAAATAATATGCAAGATCTAAAAAATCAATGAAGGATTGTAAATCAGAAATTTTCATGGATTTTCCCTGAATAGGGTATCAAAACCCCGTCAAAACCTCTCAACTTAAATCCGCGTTTAAGGTGCTTTTCTGAAAGTCATGGATGCGAATGCCGTACAGGCCTCAATGAGACATACCTCCCGGGAAAATGGCTGTCGTTCACAAATCGCAAAAATTTAAATGGCACAAACGTTTCAGGTTTGACAGTCACCTGACGGCATCTTCGGTAGCACTGTAGGCTTCCACGAGTTTTTCTTCCTTGGACCAGTAGGCGTAGGTACTCTGCGTGACTTGGCCGACTTGGCACACGCAGCAGAAAGTCACTTCTTCTCCGGGATGGGCCGTCCTGTCCTGACACTCACTGTTATGTGTCCAAATAGGTCTTATGGTTTCTGCAATGAGGAAACAATACTAATAATGAGGGAAAAAAATAATGATAAAGGATGTTATTGATGAAGACAATGATGGTGATGATGATGCAGATAATAATGATGATAATAATAACTAGAAATGTCCATTGCTGTGCAATGCGAATGTATCCCCCGGCACTGGCAGCGATTTGAAGGAGAGACAAAGAACCTCACCCCTCCCCTCCCTCAAACAAAACAATGGCATATAGAGATTGCCGCCAGTGGTCCGGACTATTGTCAACACTAGGAGCAGCATCACCAAAACAATATGTGTAGATTAGAGTATAATGCATCTCTATAGAAAATTCGAAAGAAATCTGTCAAGAAATGACACCTGCATAGCGCACACAAGATATCCACTAAAATATGACCGTGGTTGTAAAGATGGAACACTGGGGGCAGCATCACCAAAAACTGTAGAGGTGTAGAGTAATCTATGGACCTACGTACAAAATCTGAAAGAAATCAGTCAACAAATGTGTCCTCCACAATGCATGCAACCAAAATATGACATTTGACCCTATAAAAAGCGGAACACTGGGGGCAGCATCAGCAAAAACTATAGGTGTGTAGATTTCACTAAGACACACCTCCATATAAAATTTGAAATATGTCAAGAAATGTGGAAGTTAAAGCGCACATAAGACCAATGACCTTTGACCCTATAAAGGACGGAACAATGAGGGCAGCATCACCAAAAAGTAAAGATGTGTAGATTATACCAAGTTACATCTCCATACAAAATTTGAAAGAAATCCATTTCGAAATGTGGCCTGCAGAGTGCACTCACGCCATCCTCAAAGTATGACCTTTGACCCTATAAAAGACGGGATACTGGTGGCAGCATCACCAAAAACTATTAAGTACGTAGACTTTACCAAGATACACTTTTATACAAAATTTGAATGAAATCTGTCAAGAAATGCAGAAGAGTGCAAGAAATGGACAAAAGACCTTTGACCCTATAAAGGATGGAACAATGAGGGCAGCATCACCAAAAAGTAAAGATGTGTAGATTATGCCAAGCCACTCCATGCAAAATTTGAAAGAAATCCATAAAGAAATGTGGCCTGCAGGGCACACATAAGCAAAGATTATTTGAAATTAATTGATTAGAAATATTCATATAAAATCGATGGATTGTCCTCAGTAAATTTAAAAAGCGTAAATGGTGTTTAATAGACATACTCTTTTCAATTTGACACCTTAGCCGAAGTTGGCTAGCTTTTTATTATTTTTAAAGGATTTATTTTATCACTGGTGCACTTCCACTGTTTCTATGTGCAAATGGGCTGAAATTTTGGCTAGCCTTGTTTATTTCAGCCTAAATATCTTTTTTTAACGCCGGGAAAGTGCCCAATTTAGGTACTTTATTTGAGCGATATTTATATTTTGTCTCTATTCTGTGAATTTAAACGATTTCTACCGAGGGGTGTTCAAAATATGATTTCTAGACAACCTTCGTTATAACACGTGAGTGAATAGGGCCGTGAATTACTTATGTGAGCCCTATAGCGAAACCTAGCTCAGCGTTGTTATGGAAATGTCGTCTGCTTTTGTTGGTCTGGGTTGTGTTTAAATTGATGTAGATTACTCTTTTTGGATGCTTAACTGCTTAAAGTATCATTTTGCCAAATAAGTTGAGAGCCATCCTTAATAAAAACATACAGCATTTGTCTATGCTTTGGAAAGGTAACACCAAACACCAAAGAAATGATTCATACCCGCGCAGCTTTCTATGTGGAAAACGTGTCTCTTGTATTTCCAACATTGGGGGGGGGGGGGGGGGTTGTCAGTCGCTTGAGAATCTGAGCTAGGATTTTCTGTCGATCAAAGTTATTCAGGTTCACTTTCTGCCTCGGACGTTTGCTAAGATAGGGAAATTTAAATTTATATCACCATTACAAAATGCTTAGCGCGCCTCCCGTTCTAGCCGGTTAGTTTTGCTCTCCTCGATCCCTTTTCAGAGCAGTCTCATCTCTCTCTCTGCCACCCCCCCCCCCCCCCCCTTAGACTCACACACAACATCCATTGGTAATTATGTGAAACGTCCCCAATCTCCCCTTCTATCCTTATTAGTAGACCAGCCAAGAAGATTTTTTTAACTTTGGACGGCATTTTTGGGTAATGCTCAGCGTTTATGCTTAAAGTCTTGCAAAAATACTGACGAATAACGTACGGGCGGATGCCACGCGCATTTTTGCCTAAAAATGCCACTTTTGGCTCAAATTTTGAAAGAATGTCAAAAATCACGAATTTTAATTTTTTGATCTAATATGTAATACCTGATAAAGACTTTTCAAGTGATATCAGATTTATTTTGAGTTTCAAGTTATAAATTCTATTAATATACAATTGAAAGTTGGATATTACACACATGTATGGCGTAATGAAACATAAAACTGTGATTTACTCAAAATAATAGGTTGTGAAAACTACCAATATTTCAAAGTTTTTTACCCAATGTAAATTTTTCATTTTAACCCGTTGAAGACTGAGCCCGCATATATGCGGGCTCAGTTTTCCCCGCTCGTGGACTGAGCCCGCATATATGCAGTCTGAGAAAATCGAAGAGACGAGCTCACTTTTACACCATTTATTTCACTCATTACTACATGAATAAACATAAATCCTTACTGATTCGAATGATTATACATTTGACATAGTGGTTTGCTTTGTTTTACTTTGAAATGATAACGATTTGAGGTAGAAAACACAGTTTCAAAACCTTATTTCCTCTTGAACTCTTGAACTCGAACTCGCATAGCAACGCTCTGGCTCACTGCCGAGAACCGACCAATCAAAATAGGCTTGTGCGCACACGCTCTATTCATTTCCATATGAATTACGTTTACCCTCAATCTCTGCCTTATTTGCATAGTTTATGCAAATTAAATCGATCGACCACTTCGCCTTGCGTGCCGAGTTCTTTTTCTCCAGCTTTGCATGCCACCGGATTGATTTTCATATAGAAACTTTTTTTACTTTTTGAATATATTTTCCATGGAAGTTTATTTTATCATTGATCGGATTTTTGTTACACTTTTCTTATCAACTGTTCTTTCTTCATTTCTGACCTTCTTTATAACCGTCTCTTGTTCTCCATTATAAACACTCTATTTTATATTTCTCTCACCCTCTTCAACAACAATTTCGTCTTCTGTGCTCGTCTATTTAGAACAGAACAGAAAAAAAACACCAAAAGGAAAGGTGGAAACAAAGAGTACGATCAAAACTCATCAAAACTCATGAGGCAAAAAAAAAAAAAAAAAATGTCAAATGCATAATGAAATAAAAGCAAAAGGTTAGAAATAAATACATGAAAATCTTTTGGGGACATTTCTTCTACTTTTTGTTTTACATTCATAGGTTTATTATGGAGTTCACGATTTCTCATCATCATGCAGCATCATACTTTCATTATTGCTTCCTCTGCTGAATTGTTTTCTGTATAAAGGAGTAGCGTTATTCACATTTTATTGAACTACATACAGTATATTCAGTTAGTCGCCGTACTTTACAAACAATAAACCGAGTCGAGCTTGGGTTCTAACGGTTTCAAAAGCATGAATGGATTTCCTGTCTTTTCATCGCAGATGAGAACAAAGGAAATACGAACGAAGGTTGCCAAGGCCACGCCAGATAATCCCCCATTTTGTCAATGGAGTTCTAATCCAGGGGGCGAGAGGATCTAACATAATAAAACACTCATCGATTACTTTCTTTTCCAAAGGTGGAACAAAGTCGGTGGCTGTAGAAAAGAATAATACCGAATATATATATGTATTTAAACTTGTACCAGTGTACCACTTATAACAGAGGAATTATTATTGAACATTTCCCCAATTTAGACTTTAGAAGTTAGCGAAAGTCGAACCGATTTATAACCCATCATGATGGTATAATAATGACTACTAATGAAATATTTTTTGAAAGGAAATATGAAGGATAAGACTGGAAAATAAGAATGAAAGTAAATGACTTTATTCATTCATTGTTAAATCAGCTTGAATATGTATAAGACGAATTATTTAAATACATATAAAGCAACAAATAGAAAATATGATATGCAAGCACATTTATGAGTTATTGTCGCAATAATGTCTTATGAAAATAAATGAATAATACATTAAAAAAAAAGAATTGTGAGGATAATATGTATGGCCAGCGGAACCGGGGGGGGGGGGGGGGGGGGCCCAATATTTTTGCATCGGACATATAAAATGTGTTACAAAAATTTGGACCCCCCCCCATGTGTGTGATGACGACATCGACTATTGGCAATGTTCTTTGAACCATTTTTTTTGGTTTTGTTTTGTTTTGTTACAACGGCGACGACTTTTTTTGGATTGTCAACAATTTTTGTCGGGAATGTCGAAGACGACGGCGGTGACTGGGCCCATTTTTGTAGCACAATAGTAACATTCCCTGCATGGTTCCCATATTTGGGCCCCACCAATCTCAAAAACGTCCGGCTGGCCCTGATAGAATGTGGTAGACGAAGAAAGAAGGAAACAAATCAAGGGAGACAAAACGGAAGGATAAAATAAAGGAATAACTATAATTATGATAAATGAACAAAAATGTGGGAAAATAAAAGAATAGCCAAAGGATAAACGACGAAAAAAGAAGAACAAAATAAAATTTACGAAAAAAAGCAGACATGAATCATGTGAATAAGTGAGATATAGGAAGTTACGAGAATTCAGAATTGATAAAAAAAACAAAAACAAAATAGGGGGTCAAAGGGAAGGGGGATGGGGAAGACAAGAAATACAATCAATAAATTAAATAAGAGGAATGGAAGTAAAAGTATTTAGTCTCAGAAAGAGAATACAGGCAGAAAATTAGGATGAAACAGATGAATTTCATGGAGATGGAGGAAACAAAATGGGGTGGAAATGATATGTCGTATAAATTCAACAACCACGTATCCCTCTTTCTAAAGAGAGAGAGAGATAGAGGGGGGGGGGGGGGGTAAAATACAACCGGCGCAAAAAAACATTCGTGTTGACAGCGGAACCTCATAAATTATTCATTACTTCCGTCGGCACTAGCCAATAAGGAAACAAGAAAATTAATAATGCATGAGGTATCGCCCAGTTTCGTGCACCGAACGCTATGAATATTCAGTAAGCCAGCGGCAAAAGCGATCAAGGCGCTGATTGGCTATGAACGCAGTAGACCACACCCCCTCCTTGACAACCACGCTTCGTTGAGCTTGTCAGGATTTTTAGACCGTCTTCAACGGGTTAAACACTTTTTCTTGATTAAACATATCATGTATATTGTCATGTCACACACAGAAAAGAAATTATCCGATAAGGTGATAGATAACTCATTTTATGTTATCCCAAATGGAACGATGTGCTTTTACTGGATGCGCATTTTGACTGAAAAACACTATTTGAAGGCACATCTAGAGTGTATTATGTACATAAGGCAATTATCCCATGTTTATCAGTAAGGTCTATGGGCCAAAAACTGAACTGTCTCCACCCCCTTAGAAATAATCTTAAATTATTTTTTTGCTGTTAGATGGGACCATTAACTATCAGAATATGCTTCTTTGCCCTAAAATAAGAGGTGGGCGTGGCCACAAGGGCTATTACTATGGCAACAGATCAAAAACAGTAGAATTTAAGAAAATGTCAGGTATTTGTGATTAAGAAAGGACAAAAACACATTGTAACATTTTAAAATAATGTATCAAAAGTTTCTCACTTGATAAAAACTCAAATAAGAGTTACAAAAGGTGTCCATCATGTATGAAAATGGCTGTTGTTATGGAAACAGTAAGGAAAAACCCCACATTTTGAGCAACAAAAAAAACAACCCCCGATGCTACCGAAAAAATTAAATATTAATACATTTGTATTGTACATGATTATCTTCTCTTTTACAGGACACTCACTTATCAAAATTTGTTTAAGTAAAGGGATGATGGAGGAGACCACTAAATGTGTCGGCCGTTACCATGGTAACAAATAAATTTATTGCATTTCTGATGAAATACAGAACTATATTTGTTTTCAACATGAAATACTGGTAAACATCTAATAATTGTTACCGCCTGTTTGATTATATTCAAAAGTTTAGTTTGGAATAGAGTTTGGAATTTGATTTATTAAAACAAATCTGTTGCCATGGAAACAGAATTAATGAACATAACATCTTTCAACTAAAGAAGGAAATGTAACTAACCAATACAAAATATATAGCAATTAGACTAACAAACACCGTCAGCGATTAGAATCTGCTAGTTGGCTGTGAATGTGACCACTATCATAATAGCTGTTACCAAAATTTGGTAGCTGATACAAAAGTGGTGTTGTCTTTCTACCAAAATTTCTGTTTATATTACTTGATTCCAATCTAGATCCAGGAGATTTGTGTCCCCTATTAAATGGGTGATACCAAAATTTTCACATTGAACATGATGACAAGACCTGCTACTTGATTCATTGAAAATTTGTTTTATATAAAGTGCGTATCAGAAAAAAGTATACCCAACTTAAGTAGCTTCTAATTAAAGGGGAATTAACCTCAAAATATAAATGTGCTCATATTCAAAGATGTAATCTATTCCTTCTTGTTGGCCTACGTAGTTTTGCATTAAAATATACGAGATGGGTATAAATCATGATTTTCTCAGGAAGATTTTTCGTCTGCTAGCGATACCAGGTGGCTGCCATATCTTTATGTACACATGAAGAAAATGGCAGTGCCATTTTCTTGATGTGTACATAAAGATATTTTTAATCCGAATGCAAAATTGTCTTTCTTCCTGATACAAAATTCCATCTGAGATTTAAAATATTTAACAGATATATACATATATTCTAAAAACGAAAATGTGTTTTATATTTCTTTGAAAATTACGATTTTACTAAATATCAATCTATTTTCTTGATACTATGATGTACGTGACGAAGCGAATTAATTCAAATTCATGCATGATCGACTTTCCCCGAGCGTCAATAGTGACAAACGATGCATTCACCTGCTTTGAGATAATGGACTTCAAAAGTCAGAATGCGCATTGTATAAATTATGTTCTGCTCTGCCAGGCAAGACCAAGAAATCGATTTCTAGTTAGCAAACCCAGAGAATTTTAAAAGAAATCTATAAATTTCAAATTTTAAAATAAATGTATACAACTGTTATGTATTTTCCATCATAAATGGGGCTTTTTTTTACAATGAATAGAAGCAATTTAACTCGTGGATTAAAAATATCTTCCTGACCGGAACGGTCATGGTTCATGTACAACTCCTTGTTATTAAGAAAATGGCAGCCCCCATAAAGTGTTAGCAGATGATACCGTGTGCTAGAATGTATTGATTTAAACCCTTTTCTGATATTTTATTTCTAAAGTGATACAGGTCAATGATTAAGAATATATTACACCTTTGAACATAAGTACATTTATATTCCAGTGTTAATTCCCCTTTACAAAGTTATAACCTCTATGAGCTTGAAATTTATTTCATAGTTAAGAACAACTTATATTCTGGGCAATGATACCTTGATTCATAACTTTATTGCCACGGTTGACTGAGCAGCAGGCTTTTCAAACAGTATTGTCAAACTCCTCTTGTACCAAGTTTGGGCTGAAGTAGCGAGTGTGGGTCAAACCAACAATGTATTAGTTACTTCAGTTGGAAAACAATTGCTGAGTTATTTTCAATTGATTTTGTGCATTTGAATAGAAAAGGTGTTAAAGTCAACTCAAACTCAAGAAAGGGCTCATTACAAGCTAAATTTAAGATTTTTTTTTGCCATTTGATAACACAATGTTGGCTTCATCTGCATCCTTCTTTTAAGGAAAGCCTTTTTGCTGAGTCATTAAAAATGGACATTGTTTATTCTCAACGCGTATCCTTCCTTTTCTTCTTTTTAGTCTTTAGGTCAGTAAACCTTTCAGTCCATGTGTTATTCGCAAAAAACACCGTGTGCACCGTATGCAGGTGGGATGGTGCTATTGACGAATGAGAAGGCAGTTTTTAGTTATCTCGGGACAAGAAGATATAAGGCTATTGAAATAAATTAAATATTGTCATGTGGATTGAAACAAGGTCATATGGAAGCTTAAATCACTTTAAATAATGAAGCATTGAAGCACAAAGGAGAATTTAACTTTTTAAAATTATTTTAGACTAAAGTAGCAACATTTGTTGCATCGGCGTCAGCCCACACTTGGAACAAGGAGATTTTGATTGTTTGACTCTTTTTACAAACCCTGGTACTAAGTAATCCATGGCAGAAATGTCATGATTGAGGTACCACTAGATAGACAATAACCTATTCTTCACCATGAAATAAATTTCAAAGTCACATCCATTTATTTATTTATTTGAACTTATTCATAGAGGATAAAAGCATAAGTATAAAACTGTTTTGCATCATGTGCCTGATGCAACAGGAATAAACAATAAGGTATAGCATGAATTGGTAACAATTTTATAAGAAAATAAAAAGTAATATAGTTACATAATAAAAATATAAGTAATAAAATAAGTAAAATCAACAATAATAAACGGCTATGAATATTTCAAAACTAACCAATTGAGTATATTATGTAATGTTAAGCCTAATAATGTGGATAACATCCATGTACTAATGAGACTACAGGATTACAAAAAAAAACACGACTCGTAACTTTGTGGATTGTCATCTAAAATAAGAACCGTAAAAAGTCAGAGTACTTTTCGTTTTTTGGCGTATCTCTCTTTCACATCGAGACTCCCCCAACTTTGAAAAATCCTGGATCTACAATGACAGATTCTTATGAAGAGGAAAAAAAGTCATTCTAGTGGCTCAAAGTACAATTATGTCATCATGAAAGACTGGATAGAGCCGTGGGCGTCGCTAGGCCTTTCTGAGTTCGGGGGGGGGGGGGGGGGGGGGTGACGAGATCACTAATTTACCAACGAACCTGAGTCTGCGTGCCACCGACAACCTTTTGTGAACGACAACATTATTAATTTTTTTTGGGGGGGGGAGGGGCATGTGCAGAAGCAAGTAATAGAATGATTTGTTCTCAACCTATATCAACCGTGAGTCTATTTTTTATTTAATGATAAATAATAATACATAACATTTATATTGCGCTGAATATGTTTCTAAGCGCCGAAGTAGTATTATTACCCTGGCTTTAGCCCAGGTGCCCTATAAGGCGCTGAAAGCAGTCAGGGAATAGATTCCTACCATGTACCCATTTACTACTCCTGGGTGGAGAGTGGCGAATGTAGATGAATATCTTGCCAAAGGACATTCGTGCCGTGGCGGGACTTGAACCGCGAACCATGAGATCCACCATGAGATCCACAGCCCGGTGACGTATTCACTCGACCCCACCACACCTCTATTTGATAAATCTAAATCGAATAATATTTTTCCTTGCCAATTTCTAATTAAAGCACCACCTACAGTACAGTCACTTGTTCCACATCAAATGAGTGTTAATTTCATATTCGCGAGGGGCGGAGCGGGCACAATCGTATTTAAGGGAATGTTAGTTTTGATTAGGCGTTGTGGGCGTTGTGGCGTGTGGCGTTGGGCGTTGTGGCGTGTGGCGTTGTGGCGTGCGCCTGTAATCCAGCTACCAGTGGAAGTTATAAACTGATTCAGCGGACCCAGGTTCGAGACTGAGTCACGTCTTTCGGATGGTGACGTTAAAGGTCGGTCCCAGACGTAAATAATCATATCTGATTGATACACGTCTGTAAAAACCCAATTACACACACACACACACACACACACGATTAGGCGAGCGAGCGTGGCGACCGCTCAAACTTTGTTGACACTTGTCTTTTGATAATAATGTATAGCATAAACGGGATCCTCTTTCTACGAAGTGGGGGGGGGGCACAATCGTATTTAAGGGAATGTAAACAAGGTGTAATCACGTTGATTGAAAAAGAAGATAAAAATCCATTATATATCAAAAATTATAGACCATCACATTATTAAATGCAGACTACAAGATACTTGCAAAGGTTATGGCAACCCGAATTAAAGATGTTTTAAATGAAATCATTCATTTAGATCAAGTGGGTTATATGAAAAACAGATATATTGGAGAAGCAATACGTTTAATAGACGATATGATTTTTCATAGTATTAATTGTGAGCAAGATATTTTTTAATTGCAGTTGATTTTGAAAAGGCTTTTGACTCTGTTTCCCAGAATTTCCTTTTCAAAGTTCTAGAATTATTTGGTTTTGGTCCGTCTTTTTGTTCATGGGTTAAAACAATGTACAATGGAATCAGTAGTTGTGTTATGAATGGAGGTTTCTCGACCGGATATTTTGATATTAAGCGAGGGGTGAGGCAAGGTGACCCACTTTCTCCATATCTGTTCCTCTTAGTAATTGAGATATTGGCACATACATTAAGAAATGATAATATAATCAAAGGTGTAGAGTTTGGTGATTTTGAAATTCGACAAGTCTTGTACGCTGATGACATGACTTTATTTGTTAAAAATGGAAGTTCCGTTTTGAGAATAAAAAATATTTTCCAGGCCTTTTCTGAATTAAGTGGTCTAAAAGTTAATATTGAAAAAACAAAAATCATGAGGTTAGGAAAAAGCATAGGGGGTTCACAAACATTCCTATGGGAAATAGAGTAACAGAAATGAAAATTTTAGGAGTGTATTTTTCATTAGATATAAAAATTAGGGAGGAACTTAACTATAAAGAGATACTTAGTAAAATAAAAAGACTTTTGGGATGGTGGAAGCAAAGGGATTTGACCGTGATGGGGAAAATTCATCTACTTAAAATGTTTGCTCTGTCAAAACTGAATTATGTTTCTTCAGCTTTAGTTGTTCCGAAATGGGTGGTAGCTGAAGTTAAGAAATTATGTTTTGAATTCATATGGAATGGGAAAGATCGTATCGTCGCATCAGTGTAAAAAAGGGATAGCGCTCATTGACACTATACATGGGCGTTAACCCCTTCTTACACTGATGCGACGATATAAAAAGAGCAATCTGCTACCAAGACTATGATGATGGAGGTTTAAGAATGACCAATTTTGAATTATTTGTGAAAACCCAAAGGCTTATGTGGTTAAAGAGACTTCTATATGGAGAAAGGAACATGGGATGGACACTGTATTTTGACCATATCTTTAAGATAGTAGGGGGAAGATTTATTTCCCTGTGCAACTATGATGTGAAACTATTTACAATTAAAACACCAATATTTCATTTAGAAATGTTAAAAGCATGGCAAGATATGGAGAGCTGGAGGAATATTCAAGACGGGAAAAATAATCCAATAATATTTAATAACAAAAATTATCTTCGTAAAAGTAAAATGATTTTTCATGAAGAATTGTATAAGAAAGATATCTATTTAGTTAATCACATTTTCGATAAGAATCAAATCAGACCACTGGCATACTTTCAGAATTTAGGTCTGTGTAGTGAAAATATAGCTAATATTTGGGAAATATGTAATATAATTTTAGAGAGCGGAAAATATGATGGGGGATCAGACCACTGCTACTCAGTAGATGTTCGAGACTACAACATTACCTTAAAGATATTTGGAAATATGATCCTACTGAGAGATGTATCATCTAGAAAGGTGAACGATCATTTTATTACAGTTTTGCAACATTCATACACTTTACGAATTCGGGATGGTCAAAATAATTTTGAGTTTTCAAAAAAGGAAATAAAAGATATTTTTGTAAGACCCAGAATCACAACACTTTTGTTAAAAGTTAAGGAATTTCAGTACAAATCACTCCATGGAGCAATTTATACAAAAGAACATCTGGCACGAAAAAGAGACATGATAACGAAGCTTTTCTACCTGCACTCATCAGGTTATCACGCAGGTATATAACAAATTACTTGAAATCAACTATATTATACTCGGTGAACCCGGACGCAACCTAGACGCCGTAATTTCGAACAATCGCAAAGCTTGGACGAACTCCTTTTGTCTGCACAGAAGAGGTTCATGCGATTGACTGTAAGCAGCTTCCAGAAAGCGTAAATGCGCTGAGCTTCTGGCCCGGGACATAATTGAGAATTGATCGTCGGCATAGCTTTGTGCGCAAGCTGGATTGTTCAGCAAGTGGAGACCAATCGCTGAATCGCATTTGGCTATCTTTGGTCTGTTAGCATGTTCTGTAAAAGAACATCTGTTAAGATTTGGCTTTGTTGAAAATGACCAGTGCTCTTTTTGTAAACAAATGAATGAGTCATACTCACATTTATTTTGGGATTGTGTATATGTTAAGCCTTTGTGGCAGGGGCTGATAGAAAGATTAGGATTAGTAGAACTACAAAATGTACAGTGGGAAACTATTCATGTTGGTATAATGTGAAATTCATTTAGGAGTAAGTGCTGCAATACTCCAATTTTTATAATTAAGTATATCATATTTCGGTCACGTTCAGAGGGCGCAATTCCCCAACTAGATAACTTGTTTAAAATAATATTGGAATATAGGGATGAGGAAAAGGAGTTAGCTATAAAAAGGAACAAGTTACATGTAGGTAAACATCTACAAAAATGGTAAACATCTACAAAAATGGGAAAGCATTGAACTACATGTACAACCAGTGTCAAGTCATTTATCTTTTAATTCATCAAGACTGATGGCAGTCAGTGTGTAAGTCCGTGTATGTATGCAGGTGTCTATAGTGTGTGTAGGTGTGTATGATGATGAGATGTGAGTGTGCGTGTGTGTGTGGGGGGGGGGGGTAGATATTTTAACGTCTGTTATATATGTCTTAATTTAATTTTGTTTGTTCTTCAGTCAATGTATGAATTGTTCATGAATTAAGTTTACTGGAAAAGAATTGTATTTTGTTATCAGTTAAGTGGAAAAAGAATCGCATTTTGAAGAATAAGTTAAATTTTTGTGATGAGATCAGAATAACAAATTATGGAAATATTCATGGGGTGGGGTGTGCTTTGGGTTTTGGTTTATGTATGTACTTTTGTTGAGATTTCCTTGCTTTTTTTTTATTGATTTATGTGTATTAATGTATTTTCAATGAAATCTCTAATAAAAACATTATGGAAAAAAAAAAAAAAAAAAGTTAATTTTGATTAGGCAAGCGAGCGTAGGACCTATCAAACTATGTTGACACTTGTCTTTTGATAATGATGTATAGCATAAATGGGATCGTATTCAGTATATAAAGGGAAAGTTGATTTTATTTACAAGGGAATGTTTATATTGTTTTTATGTTTTGTTTTTTTAACGGAAGTTTTAAGTTCTGACGACATAAAATGCCTTATGACCGATTCCAAAACAACTACCCCCTGGAAAACTACCCCCGGATAACTAGTGCACTTATTAAAAGGATAAGATATTTTATAAAATAAATGATTCTTTTTAGGGGTCAAAAGGGCACTTAATGGAAGGAAAACGCCACGTATCAGAATGAAAGGGGCAATAATATTGAGGATAAATATGGCACTCAACAGAGATGAAAAGGAGCACTTATTAGAAAGGATCACTTTATTGAAAAAAAAATGAATAGGGTTACTTGTCTAAGTAAAACAGGTAACTCTCAGAATTAATAGGGCAATAATAGATGAAGGGGTACTTATCAGCTTATGAGAATGAAAAAAAAATGTTGTTGCAAAGGAAAAGAAGCACTTATCGAAAGGAAAAGGGGCACGTTAGATAAATATAGCTACTATATTAGTTATTCTGCTGTGCTGTCATGTAATGTCACATAACTCTCAACAATTCTACTGAATAAACACACATTATAAATAAACTATTGGGGGGGGGATACTTGCAAGAGTAAATGAAGCACCTGTTTGATTTGAATAGGGTAATAATCCCAGTTAAGTGTGCCTTTCATCATAGGTGGTAAGGGAGACTTTGATAATAATGTGGAACTGGCATCGGTTAAAAAGAAAAGGTGACACTTCTCTGAAGTAAAAGGGTTCATTTTTCGTAACTAAAAGGGGTACTTTGGGGATATTTTTAAGATGAGAAACTGTTCAAGCCCAGAACGTACCACTTTTGCATGTCTCCGACTGTCAGATGTACAACATTGGTTAGAACATGGAACAATTATCAGGGATTTTCATGTAAAGGGAAGAGATAGCTAAGTGGTATCGAGATTTCCAAACATGGGTGTCGATCCCAGGCTGGTGGGGGGGGGGGGGGTGTGGGCTGGGGGTTATATATTCCCCCTGAAATTTGAGGTGGGGGATGGCCTGTATAAACCCCCAATATATTTGGATGTGAGAATTACGATACATTAACTTAAAACTAATAATTATTCAAATTCATTATCTAACAACATTTAATCACACAGAAAACAATTTTGGGATGCTCTAAAATGCAAGTTTTATAGACAGATATTTGAAAAAGTCCCTGGTCATCCCCCAATCATGAAAACAGATCCACACCCCTGTTCCCACGGAAATTCATAATAAATGACCTTAAATTAAATTCCATGTATACAACTAAGGATTTATTTTGTAATATATACGATCTTTATAAGATAAAAATCATCTCTGTCATTCATTATGAAAATATAAAATCACTAGCAGAAGCAGCCCGTGGACATCCACGGGCGCTAGCTGTGTTTATGATTAATCACCGTACCGTATATTTGTTACAATAATCAAGTGAATAAATAAAAAAGTCCAGTAAAGTTATTTTTACCAAGAAGTTTTAACAACATGTCCATTGGCGGATCCAGGGGGGGGGGGGGTGCTTCTGGCCCGTGCCCTCCCCCCCCCCCTTGGCAGGAAAGTATGCATTTTGACCATAGACGATCCACCCTTTTGTTGATTGTGCCCCCGCCCCCTTTTAGAATGAAACCTTTTTTTTGCTTGTCAGAGAATTATAAAGGGACCCCCATAACCACCCCCTCCTGAGCGAATTTTCTAGGTCTGACGAAAAAAAAATTCTCGTCACCCCCCCTCCCCCCCCAGGTCTGCCTTTTCCAAAAGTTGACAAACCTGCACTTGTTTTCTGGATCCGCCCTTGATCATGTGAGTATGTCTTATTTATCCAAAGCTTGCATGAGTTCTGAAGAAAATGCCTTTTCATATTGATGAAAATTGATGATATGGATATAATAATGTTCGAGTAGAATATCCATGCATAGACCTAAAGGGAGCGATTTGATCTTGCCATGTTTCTCAGAAAAATTAAGGCCATGAAAACATCCATGCATAATTAGCGGTACGTCCCTGTAAAGGATGCAAAAATGAGAAAAAATGAATTTGTCATTTTATTTTCAGGGGGATTATGGCCCCCTATGGGTCTTGGGAGGACCGACGGATTGACTTCCCCCTACTACCCCCCACTTCAAGCTTCAAATGATGTAACTCTATACCTGTATGATGACCTGTACACGTACGTGCGAACGATCTAACACGTGTGTATAATACTGTACTGTACATTGAAGCCATCCATGCATGCGGATATATGGCCACGCTGTTCTTTGGCATACCTCCGCTTCACAGGGAAAGGGTATGGGTTGGCTGGGCATGAAGCTACAAACCCGCTTCATGGGTTGGCGGAATTATTAGGCCTACTCCCTGCGGAAATTCAATGTTTAAAAATGAATTTATGAAATATGGATGGGAGGTCAGCCCTCAAGAAGTGCCTCCCACCACCCTAAGAACCCTTCCCCACCCGTGGGTACCAAAAGGCGGGGACCGAAAGGGCCAGGGGAGGAGCCAATTTGAACCAAAAAAAAGAGCCCGAAATCCTTAGTGTATTATATTATAAGATATCCCATCAAAGATTAAATGTGCTGACTGTATGGTAATTTTTATTTCCACAGATTTGCACATTCATTGACTTGCATATTAGAATAAATGTACATTACTCCACTAGAGTCCCGGTTGTTTTACTGTGTTTACATAATACAATACACAATATCATACAGAGTATTGTCTTCACATAACCCTCTTAATACTTAAATTTGCTCTTCCCAAGATATAATTCCATTATATCTGTATGGATACAGGACACATCATCACTGAATATTGTTGTTTATTTCTCTCATTTTCTGATATGATGTTCCACCTCCTGGACATTAACCCATTGCATTCACATGACTTTATATTTTTTTAAAAGGAAAATCCTATGTGGACCGCACAGTGGATTTATAATGAACCATAATGATTTGTATTAATGTTATAATGTTCATATAACATATATCATTTTTTCCAGTTATAGTTAACGATAACTTATATTATAAAAATAAACTAAAGTTTGACTTTTGCACGACAAATTAAAAGAAAAACGAGATATCAAATAATTTTTCAACCACTTATTTAGTATGCAATATCGCAAATGGTAACTTACGATTATGGGGTAAATATGATTCAGCATTATTTAAATAATTACAAGTTATAATGTTAAAAACTGATGATTAATCCTTGAATAATTTCGCCTAATGCGTATAATCATTTCATTTGTAGACTTTAATTTATTATTTATTCATTTATTTTTTGAACTAGATGTATTAGTGTACTTCAAAAGTATTTTGTTGCTCTGATAATAAGCTTCACATTAGCATCAAACTGCATACATAACATGTTAAAAGAGAGGGGTTTTATCATCCATAAGTTCTGTGTCTCTGACAGTAGGCCCGATCAGACTTCACCGATTTGCACTACAATAAAAATTAATAGTTGGACACTGCCAGGGGCAGATTTGGGAGTGCAATTCTGTTGTAGGGAACCATCCATCCTACAACTTATATGCAGGCAAATTTTCTTACATATTCAATATGATTTTGATACATTATCAATATACCTTGGCAAGACCGACTTCAGAGTGGTCGACCAAATGATGAAAGCCATGCAGACGTAATTTTGATGGGGTGGGTGCTAATATTCTGTATATCTCAAAATTGGCTTTACAGTTTTTAAAGTTTGTGAGCGAGCAACAATCTTGACACTGTTTAGTCAAAACACTTCTTTCAGATATCTAGAAAGATTTTTTTTTTTTGCAGGAGTTTCTGCATTTATTGTCAAATCAAATAACAAATTTACAAACAATTATAGTAATAAATATACAACATAATTGTTCAAATTCAAAAATGTGACAATTAAATAACAATGACAACAGAATAAAGACAAGATTATAAATCGAGATGAACAAGTAGGAATAACAGAAATGCAGGGGCCAGCTATCTTAAGCAAAATGCTTGAATGAATAGCAGCCAGTGGAAAGGGGTACATGGAAACCATAATTAATATAAATGTCTATATCATAAAAGCGATGTCACTAACTGGAAAAAAAAAAAAATAAATTTACTACAAATAAAAAGGGGAAGGAAAGGGATTGAAGTGAAGTGTGTGCAAGTGGGTGCACGTGCAGTGATAAGTTTACGAATAAGTGGATAGCAAATACTTCTTTAACGAAGCTTTAAAAGAAAAAAGAGATACGGCATGTTTAATATCATGAGGTAAATTGTTCCAAACATCTGGACCGTGATGTCTTATCGTTTTTTGAGCTATTATTAATTTTGGATTTGTTAAATGAAGATCTGATGAATGTCGTGTCGGGTAGGAATGGACATCTCTTTGAATTGAATTGAAAGCTCAGAATATATATATTAAGAATGGGCATTTGCTTGCATGTTCTTCAATTAGGAATGTGTGATAATTTTCAAATTCCAATAGTTTCGTGATGTGTAACTCATTATTGACCATGACAACGTCCATGAGGAACACATCCGCAACCAACTTTAAAGGCCAAGTTCACCCCCCAAAATTGAGTTAAATCAATAAAATAAAATTCAACAAAAAAAGGTTAAAATATTAATGTTAATGTTTTGCATTGTTTCATGAAACAATGATATGCATAACATGGGCTGCATTCAAATTGAGCGGATAATGTCATAAGCTCACTTTTCCTTTTGTATTTTATTATATGAAATTTCAAATATCAGTTTTCTTCTCCAAGAATGTAAAACAAAGTTTGACTCCTCGTAGAATGTGTACGATCATTATTATAACTTATTGTGATACAATAAAGAGAGAATCTTTATAGACATCTATGAAATAAATGAAATATTTGAAATTTCATATAATAAAATACACAAGGAAAAGTGAGCTCATGACATCATCGGATCACTAATTTGCATACAGCCCATGCTATGCATGGCACTGTTTTACGAAACAATGCAAAACTTCAAAATGCCGTCAATTTCTCATTTTTATCCGATTTTGATATTTTTTACTGTTTCGTTTATTTAATTTAACTATACTGATTCCACTCAACTCATTATTTGGGTGGACTTGGTCTTTAAGACAAATAAGCTGATTCTGATAGCTACGGTGAAAATAATATAAGATTCGAAGAAGCTTGACTCAACTATAATATAAGATTCATTTGATATTGTTCAAATTCAGTTTATTTTGTACTGGTAGGTCACATTTCTTTCTTTGAAAGATTTCATCTTCATTAACATTCTGCTTCCATGGCAACAGTTTTTATAAATCAAATTTAGCTCTACTCCAATTAACTAAAATTGTTAATATAATCAAACAGACGGCAAAAATTATTAGATGTTTACCATTATTTCATATTGAAAACAACTTGTAAAATCAGCACTGATTTTCTTATTTACTATATAAATCTATATACCTACCTATTATGCCAGTAGTCTTGACTACGGGACCCCTTCGAGAATTTAACACAAATGAGTCACAATATTGTGCGCACCCCCCCGTAATCCTATTGTCCCCTTCGCCACTCATGCGCGTCAACACGCCACGGCCATCTTCCTCTTTTGCGAGCAACCCCAAGTAGAAACATGTTGCTTGCAAGGAGAGGGGAAGGAGGGAGGGTCATAGGTAGGTATATAGATTTATATAGTAAATAAGAAAATCAGTGCTGATTTTACAAATTTACTGCAATAAATCATATATACCTACCTATTATGCCAGACCAGCGCCAACTCAAAGACCGGGAGGCATGTTTCAAGCAGAAGGGAATAGGATTACACCGAAGATTACAAAGAAGACACAGCGGCCTTCAAGGTGGCTGACGCAAACATAGCCTCACCTGCGGGAACATCCCTAAGGTAGCAAGAAATGAAGGAATTGGGCGAACGCCAATAAGCAGCCTTCAAAATATCATCAAGCGCCACACCTTGAAACAGAGCCCAAGAAGTGCTGAGTGTCATGAGCATGAGGCTTACTGTCAGATAAAAGAGCCTCTGTGCCAGCAACCCTAATAGCCTCGACAATCCATCTAGAAATGGAATCAAGAGAAGCAGGAGAAAAAGGCTCTCTAGTGATCAGGAACAACTGATCATCCTTACGATAAGACTTAGTCTTATCAATATACCATTTGAGAGCCCTAACAGGACACCAAACTTTGTCCTCGCGCACTGACGAAAACCCAGAAAGCGGACAAAGAAAAATCTCAACAGGGCCAGAGGCAGCCGTTTGATTCTTGGCAATAAAAGAAGCCTTAGGAATCAATCTAACGCCTTTCTCTCCCAGCGAACATGACCAGGAGTAAGGCAGAGAGCATGAAGAGTACTGCGCCTCTGCCCAGAGGCAATAGCTACCAAAAAGAGCGTCTTAACCGTAAGATGATGAAGCGAAGCTTCACCTAACGGTTCAAAAGGAGGTTTCGCCAAGGCCTCCAGGACCTTAGGCAGACTCCAAGACGGTACTAACCTAGAACAAGGAGGACGTTTCAGAAAGAACGACCGAATCAAACCACTCAATAGCGGGGAATTGGAAATCCCCCGAACCATCTGAGAAACCCGAATGAATGGCCCCAATCGCCGAACGGTAGCCTCGGATAGTAGAGATGGATCTCCCTTTGTCAAATAACGAGATTAGGAAATCCGCAATTGAACCAATGGTAGCCTTAGAAGGGGTTTGATTACGTCTTTACACCAAAGGAAAAATACCGAGAGACAATATTATAAATTTCCCTAGTAGAAACCCTACGACTGGACATTAAAAAGTCCGCGGCTCTATCAGAGAGACCCGACTGTCTTGCAGATTCCCTGACAGGGGCCAAGCAGTCAAATGAAGGGACTCCGGACTGTGGTGAAGAATCCCCGAAAGGGGCTGCAACACCAGATCCGCTCTTAGCGGGAGAAGGAACGGTTGAGCCCTCAGGAGGCTCATTAGCTCCGGAAACCAATTTCTCCTGGGCCAAAAGGGAGCTATCACAATCACCCGAGCCCGATCTTCCCTGATTTTCCGCAAGACTCGCGGAATCAGTTGGAAGGGAGGAAAGGCGAATCCTTGAAGGTTCTCCCAGCTGAGGGAGAAAGCATCGAGAGCCCATGCTCCCTGATCGCGAACACGGGAGCAATACTTCGGCAGCCGGTGGTTTAGCACCGACGCAAATAGATCCACTTCCAGTGGACCTAGGCAACTGCGAATGCGGCAAAAGACCTCCGGATGGAGCATCCATTCTGATGGAAGACACCTGCCCCGAGACAGAAAATCCGCAATGAGGTTTTCCCGACCGGGGATGAAAGAGGCCACGGGTGTGATCGCCATGCGACGACACCACCTCCAAAGCTGAGCTGCTAGGGCATTCAGGGCAGCCGAACGAGTGCCTCCCTGCCGATTGATATATGCCGCCACAGTGACATTGTCCGTGAGGATCAGAACTGAACGACTGAGAAGTCGACTTCTGAAATGGAGCAGGGTCAACAGAACTGCCATAACCTCCAGGACATTGATATGGGGAAGACTCCCAAGATCAGACCAATCCCCCGCGACGTGCTGCCATTGCAGTGTCCTCCCCACCCCAACCGAGAGGCGTCCGTCGAAACCGAGATCGACGGAAGAGGGGTACTGAAGGACTTGCCTCGCGCGAGAAACTCCTCGCTCATCCAACAAGAGAGAAGAGACTTGATTCTTATTGGTACTGGAATCCAGACCAACAGAGAATCTTTTCCCGGCTTGAAAAACCTGAGGAGATGTCTCTGAAAAGGTCTCATGAGGAGCCGGCAGTCCTCTAGAACATCGACTAGACTGGCTAGATAACCCAGAAACTGAAGCCACTGTCTGGCCTTGACCCTTCTGGCCAGCAAGAGCTTGCGAGCCGCAGAGACAATGATGAGAATCCTGTCTCGACTGGGCCGAGCCAACTGATTCCGTATGTCTAACACCGCCCCCAGAAAAACTGGGCTGCGAGTAGGAACTAACTCTGACTTTTCCCAATTCATTAGGAAACCTAAGTCTTGAGTAAGACTGACGAGCAAACGAGTCTCGTCTAACAAACGATCGCGCGACTCCGCAAGAAGAAGCCAATCGTCCAGGTAGCAAAATAGCCAAAGGCCGCGTCGCCTCAGAGAGGCCGCCAGCACAGCTACAACTTGAGTAAAAACCTGAGGCGCCGGACGCAGCCCGAAGGGAAGAGCGCGAAAACGATAAGTCTCTGAGAGGAAGGAGAACCCCAGAAGATCGCGCAAAGCGCGATGAATGGGAATGTGAAAATACGCGTCCTTGAGATCTATCGAGACCGCGTAGTCCTTCCTCTTGATCAACGGGAGAATGGAGGCGAGAGTCTCCATCCGAAAATGTACTGAAGGAATGAATTTGTTTATTCTTTTCAGGTTCAGTATCAAACGAAGTTTTCCCGAGCGCTTGGGAATAACAAAAATTGGAGAAAGGGAAAGAGACGGCCTGTCTCTTACCCTTTCTATAGCCCTCTTTTCCAACAGTGACTCGATCTCCTTTGAAGCATGAGATCGAGCCAGGGCAGACATGGGAGGTGACCGAGTTCTTATAGCCCCTCCGGGGAGCGAAGCGGAAAGATCTATGAAGAATCCGTCTCGCCCGACGGAGAAAACGAATGCGTCCCCGGAGATGGCCTACCAAGCGGGGAGAAAGGAATGAAGTCGGCCACCTACCATGACTGGAAGAACAAACGCTCGGGGAAGACCATCAAAACCTAGGCTTGGCCTTAAGCGAAGCCGTCGCCTTACCACGAGAACCTCTTGAATAGCCCCTGCCACGTCCCCCTCTCCCGCGAGAAGGAGCTGGCTGCGGCTCAGAAGGCGGGACCCCAGACACACGACTGTGTTGACCCGAAGCGGGACCAGCAGGCCTCCGCCGGACAGGGGCCCGCGTCGACTAAGAGTGTGAAACTGCTTAGTCATATCCGAGACCTACTTTCGCGCATCAATCTCCCTCTGAAAAACCGTAGCAAATTGACCACCAAAAAGCGAAGGACCCCGAGACGGAACATCCCGAAGAAGTTGAGCAATGCCCGACTCCTTAACACCCAGTGCCAAAAGAGCCAGGATCCTGCGACGGAACGTAACCGAAGCAGCTGCAGTGGAAAGCTGTGACCACTGCAAACAAAAAAGAGTATGCAGCAGGTCATCGATCTTGTCACCATCAGTAACGTTCAACTCCTCCGCCCTGGACCTAAGGTCGGAGAGAAACCCTTGAAAAGCCACCAAACGCATACCTGCTCTAACGTGGTTTTCAACATTATACCAACGCTTATCCTCCGTCTTATAAGCAACGGAGGTTAGCGGATTAGTCGCCCGCAAGCGACGACCAACCTCTTAAATCTCTGGAGAGAGAGTCTTAGCTTTGAAAAAGCTGTCTTGATCTTGGGAACCGAAGGCAAAGGCCTTACCCTTAACCGTAACAGGGCGCTTAACCAAAAGCGCAGCCTCGATGCGGTCATACTCCAGCTTAAAATCCTCCCCGAGAGAAATACCCCCGGAGGAATCCTGCTGCCTGAACCAACGCGAAGTCGAACCCTGCGCGCGGGTTGATTGAAATTCAGGGAGATATTTAGACAACAAAGCAATCGCTTCCACCCCGCACAGGGCGAGCGATTGAGGCTCCGCCTGCCCAAGCGATTCAGAAACCGAAGCTTGAGAGGCCGCCTCTAACTCTGGTTCCACCCGAGTGGATTGGGACAAAGGACCGCCAACAAAGGACGCAGCAGGCGGACCCTCCCGTGGTTCAACATAAGTCTCCTCGCCCGGCGGAGCCCTGAGGGCCGCGGGAATAGGAGGCGCATGCGAACCCGACTCAGACAAAGAAGACTCAATCACAAAAAGGTTGATTAGTCTCAAAGTCAGACCCTGGAATAGGGACAGAAGCAAGGGTTGAAGTACCCGGTACAAGGGACCAACCCTGATTCTGAGCGAAAGCCCGCATCATGCTGAACATTTCAGCTTGAGAGGAACTAGCCGGGTTAGCCAGGCCAGACGGGCAAGAGGCCGGCAAAACCTTGCCCCTTTTTGCCTTTTTCTTGGCCTTCTTCTTGGCTGGCTCGACGAAAGTCGTAGCCGAAACCCTTTTCTTAGAGCCCTTATTCGGATTCGTTCGGATCCCCGAAGCCGCTTCGGAAACACGAACCGAACCCTCCGTGGAGGGACGCTCACCTCCCTCAAAGGGAGTAGTGCGCTGAGGGTATGAACCCAAAGTCTCGCACAAATTACCCATATTGGCTGAGCAAAAAGATGCGATAGCCATGGGCTGGGTGCTGAAAGCACCCAGTGCGGGGGCGGACCGAGATGACTCGGTATGTGCCCGTTGACTACTAAAGGCGTGTGAACCCGCTATTGAACCGCTAGGGAGCGGCAATAGGAGAGCACTAGTAGTCACGCACTCGGGTGAAAACACCTGTTGCTCCAAAGAGCGTCCATAATTGTTAGCTCCAGCATTCCCATCAGCTGGCAATGTAGACAGCCCGGGAAGTACTCGTTCCCCCATATGGCATCGGCCGGGGGCTAGGGTTTGAGAACCCAGACCAACATGGACTAAGCCCGTGGGCTGCCCTGCAGTAGTGGGACGCGTCTCCCCTAACGGATTTAAGCGAGCGAACGCTACCGTGCGGGAAACAGCCGCCCCCCTTCTGGTCTTGACGACCGGGGGATTGGATTCGAGATATCTAAACCACTGGAATCTGACGCCACCCACCCCGAAGCCACGGACCTCGGAGTTGACATTCCAGATTCAGTTGACGCCACCCGCCCCGAAGCCGCAAGCTCCGAGACTGGCAAACTCTGCAAGGAAACATCACTAGGCAACTTACCCGTAGCCCTCCTCCCTCCCCCATGTACCAAAGTACTCGGGAGAGTTCTGGAGGGCCAAGTCGTCTTGCTAGACGACTCTTCGGAAGAAGCAGGTCTCCGCGACCTAACTGCTTCTTCTTCCGAATTCATAACACTGCAATAAAACAGACAATAAAGTATACTTTTCAAATATGAAATACTTTAACTGAATGCAGTAAATAAAACTAAAGTTTATTTGGGAGATATGCACAACAAAAAATTTTCACAGCCAAAAACCGTAAGAACAAACACCGAACCCAAAGGCTCGGTGACAAACGGAAACACCCGCAAACACACAGATATATCTACGTGGGGCTGACCGTGAAAGCGAAAAATAAATGCCAAGAAAAGGAATCAAAAATCCCTTGCAATCGGCAAGAGTGACTACTAAAACACAAAAGTACTATAATCTAAGAGAATATAGGTACCTAAAAGTGCTTTAAAGATGCGAAAAAGCGCGCCTAAAAGATACTAAAAAGACCTGATTTCAGGAGCGCTGTGACTTGACATCCTAACTCGTCAGGGGCGAGCAAGAAAGAGGAAGATGGCCGTGGCGTGTTGACGCGCGTGAGTGGCGAAGGGGACAATAGGATTACGGGGGGTGCGTACAATATTGTGACTCATTTGTGTTAAATTCTCGAAGGGGTCCCGTAGTCAAGACTACTGGCATAATAGGTAGGTATATATGATTTATTGCAGTAAATCATAGTATTTTGTTAGAAATACAACACAATAATATATTTGTTACCATGGTAACGTCCTACACATGTAGTAGTCACATCTATCACCCATTTACTAAAATAAGTTATAAGTGGGTGTCCTGTAAAAGAGAAAAGAAAAATGGTCAATATCAATACTTACCTCTTTTTAAGGTAGCATCAAGGGATTTTGCTCAAATATCAGTTTTGTTCTTACTGTTTCCATGGAAACAGCCATTTTCAAACATGATGGACACCTTTTGTAACTCTTATTTGAGTTTTTATCAAGTGAGAAACTTTTGATACTTTATTTTAAAATGTTACAATGTGTTTTTGTCCTTTTTTAATCACGAATAAGTGACATTTTCTTAAATTCTACTGTTTTTGATCCGTTGCCATGGTAATAGCCCTTGTGGCCACGCCCACCTCTTATTTTAGGGCAAATAAGCATATTCTGATAGTTAATGGTCCCATCTAACAGCAAAAGAAATCATTTAAGATTATTTCTAAGGGGGTGAAGACATTTCAGTTTTTGGCCCATAGACCTTACTGATAAACATGGGATAATTGCCTTATGTACATGTACATATACACTCTAGATGTACCTTCAAATAGTGTTTTTCAGTCAAAATGCGCATCCAGTAAAAACACATCGTTCCATTTGGGATAACATAAAATGAGTTATCTATCACCTTATCGGATAATTTCTTTTCTGTGTGTGACATGACAATATACATGATATGTTTAATCAAGAAAAAGTGTTTAAAATGACAAATTTACGTTAGGTAAAAAACTTTGAAATATTGGTAGTTTTCACAACCTTTTATTTTGAGTAAATCATAGTTTTATGTTTCATTATGCCATACATGTGTGTGTAATATCCAGCTTTCAATTGTATATTTATAGGGTTTATAACTTGAAACTCAAAATAACTCTGATATCACTTGAAAAGTCTTAATCAGGTATTACATATTAGGTCAAAAAATTAAAAATTGTGATTTTTGACATTCTTTCAAATTTTGAGCCAAAAATGGCATTTTTAGGCAAAAATGCGCGTGGCATCCACCCGTACGTTATTCGTCAGTATTTTTGCAAGACTTTAAGCATGGATGCCGAGCATTACCCAAAAATGCCGTCGCATCTTTTTCTAGAGCCTTTTTGGATGTTTGGCTGGTCTACTATATTATAGACGGAATAAATTGCGAGAATATGAAGGAAAAGTGAATATGCAGCCTTTTCTTTTATATTCTTTGTTTTTAAAAGATAAAGACAAAAATTGAAATTCTCTATTTTGATCCAACAGGTGCCATTCAACATCATCAATCGGCCGACACTTCATTCAGGGTGCAAAGGAAACAGTATTCACTATAAAGAATCACACTCCCGCATCTACACGTCAACCGTAGTTTCATGCACGCAAATTGACAATAGTGAGTGATGTCACTGGGACCGTTCTCACTTGCCTGTCCTCATTACCCTTGATTAGATAATGTCTGAGTAATTGGTATCAATTTTATCAGTAGATGCAACTCTACCATTTACGGCTGAAATTATTCAGATTATAAAATTTTGACCTACTCTATAGGGCACACATAAGTAATTCATCCTCTCGCAATGCATGCCGGTGAGGCGGAGCAAAGATTATTTGAAATTAATTGATTAGAAATATTCATATAAAATCGATTGATTGTCCTCAGTAAATTCAAAAAGCGTAAATGGTGTTTAATAGACATACTCTTTTCAATTTGACACCTTAGCCGAAGTTGGCTAGCTTTTTATTATTTTTTATGGATTTATTTTATCACTGGTGCACTTCCACTGTTTCTGTGTGCAAATGGGCTGAAATTTTGGCTAGCCTTGTTTCAGCCTAAATATCTTTTTTTAACGCCGGGAAAGTGCCCAAATTAGGTACTTTATTTGAGAGATATTTATATTTTGTCTCTATTCTGTGAATTTAAACGATTTCTACCGAGGGGTGTTCAAAATATGATTTATAGACAACCTTCGTTATAACACGTGAGTGAATGGGGCCGTGAATTTCTGTGAGCCCTGCAGAGTGCACTCACGCCATTCCCTGAAGTATGACCTTTGACCCTATAAAAGACGGGACACTGGTAGCAGCATCACCAAAAACTATAGGCTTTAAGATTACACTAAGAGACACCTTCATGCAAAATTTGAACAAAATCCATCAAGAAATGCAGAAGTAATAGTGCAGAAGTAATAGTGCAAGAAATGGACAAATGACCTTTGACCCTATAAGGGCAGCATCACCAAAAAGTAAAGATGTGTAGATTATACAAAGATACATCTCCATACAATATTTGAAAGAAATCCATCCAGAAATGTGGCCTGCAGAGTGCACTCACGCCATCTCCCGAAGTATGACTTTTGACCTTATACCAAAAAAGGGACACTGGTGGCAGCATCACCAAAACTAGCGGTTTTTAGATCACACCAAGAGATATCTTCACGCAAAATTTGAACGAAATCCGTTGAGAAATGTAACCACCAGAGCGAACACAAGAGTGCACACAAGACATCTATCAAAATATGACTTTTGACCCTATAAAAGACGGAACACTGGAGGTAGCATCACCAAAATCTAGAGGTTTCTAGATTTTACCAAGAGACACCTCCATGCAAAATTTGAACGAAATCCGTTGAGAAATGTGACCGCTAGAGCGCACACAAGAATGTGATGCGGCGGCGGCGGCATGCTGCCGAATCCAAAGTATCCTCCGGCATTCTGCCTTTTGTTCGGCTTCATCTTAATGCACGTTCGCCTTCGCCTTGACGTCAAATTTCTATTGTGACAAAATAAACCGCGTTGTTAGGATTCACCTTAACAGATAAGCTTGTAAAAATCATAACAATAATAATAAGTATAAGCAATAATAATAATAAGTATAATGATAATAATAATTAGCAATAATATTCATGCATCTGGCATATTTTTTAGAGCTCTGAATCAATAGTTATTGAGCAAAACTACCAAATGTGGAGTAACGTCTAGTTGTGCTTCACAGACTGCAAAAGCAACCTGCCCCCCAAAAAAACAACAACAATACAAAACTGTAAGCATTTGAGGCATTATAAAAATATGTTTTGATTCACAGGAACTCTCTTGAGATTTACTATTGGAAATGTGGGTTTTCTTGAGTCTGTTTCCTGTTTTTCACTAGAGCTATTGCAGCTGACCAGAGCTACATTGCTCATCAATCCTGTGAATTTTTATTTTTTGGATGCTGATTGGGGCCTGCCAAACTACATGCAAATGAACAGCAATTGATGGTCAGTAAAGAAAAGCTGTGAGCAACAAAGCCCTCAATGCATACTCTGTTATCCGTATGCTGTAAAATACTGATTTTTGTTGAGCACTACATTATGTCATTTTATTTTGCTGTGGCATTTTCTTTCGGTGGTTTACCTCATCATGTGTGAGCAAGGCTATATTATCATATTTCAGTATGCAAGTTAATCCTTTAAGTGTCACCTTTAAAGGGGAAGTCCACCCTAGGGCCATTGTTTGTTAAGTGAAACTTTCGGTCACACATGTGACCAACTAATTTTGCCTCATTACCGGAAAATCAGATAAAATTTTATTGATTTTTATATAATATCAGTTTCTTACATGAACAAGATTTCCTTTTCTTTGACAAAAAAGGTAATTTCCCAACTACAATGTTTTTACAGAAACACTTAAAAATGCCCTTTTTTGAGTGGTCAAACACGTGACCAACCCAATTTTTACTTCTAAAAGTAAAGCATGTTCACTAATTTATGGAAAATTGCTTTCAAACTGTTCAGAGCAATCCCATCATACAGTAATGAAAAGTGGAAACCAAGGGAAATATGAGAAAAAGTAGGTTTGAATACCAACAAGTAAGACCCTTTTTTCGTGCGAGGTCATAAAGGTGACCGACCTATTGCTGACCTCTGAAAGAAAATGATGTACTCTCATTTAAAATAATTACCCTCCATCTGTTGGGGTAAGATTGTTATTCAAATATCCAAAATGAGAGACTTCTACTACAAGACAAATATTAGAAAATTAGGTTTAAATGATTTTTCAGGATTTTTGTCACACACGTGACTGAGAATGGCCCCCTAGTATTTACTTGATTTTGATAAAAGCAGAAAAATTAGAGAAAAGAATTGAAGAAAAAGTTTGAGCAAAATATGAGATACGAGATAAGAAAGTTATGAATTTTTGAAGTTGTAATCAATCAAACACAAATTGGCAACTCTGTGACGTATCTTGAAAGCTCCTCTCCCATTTGCTCTTTACAGAAATTATCATGTTTTCATTTTCTTAGTAGTTAATACATTGCTCATCAATCCTGCATATTTTTCTTTTGTTAGGTGCTGATTTGAGGCCTGCCATTAGGTCTCAAGTTTCACATTATTTCTTACCGATAGGTTCATCCACTCTCAGGTATATGCGTTGTGGAAGGTATTCTTCTCCTTCACAACCCTCCACTCCAAGACAGGTGTAGTTTCCAGAATCTTTTAAGACTAGTGAATTAATTTTCAATGCTCGGCAGTTGCATTCAGTCTCGCAGTGTATCCTTCCGATGTCTGAGAGGAAGAGTGGTTCATCATCTTTTTGCCAGGACACCTACAGTTGTTATAAAGGAGAGAAATATTGGACTACTGTAAATACTGGGTATTTCGCCGGGTTGAAATTTTCGTGCATTTCGCACGGCATGAAATATGCACAAAAAAATACATATTTTTGCTTACATTCTTTTGCCCATGAGCCTAGTGCGTCGGCGAAATTAAAAACACATGAAATTCACTTTACTCAGCCAAGCACGAAAAATTAATTGCGTGAAAATTTCCACTTTTACAGTAGTTTTATTATCTTGAAGGACAATTGCTCTGAGGTCACATCCTTACTTCAACCCTGGGGAGCGTTTCATCAAGCGTTTTGTCAGAGATTTTTACCGACAACTGTTAAGCTACTGAAGTCCTTGCATGTGATTGGCTGAGAGCAAATTTGTCAGTAACAATCACTGACAAAACGCTTGATGAAACGCTCCCCTGCACCCAACGCTATACCTCACCCCAACTATAAACCTAATCCTAATCTTAAACCCAATGGCAACCCTAACCTTAACCCTATAGAGCCCGGAGCAGCTGTCGCTGAAGCAATTGTTGCTGGAGCACCACTGTGTAGTGGTTCATTCCCTTGACTTCCAATCAATTCTAATAATTCGCTATATGGTGCATCACCTACCAAACGCCACAGATAGGCTAATTTCCCCACCTCCAAGGTCAACATAAAATCAAGCTTGGCATGTGAAGTCCCGGGATTTCCCACTTCTGGCTTTGTGATGTTGACTATTTCCTGTGAGGCTTTGCGGATTTGGCCTGTCCGTTGCACCCGATAGGTTGCATGTGATTGGCTGAGAGCAAATTTGTCAGTAACAATCACTGACAAAACGCTTGATGAAACGCTCCCCTGCACCCAACGCTATACCTCACCCCAACTATAAACCTAATCCTAATCTTAAACCCAATGGCAACCCTAACCTTAACCCTATAGAGCCCGGAGCAGCTGTCGCTGAAGCAATTGTTGCTGGAGCACCACTGTGTAGTGGTTCATTCCCTTGACTTCCAATCAATTCTAATAATTCGCTATATGGTGCATCACCTACCAAACGCCACAGATAGGCTAATTTCCCCACCTCCAAGGTCAACATAAAATCAAGCTTGGCATGTGAAGTCCCGGGATTTCCCACTTCTGGCTTTGTGATGTTGACTATTTCCTGTGAGGCTTTGCGGATTTGGCCTGTCCGTTGCACCCGATAGGTGGCCCATCGTATTATCGAATGTACTCAGACAAGGCATTTTGCCTACTATTCTCACTCTCAACCCACGTGTAAAGATTTGAACATTTGTCTGAATTCATATAATTACATAATAGTAGCAAAATTGTACTTTGTAATCATAGTTAACAGCAGTAATAACCATCCTATCAGTTGTAACTTTCATAGTTGTCAGAAGTAGTTCTTGTAGAAGTAGTCGTCGTAGAAGTAGTCATAGGGGGCACATGCCCCGGGCGGCACTTGGAAGGGGGGGGGGCGCAAAAAACGCAAAAGAGAGAAAGAAAATGGGACAAATACAAAACATTTTATGGTCTTTGAGGGTTATTTGCGCCCCAGTCAAGGACAAAATGCATAAGAAATGTGTTTTACAGGGTTTGAAATGCAATCATTGTCTGGGGGTAGTTGTCCTAGGGGGTAGTTGTCCTAGGGGGTAGTTGTCCTAGGGGGTAGTTGTCCTAGGGGGTAGTTGTCTGGGGGGTAGTTATCCGGGGGGTAGTTATCATAGCACAGAAAGTGCTTTGATAAAGGTTAAAAATGATATTATGCTGTCATTAGACATTCATTCGAAATCTTGGTGCATACTTTGATAGTAACATGTCAATGTTAGATCATGTTGACAACATTTGTAAATCCGTACAGTATCAGTTAAGAGGTCTGTCGCAGATTAGAAGGTACATTACAAAAGATGCATGCCATCATGCAGTTAGGAGTCATGTACTTTCCAGACTATTGCAATGGTCTTCTCACAGGGGTTACTCAGGCACAAATTAGGAAACTACAAAGCCTTCAGAATTGTGCTGCACGTCTATACATTGTGAAGACAGACATTGTGATGCTGCACCCTTGATTTCCCATTAAAGAACGAATTTTGTTTAAATTCCTTTTATTTGTGTACAAATATTTTCATGATCAGGCCCCAGTTTATTTCAGTGATTGTTTGGTTTATCATTCAACTTGACAATCTCCGCTCTGCTCTTGATCCTTTTCGTCTTTCATTTCCTTTAGTTCGTAGTAGATCAGGGGATCGTTCATTTACTGTTTCAGCAGCACAAAAATGGAACAAACTTCCTACATTCATTAAAGCAGCAACAACCAGAGTCATTTAAAAAAGTTATTGAAGACGTATTTGTTCCCAAAGTGAATGTAATCTCCAGTAATTATGATCTATGTTTGTATATGTTTTTGTAAGTGCTGTGATATAGTTTACTATGAATAGTGTATTTAAATAATAATAATAATAGAACATTCGAAAGAAATCATAAATTTGCCTTGAAATTGCC